>OX451217.1:148638081-149238081 GCA_949628195.1 Phasia obesa | reverse complement strand
AGTTAACCAGTTGAGAATTTTAGATTTTTATTATTAGTCGGAAAAGAGTCATGGCCAATTTTAGACGTGTCCTTTGAAATATTAATAAAGAATTTCTTTTATTGCATAATAGAAAAACTACAAACTGTCTCACGGTTTGATTGTTATTGTTTATAACTTTTGCAACTTGGAAAACGTTTTTCGAGGCCTTTGCAAAAAAGTTTCCAGTTTTACGAAATTTTTTATTATATTCGAAATTTATGATTATATATAAAGCTACGTGTTCCATGGTTGCTAAATTGGAGAGACCATTTCATTTTGAACTATGTATTTTTAAACATGAATATATTTATATTGTTTTACGACAAGTGTTCGTACTTTAACAAATGAAATTAATTGATAGGTACCCCACGCCACCATATATTGATTGGTAGATCGATAATCTATGAGTCTGCGGATTCGATTCCCGCCAAAAAACTCTGGTTGTTTTCTACTGGAAAGCCAGAATCTTCGTAGGTATAGTTTTTTAAACAAATAAAAATTATGGAATAGCTTTGGGTTACTTCAAAATTAAACATGAAGTGGACCACACATTTATTATATGACAAAGTGGTGTTACATTTGTAGTATTCCTGATCCTTTATAGAGTACTTTTTGCACCAAAGGTTGCCAGTATAATAGAAATGTACTAAAACGTACTAAAATCTACTAAAATGTACTAATTGATAGAGAAAGTTTTTAAATTCATTCATAGCTTCAATATAAATTTTTAGTATGTACATAGGTATCAAAAATGAAAAAAGTACAGTCAATTATGATTGTGATATGTCGCCCACTGTATATTATGAAATAACATTTTTCTTTTATTGATTACCTTCTGATCCTGTTTAAAACTGCTTAAAAGTAGGAAAATAAAAAAACTGTATGTTAGTCTGTCTATTATACAACAACCAATACAGTTTTTTTAAATATATATTTATTAATTTTTTGTTCAAAACCTTTTTTCAATTTTTTTTTTTTTTTTGTTAATTTCGTCATAATTGATGCTTATTGCAGTTTGATCAATAATTATAAGTTTAAAATTTCTGCAGACGAAAAGAACAATTTAATTTATATTTTTTTAAATAATTAATATTATTTCATAAGTCGAACTATTTATTTAGCTAAAAAAATTAGTTTTTTTATTTTTAAAAGTAAATTTTTAAAGTTAATTCAATTACAAAATTATAAAATAAAAAAAATAAGTTAAAAAAAATAATGAAAAGAGATTTTTAATAAAATTCGTTTGTAGTTCACAAAATTAAAGGTTGGGAATCTCTTTCTTATATTTTGAAATGGCTTATCGAAGACCCAAATATTTTTGGCCACATTTATAATAAATATTTTCAATGTATGTTTAGTTTATAAAACAAATTTGCATAAAAAATTTGTTGAAAAAACCATGTAATTTTTTTTTTTTTTTTTGATAAATATTGGTTTGAGAATCTCTGCTATTTATATCCAAACAATTTTAGTTTTGTTATTTTAACTCACCTGTATTGACTGAATAACGAAAAAATGTTTCATAAAATGCCATCAACAAATCATTCGGCAGCAAAGGACCCTGCATGGGTGTTTGTGTGGCCGATGAGGTGGTGTTTGGGGAGGATTGCAAAGAGCTAGCTGCACTGCTAGCGCCATCGGATGAAGTGGTGCCGCCGGATGATACGGTATCATCGGCACCACCCTCTGGCAAATAAAAGGGCACAGCCATTGTTATGATAAAATTTGTAAATTATAAGAATAATGATGAAAATGTTGGTGTTGTCAATGTTAATCGAAAAGATAACAATTTAACTATTTGAACACAGAAAAACACTTTAATTTGTTTTTATTTAAGTTTAGTAAGCAGTTTTATTTTATTGTTTAAGTTAAACAAAATAACTCTATTTTTGATTTGCAACACTTTTTGTGTAAATTTTTCCTTTTTTGTTATAGTATTTTCAATAGTTTGATGTTCTATTTTTTTGTTATTAGTAGTTTTTTTTTACAAAATTTCGTTTTTATTAGTTGTTTGTTTAGCACTCTTTTGTTTAGTTTTTTTTTACTGTTTGCATAAATTGATTTATACAAAAGTCAAAAATTATTCTTTTCAAAATAAAAAAGTCGTTAGGAATTGTTATTTTTTGTTGTTTGTTTTTTTGAGATGTAAGAAAACTTAACTAAAAGCACTTAAAACGTCGTCGAACGTATAGAAAATTACAACAACACACGTCTTACTCGCTTCGTAGTTCGAAATCAACTGCTGGCACATAAGATAGGTGCCTCACACCATACCCGTTGTTGGAGCACAACTAAAACACAATCATGCACTCACTGTAGAAAATTATTAAAACAAAAATCCAACAACAAAAACCTATACAAAACAAAATACAGCCAGCAAAAACACCAGAACAGGCTACAGAATGAGAATGAAAACTGGGAAGAAGTAAAAAAACAAAATATTAAAAAACCAACAACAGTGAAAAAAAGTCGCGCGTATAGGCATGCATTAGCAATGCAACAACCAAATCATGCACGCAACAAACAAACATACAAACTTGCTTGCTTGCAAGCACATCTAAGCATGAATAATATACACACACAAACGCCTCTACATACATTAACAAAAATACAGCCAAGAAGAAAATATATCTACATATAAAAAAACTCACATTTACACTGGATATTAAAAGTAAATCAAGAAATATAAGGAATAGGTAATAAGCAACAACAACAATATCTAAGAAAAATTACTCTCCTCCATTAGTAGGGTCCTCTATTGAAGCCTTTATTAACAATAACAATGAAAACCTATGTCAGAATACAGAGATTTAGTTCTGTTTTTTTTTTGTCTTTTGGAGAGCAATCAACTTCAGTTCTCTTGTTTATACCTACAGAGGCCTATAAGAAAATCATTACTACAAACTGGCTTTTTTCATATTTTTCTTTTTCTTTTATTTTGCTTCCATCAAAAAGACAACAAAGAGCACTACTACTCACTCGGCTACTCTGCTAGAAATAACAAAAAGAACGAAAAGTATCCATAAGATACAAAAAGATTTATTACATACATATATACGAGGGTAGTTCAAAGAGTGTCGTTTTCATGGTTTTTAGTGTTGCTTAAAGCTTAATACTCAAAAAAGCTTTTTCTCTTGCATAAGTATGACTTTTGGATTAAAATCAACTTACCTTTCAATGGCATCCAATCTAATGACGCTCTTTTATTTTATTTGCAGTTTTTGTAAAGCGTATAGGTATGCCATTATTTTCTTTCTTTTTGTCATTTTCTTCTTTAGTCATGCATTTTAGGACATTTTAGAACATTTAAAATTACTAATGCAGAGCAATGATGCATTTACGTTACTTGTTGTTAGAGCGCACAGTGTCTTAATTGAATGAATGTAAATGCGATAGAGTCGGTTCGCAACGTCGCTGAATGATTCTTATCAATAATGCACTGACGCTGCTTTAAAATTGTGTAAGATATAGTGAAAAGTTTATGAAAATGAGCAATTAGACATCACCAATAAAAATAAATAAGGTAGCCTTCAGTGCTTAATGTTGGTAAAAAGCTTAGTTGTTGCTTTTGCGGCAACAAAAGCAGATGCAATCTGCCATGGCTTTAAAATGGCTTTTAAAACTGTAATTATGACTTAGTGAGGTTTCCTAACTGCTGCTGATAATGAAAAAATTTAAAGAAAGTTATAAGACAACTCTCGTTACATCTTATATGTACATACATTTATTTACACATGTTTGTATGTATGTCTATCAAGTATGCTGAACACACTTGCATATGTATCTTGTATCTTTTTTTAAAAATGTACTAAAAGTATTTAAAATCAACCATAAGCGAGCCTCTATGCTATATTATTGTGCTCTTTGCTGCTTATTATTTTTTCAAAACAGATTTTTTCTTTTGTGCTTCGTTCTACTGTCAATCCACTGGATTCATAATGTGGCAAGCAGCAGGTATAAAAATTTTATGTAGTTAACGAATGCTTAAGCAAAACAAAACACAAGATTGCAGGTTTTTTTCCCTTGTTTTGTTTTGATATACAATTTTTACCATGACGAGGTTTACAATGTAGATGTTGTCGTTGCTGCTGTTTGTTGTGCTAGTTGTTGTTGTTGTTGTTGTTGTTGTTGGGTTAGGCAGGCAGGCAGTCAGTCAGTCAGCTAACCAGCGAAAATCTTTATCATAACATAAATTTAGAGAAGAATATAAACAAAAAATGAAAAACCCGTATCTTTGTTGGTATTAGTGGTTTGTATAGAATATAAAAATGAAGAGAGAAGCAAAATTTTATATCCAAAGTTTTAAGAGAATGAAAAATATAAAATTGTACCTACATATTAAGATATTTTTATTTAAAAAAATAGTAGTAGTTTTAGTAGTAGATCGGAAAACAGTAGTAGGTATTATGATAAAGTGTAATTATTGTTTTGATATCTATAAACTGTTGAAAGTTTCATATAATTTATTATTTTTAATATGGCTTTGAATATTATATGTAAATTTATAATAATTTTGTTTTTTAGTTAATTTTTATTTACTGTTTTTTTTTTATTCACAGAAGAAAATAAAAAATAAACACAAATGTGTAGATATATCAAATTTAATATTATTTATCATTAGGTATGTTATAATTGATTCGAACTTTTTATTAACATGGGAGAATAATGGCTTAAGTGCCATTATCTCCCTAACTACTAAGTAGGGTTTATGCTTTTAAAGTTTTTCTTTAAAATTAATCCTAATTTGTAACAAAATTAGGATTAATTTTCTAATTTGTAACAAAATTAGGATTAATTTTCTTACAAATTAGTTATACAGAATAAACGAACCTAAGCCTAATTAACAATTAACTTGATTAAAAAAGTATATTATATTCTGTCAAACTATTACTTAATTAAAAAAAAAATTGATAAATTTTTAGAACGATTGATATAGATTAGTTTAAGTAGGAAAAAGTTTCCGACCTGAAAGTAAAGTGATCTCGAAATTGTTTATATACATATATACATTCATATATACATATATTCGCAAGTTTTCTTGCACAAGTCTGACTTTTTGTGGAAAATATAAATAAAATGAGTCTGTATTCCTTTCACAAGAAAACTTGCCCTATGGAAATCAGACTTTAAGAATGGGCAGCAATTGGATTCAAAACTGCTTGCCAGTAAGGATAAATTAAACTATAAAACCCAAAACACTTTTTTTTGCTAATCGACAGTAAAATCACAATT
Organism: Phasia obesa; assembly: GCA_949628195.1. Taxonomy (NCBI): domain Eukaryota; kingdom Metazoa; phylum Arthropoda; class Insecta; order Diptera; family Tachinidae; genus Phasia; species Phasia obesa. The sequence goes on along the minus strand of OX451217.1, from coordinate 149,232,828 downwards.
AACGTAGTTTGAATAGTGGCCAGAATAATAAGCAAGAACGTAAGGAAACAAATCATTTTTAACTAACAGCACTTTGAGTTATTTGAAGAGAATTAATTTCAAATCAGCTGACTAAAAATTGTATGTTGTGATAAAAATACTATTTTTAAATTTCAAAACTATTAGAACTACAAGATAAATTGTAATCGAAGTGTACATATCAGTACAGTACTGCACAAAACATAAGTTGAAACAGTAACTATTTCAAAATTCACAACTGTTCAAGAAACCCAAAAAAAAACTGCTAATAAAAACATGGTTGTATTTTTAGAATCAAACTGAATTGCACAGTAAATTCATTTTTTCCAGTTAAAAAACACAGTGATGCTTGATGAAAAATAACTTTTTTTCAGTGAAAACTTCTTTAGGCATGTTGAGCACTTTTTGGTTGAAGAAAATTGATTGAACTCAAAAACCGTAACCATTATCACAACCATAACCGCGTCACCTAACATTGGTTTCTATACATTGGTCTTCACGTTTTGGTTAAAGAAAAATTGTAGAAATCGCATCATCTTCACCATCGCCACCTAACATTGTTTGTGCTAGTTTTAGTTGAAGAAAAATTATTGAAGTCACATCATCGTCACCATCGTCACCTAACATTGTTTCTATGCATTGGCGGGCACGTTTTGGTTGAAGAAAAATTATTGAACTCGCATCATCGTCACCTATCATTGTTTCCATACATTGGTCTGCAGGTTTTGGTTGAATAAAAAATATTGATCTCGCATCATCGTCACCTAATAATGGTTTCTATACATAGATCTGCTCATTTTGGTTGAAAGCAAATGACTGAACTCGCATCATTGTCGTAATCACAAATTACTTAGTGTTCCTTCTATTGGCAGTCCCAACGACTACCCTGCACTTTGCTTCTACTGGACTAGGCACTGAATTGCATTTATTCTGAATTGTGAGAAAATCCATTTTGTTGTGAGGATTTTTTATTTTCAAATTTTTATACAAAACTGTAATATGCCTGTGATTTGAACTGGTTCGAATTTGTGTAGAGAACAAAGTATGTGTAATAAAATTATTTTTTTTTTGGATGAACCCAAAACTTATATGTACTTTACTGTATTTTTTAATGCCCTGTTAGTAGGTAGTGTGATAGATCATCTCGGGGGTTGTGGGTTTGATTCCTACCAAAAACTCTGAATTTATCATTACAAACTTGATCAATTAAGTTAAAATATACTTTTTGTAATTGTATTTTAACATACATATACTTTTCATTTTTATTTTAAAGAAATGATTTGATTTTTATATAATCACCAATTAAGTTGTTTTTGTTATGCACAGCACTATATGCAAGTGCGATAATTGCAGTATTGTATACAGCTAAATTTTCAAGTTAGGATGAAAAACTCATAATTTATTAGAAATAGCTACATATACAAAAATATTCTTCGATTTTTTTACGCTGTTTATTGTGAACAGATTATTTAATCTGTAATAACATCAAACAAAATCACTTCACAAATCCATATTTATATGTAAAAAATGAAAAGAAGATTTTGAACTTTTTTTTTTTTGCAAACAAATTTCCTTGGAAAACGTCAAGGAAATTTTTATATAAAAACATTAAGAGATAGATAGCAGTTTAACATTTAACATAGCGACATACAACATGTGTATATAAATTTAAAAGTGTGTGTGTGTGTGTGAATTAACCGCAACAAAAATAACAAAATAACATTTGCAAAAGTCAAACAACAGCAACATCCCTTTTGCTTGTAGATGATGATGATGATGATGGAATTGCAGATGAGAAGAAGTAAAAAATCGTTTTTCCTTTTCTTTTTAGCGCATTTGCAAATGTTTATTTAAAATTGTGTAATGCTCTATTAACTGTTGACCTCAAAGTTGCCGGCATTTAGTTGGTATCACTCATACGCCATTTAAAAATAATGGTCAAGTATTGCAAGCAGAATAAACAAGAAATTGTAATGAAAGGAAAGACAAAATGTACCGCCTAAAAGCAGACCAGCAGCAAAAAAAATATGGCAATTATTCTTGTTTAAAATGCAAAAAAGAATATAAAGTAAACAATTAATATCAAATGGGGCAGTTTAAAATATTAACCCAATTATACAAACTACTTTTCTACGAAGAGCTAGTACCCATTCTGGTTATAAACACTAGCATTTAAGGCTATTAAAAGTACTCTAGTAGTATGTAATTTGTTGCCTCTTTCTTTGCTGCCTCAATTTTCTAAATATGATACATTTTAGTAGTTTTCGTTATTTGATATTGTTTTAAAAAGGCGTTCATTTTATTTTTTTGTAAGACATTTTCCTGTTCTCCACTTTAAAATATGTGTAGCTGAAAATAAACTCCCTTTTGATTTGTGCCACTATAACAAAGTCTGATGAGGATGATATTGATGTTGCTGCTACTGCTACTGCTACTGCTGATGGTGATGAGTTGTTGTTATGGTTTATCTTCAAGTTGTGGCTCCATATGTTGTGGTGTTTATAACAGCACAGTTGGCAACACTTTGTTGTAACATTGATTTTTCCTAAGACTTTTATTTAGTACTCTTGTTGTTGTACAGAATCCCTTTTGTTATTGTTGTTGGTTTATTTATATTTATATTTTTCTTGTTGTTGTTTTTTTTTGTGTAAAAACGTTGCAATAAAATAGCGAAACAAAAGAACTTCTCCCACTTGTATTGTGTTGGTATTAAACAGTACAAAAAAAAATCGTTGTTTTCATTTAATTTTTTGCCGGGTGCTTTTTTATGTGTTGGATTTAGTATAAAATAAAGAAAAAAAGTTTCAACTATGAAGGAGCCTACATATATTGCAGATGACGACTATGATGATGACGTTGATGATGATGCTGCTGCTTTTGTTGCTGAAGCAGTAGCAGCAGTAGCTACTGTTGCTTGCCTTTGCTGAAACTTTTATTTTGTGTATTTGTTGTTAGTGCTTTTTGCATTCAGTTTATGTTGCTGTTACTGCCACATTTTGCCAATATTATTCTGCTTTACTGCAACAAAAATCACTTGATAGGTCAGCGACCCAGTTGAAGCTGTATAATTGTTAAATGCGCGTATTTTCTATACTCATACTCCACCTCATCTATGTATGTACATATATCTGTATTTAAAGATGTACGTAATACATGTTTTTATATACCTATATACATACATACATATGTTTATAGCTTTGTACTTATAAAAGTCTTTTTTTAATGCTGACATTACTTACTACTGTCGAGTACTTCATACACGGTATAGAATTAAGTTAGGAGCGCATCAGATTTTATAGCTTAAACTGCAGTTAATTCATAATGGCTAATAAATTTGATTAGATTTTCATTAACTACAACGTAAAATTTTGTAAGAAAGCACTATTTCATTAACTATACATTGACTACTGGAATATAATGCTAGCTTTTAGATTTTTCTGGATATATTTGATGGCTTCTAGAATTTAGAACTTTTTATAATCGATCTACCTATTTTCGGAGTTTTATTTAAATTTATATATTACGATATTAAATTGATTGGAGTTGTTCCACCAATAAATAAAATACTGTTGACATACCTTTCTGTGAAGACCGTCGTCACTGGCTGTTGTTTCATTCTGAGCTTAAGCTAAAGATAAACTACAGTGATCTTCAAAAACATAATAGTAGTATCTATTGTTGTCATACCTTGTGGTACCAAAACAACGGCCAGTGACGACGGTCTTCACCGATAGGTTTGACAAGAGTAAATTTTACGATTTTGTTTCCTTAGATCACTATAGTTTATCTTTAGCTTTAGCACAGAATCAAATACAATCACACTGAAAGCCCCATTTTTACTACTGTACTTTTAAATATTATACTCAGATTAATATTTGTTACTCTGATTTAATTATAAAAAAGCTAGGCTTCGGATAATTAAAAACAAACACAAAATGAAAGCAAGTTTAGGAGGGATGTTTTACACAATTTTTTCTTTATTTGGGCATCAAAGCAGGACCAATTGGAAGGCCTAGAGTACAATTGGTATAAGTAACAATTTTTAAAATTTTAGAAAAAATGAACTACAAATCAAGGTAGCAGTACCTCAGTTCCTGTCTGTCAGTCAGTCTGTCTGTCTTTTTTTTGTGTTCGCATCACCTAAAAACTACTAAATGGATGTTAACAAAATTTTGTGAGGAGGTAAAATTTCTTATTTCCAAGAGAAAGTGGAAAAAAGCAGTGAAAGTACTTCGATTTGTTTACCGTTTTAAGGGTACTGCATACTTTAAGGCATCTTTTATTTTTGAAAGCAGTATATTTTAAGCAATGCTGCGCAATAGATGGCTCTGTTTTAAAATAATGATTAACTCATTTCCTGTCTGTCTTTTACAGAGCTTTACAATAATTTATAGGTATCCAGGGATGGGTACCATTATATAAAGTAAATACGTAAGAGACTTAATATTTGGTGTGGATTACTTCCAAAGCAAAAGAAAAAAAAAATATTGTCAGGACCCAAACAACGTTTGTAGGCACAGCTAGTATTGAATATAAAACTTATGCTCTAAACACAGACGACAGCGACTATACCGCTACACAACTATAAATGCTGTTGGCTACAATCGCCGACGATTAATCAGCTACTTAATTATATTGAAGATGACAGCTACATCATAAACTTTAACATTGTTGTATTTAGAAACATATATTTTAATTTTATAAAAATTCGTTAAATTTTTCAAAGAATATCAAAACAAAATATTTTTATTTGCTCAATTCCTTCTATTTGTAAATAAATTAGTAATTTTTAATTTTGAGATCGATATTTTCTTGTATTGTATCAAAACAACTGTCGCATACAAAAGTATAAATTAGACTAAGTGGGCTACAGTCGAAGAAGTCGGTCGTGTAGCCGACATATGATGTCGTCAAAATTATCGTCTTTATATAAACGTGTTTATTTTAACAGTTTCTAGTCGGTAGCCTGCTGACGTCTTTGTGTTTAATGCATTATTTTTCAAATGTTTTTTTAACATTTATTTTCTTTCTTTCTCTAAGGTATAATGGTTAAATAGGATTCCCCCTTTTTAAGGCCTTTGAGTGTAGTGCAGCTTTTTATACTGCTACTGTCGTTTATCTTTCCAAGCCTCTTTCTTGGGAGCAGTTGGTTTATATTTACATTCAAATACTACACTTAGAAAAAATTATTTAAGTTTTGAATAGGGAACAAGTTTATTTAAAAATCAACTAATTTCGTTTAAATAATTAGTTTTTTTTGGCTTTAAAAACAGAAACACCAACATTATCGTAAATAAATTTATTAATGGAACAATTAGGCACCAGGCGGTCGCCTATGACCTTAATTCAGGCAACCGACTCTGTGTTGCTCGGTATACGTGAAAATTTTCCATAAGCCTGAAAATCAAAAGTGATCAATATTTTTCTTTCAATGCAGTTTATCATCTGGTGACTTGCTGGTTGGTTTTTTTTTATCGTTTTTCTGCTCGGCTGTACTGTGCTCTTGCGTTTGTTCTCTGCACTGAATATTTGTTTGTTTGTCCGATTGTATTCATTTGTATGAAAGTATTTGTATGTTTATGTGTGTGGAGCGAATATATGATGTTGCACTTTTAAAACATAAATTATGAAATAAAGACTCTTTACACTACATGGTTGGTTTCTTAAGGGCAACTTATTTATACAAAGTCATAGGCGAAAGTGTGTTTTTGTTTTTGTTTTTGTTTTTCTTATTTTTGTTGTTGTTGTTTTTGACGTTTGCTGTTTAGTGAAGTTCAGTTTAGTTTGTTTGATGAAGAACAAGAAATTGAAACAGCAGCAGCAGCAGGAACAACAATAATAAAATTGTACGGAAAAACGAAAATACGTATAAATTTAAATTGTTGTCGTTGTTTACAATTTCAAAGAGCAAAAGCTCAACAACTTCAAAAGTCAGGGTGATAAATTTTTTTTGTATCTGTTTTAAAGGTAAAGGAACTACAAATTAAAAAGAAAGTAGGAAATATACATATAATTTTTTTTACGTACAAACTAACCAACGATGAGAGTTTTTCAAAAAGGATACATTTTCCAAACCTGCCGCAGGCTGCCACTGCAAAAGTAAGAAAGTGTTACATTAAGGTTTTGGAAATGTTTCCTTCATCTTATGCGAATGGAATCTTAAATGTTTGTGTAAATGTTTTAAACAAGATCTGGTGACAATTTTAAAAACGTACAGTGCTGATTATTATGCTAGGTTGTTTTTTGTATAAGGTCGTTCATTTTATGGCGTGTGTCTAGTAACATTGTTTTGGTAACATACATTCATATATACAAAAATAATAGATTTAAGATAACGCCATACCGCTTTTAGAGCATCATTTAGGCTAATATAACATCACTCGTGCACTTTACACCGCTTCAAACTGCGCCATCTAACGGGAAATCATGCGAATGATGTTATCTTACTTCTGCCACTCTTTAACTTTAGTTTTAAAATAGTAATAACTTTTCACAAAAATGTTCGTTGTATAGTACCTATTACGAGTAAATTTTACAAATAATCTTTCACGAACGCTCAGCCAAAATTATTGGTGTTGGTAATGAAAGTGTGGAAATTTAACTAAATTGAAGTATTTAGGATTTGAAGACACATTATGGAATAGTATCAATTAGGATTAATGTCCTTAGCAAACTTGGTTAAAACACGTACCATGTATTCATTCGTTTCTTCTTATCTTAATTTGCTCGCAAATGGAATAGATACATTATTTTGAAAAAAATTGCAACACAAAAAAATTATGGTATACCATTTGATATGAAGTGTGACTTTTTGAGGACGTGACTGAAATGGTCAATTCTGATCGCTTCAGGCACTCGATTATAATTTTTTTTTATTAAACTTGAAGATATAGAATTAACAGGTACGTCGTTTTAACAACGATGGACCACATGCCAGAAAAAACTCCGGAATTCGACAAGCTGCGCGAAAAATATGACCAAAAAATATTACCATTTTTATGGATTTACTTAAAGAATTAAAATAATACGAACTTATAAGTATTTACATATTCTTGATTTGGTTTGATTTCTAATTAATCTAATTAAAAAAATATATATATGTACATATGTATATCAAAATGATCAAAGATAACTTCATGCAACTCTTTTAAAGAGAAATTGATTTTTAATGCTATTAAAACAAAATATAACATTTAATAAAATATTGTGTTTTTACAGAAGCAGCAGAAGTATGTAATTTATAATACAATAAAACAAAACTGGTGGACTAGGTGTGGCGCACATGCACTTTTAGTAAAGGCAGAGAGGTACAAATAGAGGTGGATTACGTTAACAACGACAATAGTGATATTAACAACAAGAAGTAAGAGTGCCGTATTCGGCCATGCAGAATCTTATATACCCTTCACCATAGTAATATTAAATACTCTCTTACTTTTTCATGTTTCGCAATTTCACTTTTATGATTTTTAACTTCATTATTACAAATATAAAAAAATATATAGAATATTTTTTTTCAATTTTATCGAAAATAATTTGTAAAAATTTTATTGAAAATTTTTTGTTCAAATTTTATCGATAGCCTCTTGTAAAAATTTAAAATTTTTTGTAAAAATTTCATTAAAAATTTTTTGTAAGAATTGTATTGAAAATTTTTTTGTAAAAATTGCATTGAAAATTTTTTCTAAAAATTTTATCGAACATTTTTTGTACAAATTTTATCGATAGCTTTTTGTAAAAATTTTACTGAAAATTTTTTGTAAAAAAGGCATTGAAAATTTTTTGTAGAAATTTTGTTAAAAAATTTTTGGAAAAATTTCATTGAAAAGTTTTGGTAAAACTTTTATTGAAAATATTTTTTATCGATAGCTTTTGTAAAAATTTACTGAAAATTTTTCTCTGCAATCTATATTGCATTAGAATGGTCAAAATAAAGCACATTTGGGGGTTATATTGAGCCCCCAATGTGCCTATTGATCGTGGGTCTATGGGCTACATCTATCCCCCTCGCAAGGGGATCGATCCCTGGAAATCTTATCCATTCTATTCGATCTGGTGGTCTCGGTTCAATATTTATTTAACAAAAAAAAGGAAAAGAGAATCATTAAAACCCCAAAAAAAAAATAAATAAAAACAAAGTGAAAAAGTATAGGTGGACGTCTCCAATGAAATGGTCTGATGTTGCTGAATTGCATTAGCGAAATTTTCGAAACTATGCCTGGCAGATTGGTGGGCTTAAATTTTCTGTATCTCTTTTGATGCCTTGGCAAAGTTGATTTCAACCCGAACACAGACGGACAGACGGAAATCGCTCAATCAACTTCTCTATGTATAAGGATCCAGAAAATGAATATTGTAGAAATTACACACGGAATGTCAGACTTTTTATACCTGTGGTGTAGGGTATAAAAAGACTTACAAAAAACTTTAATCCAAACTAAAAAAATAATAGGGAAAAATTGAAAGTAAAAAATTTAATTTTTGGTTTGAACATTAAGCATAAAAGTATCTGAAAAAATTTACAAAAAACAAAAAATGTTCATGGATAAAATTCGGTTCTAACAATAAATCTTATTTATACTCGTGTTTTAATCCATTGTAAATTGTAAAGTGAAACTTTTTTTTCTTTTTAATTTTATAATTTGATTACGTTTCTATGTATGTTCATATGTATATGTGTGTGTATCGCTCATAAGTATAATACCTTCTAATGATGTATTAAAGCTTTACTGCCTCTTTAGTTATTCTTCTTTACCACTTTACGCATATTAACCAAAACTCGACATTAAATTTTATGCACCATCAAAACGGACTTAAACTTCTCCTTTGAATATAAATTTCTTTATAAACTTTTTTTTCATTTACACATTAATTTTTCATTATCTTTTTATAATTTACTTAACAAAACAGCACTAAAAAGCCATAAATTAAGTTTTTTTTCTCACTCACTTTTGAACTATTACGGTATTGAAAGAACGAAAAAAATCTGAATTTATTTTACAATAAAAACCTGTGCTTCACTTCAACTCATATAACACTCTATCTGCCTATCGCAGTAACGAGAGAGAGAGAAAAATAAAGTGATTTTTATAACAATAAATTAGTTGATTATTTATGTGTAATTAGATTTTATGAGACATTTCAATTTAAATTATAGAAATAAGTATGAACGTAAATATTGTGTAGGGGTATATCGAAAATGATTGCGATAAAAATTTAATAGTTAATAAAGTGTGATTTAATAACCAAGAAATATCGACATAAGTTCACTCGCCAATTTAACTCTAATAAAATTTGTTTATAAATCAAATTACCCATAAATGCTTAAAAATACCGTTACTACTTTAATACTGAGCTTCAAAGGACGTAGGCTGTCGACATACTTATTTTTATTACTAACGTTTATATTTGAAAAACTTCTTTATAATTTAATAAAAAGAATATTTAAATAATTTAAGATTTATATTTATACCCCTATTAATATAAATATCTACCTTTAAAAAGTACCTTTTAAAAAATAGCCTTTTTAAAAGTTACCTTTTCAAAGAAACTAAAAGGTAAAATATTCCTTGAAATAAGGTAACTTACAAAAAGTCCTTTTTTTGAAAAAGTATTTCTAAATGAAGTATCTTTTGAAAAGTACTTTTTGAAAAGATACCTTTGAATGAAGTATCTTTTAAAAAAGGATTGATTAAAAATATCTTTCAAAAAAGAACTGATCAAATAACCACCTTTTAAAAATTTTTATTGGTAGTTCTGAAGTACCTTTTAATAAAGTACTATTTCAAACGTACCTACCTTTTAAAAAAGTGCATATTAAAAACTTATATTTTAGAAAATCGCCTTTTAAATAATTACTTTTAGAAGACGTAACTTGAAAAAAGTATCTATTAAATAAGGTCTTCCCAAAAAAAAGTACCAAAATTACAACCTAAAAGGTGTCTTATGCAAAATAACATTTTAGAATACTTCTTTTAAAAAGTATTATTTAAAAATTTACTTTATAAAAATTATTTTTTTAAACGTACATTTTAAAAAAGAATCTTTTAAGAAACCTTATTTTAATGCCCTTGATGCAAAAGAAATAAAGTCTTACTTCAAGTCTACATTAAAACTAATTTTATATTAAAATTTTGACTTAAAGTACACTTCAGGTGGACTTGATTTCTTTCGCATATGGGCATTAACCTTTACAAAGAAAATTAAAAAAGTGTTTTTCAATATAAATTATTTATTTTGTATCATGCACAATCATGTTTGCTTAAAAAATCATTTATTATTGATTCCCAGGATATTTCATTAAATAAAAAACAAACAAAAACATATTCACAAAAACTTTAACCGCAGCATGCAATTATTCCATTTTACACCAGTTAAAACTTTAAATGATTTTTTAAAACATGTTTAAACATGTTTTAAAACATCCCTTTTTCGAACAATTAACCCTTTTACATGACCTGTTTATTCATCTTCACTTTAATTACTTGCTTCAATAAGTGATATTGCTCCATTTATGTACATATGCATGTGTACAACGAAGAAACGGGCAAAACTAAAAGAAAAACAAAAGATTCTAAATTGAGTAAATTTTTAAAACCAATTTTAAATCTTGCTTTGTCCCGTCTGGTCTAAAGCAAGCATACATACATAAATATTAATACAACACCCTTCTGCATTTTAAACAGGTTATTGAAGAGTCTAATATTAAAAACACAAACGAACAAGAACGAGCATGATCGAAATTTCATAAGATTTTGAAATAAAATATTGCTGTTGTTGTTATTGCATTATCTATAAACACCAGTTTGTATTAACTTGTATGTGTAAAGAAACGACAGTGATATTGTCAGGTGTTTGGTAGAGTCGATTTGTTTAAACCCTACAAACAATAGTTGAAGAAAACACAATTTTTATTTCAAATAATACGATAAATCTTATCGATATTTTAACTACATACGTGAGAAATGCAGTAGTGATATTTCTACATCTAAAAGAAGACTTTTCTTAAATGTTTTTAATTCTTGCATAATTTGAAATTTTGTAGGTATAATAACGTGAATCATTTTCGACTTTCACTTTTTTTATTTTTTTCACAATTTAAATTTATTTATTGTAGCATAAATTCTCGAGTTTTTTTGTTTGTATTTATCTTTGTTTATTTCAATTTTAAATGTATAAGAAAAGTAAAACTTAAGCAAATAATGAAACCGAAGAAAAAATAAAGCTCCTTAATTTTATGACGTTTCGGAAAGAAACACCACAATCTACTCAAGAAAAGTGATGAATTCATTTAAACGCAAGAAAAAAAAAACAAATATACAAGTATAAAACATATAAACACAAGTTAACTTGCTTGGACTTTTGATTGTGTATTTGTATCTTTATCCGAGCAAAGTCATAAATAAATTAAAATCATTAAAAAAAACTATACTTATACTACATACATACATACAACTGTATTTTATACACTAAATTTAAACATCAAAATCATAAAAATAAATATACAAACAAAACATTCATAATAATAAAAGAACATTTTTACTTCCCTGTTGACATTTCTGGGTCAGCGACCCAAACAACACTTCATTATTGGTCTCAGCAAAGTGTGAGTGCACAGAGCCCACTAAATACTTGTATTGCAAATTATAACAAGAACACAGCAGCAGCAACAATATTATTTTTTTTCAGCAGTAACCAATGCACATAACATGTATGCAACAATAAACACTTTATGGCTCTCATTTAAATGTGTGATTGTATTTCGTATGCAATTTCAATATTTAACATTTTTGCATCGAAAAAGCAAAGCATAACACAGATACTACACACATATGTACATACTTACGAATATATCAAAAAGTTTTGTAGAACAATACTTATGACGACGTACGATACACATTAAATTACCAACCACCAGCAACAGCAGCCGCAGCTTTAACAGCACTAGTAGTTACAACTTCAACAATCTACTTTATTCATTGCATGTGGATACGATTTTTTACAACTGGTCGGTTGTAACTCAAAAATTATAGATGTTTTGCAAAAAAAAACCATAATGTTTAAGGACAGACGGACGGATAGTCGAACTGAGCAGACAATTGAAAAAGAGTAGACAGAAACCACAATGATAACAACAACGACAACAAATTGTAGTAAATTATTTATTACACAATAATAATAAAAATTTAGAATATTTATAAAAAGAACTACACTGAAAAAAGAAATAGGAGATTTCAATAAAAACAAAAACAAATTATAAATTCAAAAACAAGCAAAATCTTCCACCGTTATGACTTACAAATCTAATATGTTTGATGCAGTCGTCGGTCGCTACAACTTATTATTTCAAGGAAACCCTGGCATTCTGTGAAAATTCAGTCACATTAGTTTGATAGTAAGCGTCTTCAAACCAAATCTTGGAATTCGGAGATTGGAAAATCTACATGTCTACAAGCGTCAGTTTGATAAAGTTTTAAACTTTTTTGGCAAGTATTACTGAAAACTAATTTTCAGTCAACTGAGAGCTCTGCAAAGCCATAATCCTGCAGTATCTTTAGATCTTCAGTCACTAACAGGTATAAATACATCTAAGTATGTATTTATACCTGACATCCGAAATGACATCCGAAGCTAGCTATTAACAAGTTAGACTGCTATATTCGGCCATGCTGAATCTTTTATACCCTTCACCATAGTTTCCCAATTTCACAATAACATATGTATTTACATACATTTTGTTTTTACTTTTATGATTTTCAACTTCATTTGAACAAATATAATATATGTAAAAAAATATAAAAATTTTTTTGTAAAAAAATTTATCGAAAATTTTTTATAAAATATTTATCGAAAACTTTTTAAAAAATTTTATCGATAATTTTGTATGCATATTTTTTTTGTAAAATATATACCAAAAATTTTTTTGAAAAAATTTTATCGAAAATTTTTTGATAAAATTTTATTAAAAATTTTTTGTAGTTTTCATAGAAAATTTTGTGGCACAATTTAATTTTCTTTTAATTTGATCATTAATTTATAATATAAATTATACCGAAATTTTTTTGTAAAATTTTATGAAATTTTTTTTGGAAAAAATTTATTGAAAATTCTATCTAAAATTTTTTTGTTAAATATATTTTCATTTTTTTTAAATTTTATCGTTAATTTTTGTAAAAAAAATTATCGAAAACTTTTTGTAAAAATTTTACCAAAAATTTTTTGTAAGTTTTCTCAAAAAAAGTTTTAACGAAATTTTTTTGTAAAAATTTTATCGAAATTTTGATAAAATTTACAGAAAAAGATTTTAAATATTTTATCGATAATTTTAAAGAATATTTTTTTAAAAATTTTATCGAAATTTTAGTAGAAAATTTTATCGAAAATTTTTTATAAAAATTTTATCGAAATTTATTTTTCTGAATTTTTGCTTTTTAATAACATTTTCAGTTTTGACCGGAATGAAAATGTTTGGGGAAAATTTCAACTTTTAAGTGAAAGTTTGATGAAAATGTGATACCTTAGTGAAATTTCGATTGTTAGGTGAAATTCTGATTTTATAGTTCGGTATTCCAAATCTACTTTAATTCGTATTTAATCTAATATGATAACTCTCATGCGGCCTGTAGCTCGAGTTAATTTCGTTAGTTTCATGTTTTTCAGCTATTTTTTTCACAGTGTATGCCATATTATTTTAAATAACTTTAATATTTATTATACATAAGTCCTACTTTTTAGTTTGTAGTTAAAGTTTACAGCAAAAGCAAAAGAAAAAATTAACTGAGTGCGGAGTATAAACAAACTTAAATTAACATTAAATTAAAGCGCACGCTGTCACAATCATTAAATCAAGTGTACTGTGCAACCATACTATTTATTATAGACTGACTGTGCAGATGTACGAATTTATAAAAGTAACAAAAAATCTCTACGTACGTTGGAAATATTTAATAGGAGTAAAATGGCATTTAGTTGCAATTTGATTACAATTTATCTCAAAGGCACGGCACGAGGCTACAAAAACTATGCACTTCTAACTGCGTACCCGCAAACTATTTACACTTCAGTACTTAATACCGGCTTAAGGGGGAAAGGTGAAGAGTAGTAAAGAATTGGAGCAGCTAGAAAGTGCAATTAAGGAAAGAAAAGTTTTTTTTTATTTTTTTAAAACAAATATTTAAATAGTTGCGTATATGAAAAGGAATGTTTAAGTCGGCGAGGGTACATAGATAGAAACAAAAGTCAATCGAGTACCGACCCTTCTTAAAACTTTGCAGTTTATTTGTTTATTTTTCATATTAAGGTGGATTATAGGTTTCTGTTTAATATTAATTCCGAATATTAATTTCTTACGATTAACTATTGTAAGTTGAAAAATATATAAAAGAGGTGATGAAATTAACAGCGCCTCTAATGGTTTGTTCAAAAGTGTATGTGTTACATTAGCCAGGAATGGCAAATGTACAAATGTAAACATCCACATTTAAAATATGTCTGTCCTAAGCTTAATGATTGCCGGTGCTAAAAAGTCACACACAATTTTGGCCAGATAATACTTGAGATTTCCATGACCTTCAACTAGCGCAGTTATCCGGTTTAAGGAACTTTGATTACTCCGAAACAACTTTCTGGACTTTATGTCGAGTGGCTATTGGCTCAGGAGAGCCTTTAGGGAGATGAACTAATCCATCTCTTGGAAGGTATTCATATTCTTTCCCTCCTGCAAAGCTTCCTTGTCCATTGCTATCGTTATCTCATGGTTGATTTCACCAAAATTAGAATCCATAACATTTCTAGTAATGCAGAAAACATGTTACACAGAGCTCCAAGATCCGAGCCTGTTACCGACCGCCACAACGAGGAGGTATAAGACGAAGTACTGACAGTTTCGGCGAGATATAGTTAATCTTACATTAGGTACTCATGACTTAAGTCTAAGTAGTTATACTTAATTAAGTTCAGCCATTGCTGGTAAAAATTTAATTTTTTTGTGTGCTGCTATCATTTTGGAATGATGCCAGTTTCGTAGCCGGGCAAGAAAGGCTATATTCTTCGTCGAATAAAATTATGTTGGTTTAGGATGCTTTCCTAAAAACTTTGGCACGTGTTTCTCGATATTAAATGTATCTTTCTTTGAGTAGTGTAGCATCAAAAAAAGTCCTCTAAATATAAATAATTTTTCAACGACTAATGGATGACGTTTTGAACATTATTTTGTTATGATGCCACAAAATTTAATATATTTTTAAAATTTATTTTTTTTGGAAAATGTGTTTGATACTTTTTAGTTTTCGTACTGTAGGGTGTTTTAATTTAATTGCAGATTATTAAATAATTGTGGATACATATTTTCAAAATTAAAAAACCCTGTTCATAATAAAAACTTAATGCAATTTTTTTTTTATTATAATGAAGGTTTATAAAATCAAGTTTTTAGTGATTTTTTACAAACCTGGTTTGCAATAAAAAAAACCTTTGATAATGGAATAAAAACTCTTTCATATTTTTTTATTAGAGAATTGATAAAGTCATGAAATAAAAACGTACGTGAGTTTCTTCAAATGCCACAGATAAAACGCTGACATCGCTTTATCAACTGAACAATATTTTAAAATGTTACAAAGAAAATAAAAAATAAAAAAGCATTTAAATAAAACTTTACTTTTTGTTTGTGTTTATTTTTGGCGTTGGTTTTTTTTGTTCGTATTTTAGACACATAACCAGCTCAAGACAAGATAGATGACCTGACAATGAGCCTAAAGCGTGGTCGTTGTCGAAGCAAAAAAAAAAAAAACACAATAAAAAATATATACTTCATGTTTATAAAAAAACCATCATAAAGAAGCATAAAAATATACATGCCTTCATATCTATAAAGGTGTAAGACAGGTAGCAACTGCTTGTACAAAAGTTCACATTTTTCCACTACAGCTTAACCTAATTATAAAAGTATTTAATTGAGACTAAGTTTAACTCTAAGTTTAGATAACAAACTGCATACTGGGAACTTGAACTCAAGCTTTGCTTCTACAGGTTTTACGATTATAAATTATATCACAAATATTCACTGAAAACTGGATCAGCAAGAAGAAAAACAGTAAAAGTTTATTTAAATACCCTACAAAATGCATTATGTACCAATGCCATATACAGTTGTCTGTTACGATTAGTGGCATTTTCTGTGTTTATATGCTGAACAATTCGCTTTTAAACATGCCTTCTCTTTCCCTATTTTAATTGCCTGTATGGAGCTGTTTAGTTGAGGCTTGATTGTAGTGATTTTATATACATAAAAAAGCTTCTGATTTTGGACGAGATGTAGCCTCGGTCCAAACTATCACTAATAAAGTCGTTTAAGTCACTGAACCGTAAAAATTATTTTATTAGGAAAAAACCCAATTTTCAAGTTTTTGACCAACGAGCTATAGTTTTACAACGAGAAGGGCGAAGGCGTATTTTATAAAGATTTAAACGTAATTTATTTTTTTAAGAGCGGCCCCATACTATGAGCACACAAATTGAAATTTTCCGTTTTTTTATACCAATAAATTTCTTTCATGAAAGAAATTTTCTTGCTTAGAAAGCATAGATTAGTTTAGAAGTTATCTGAAAGTATATTTTTAGCAATATTGCTGCTTTTGGCTGTTTACCTCAACTTCGTGTTCATTAATAATGGCTAGTGGCAATTTTCTAGCCAAATGCATGGCATTAACACCGTTTGAATTACATTTCGATAACTTTTTCAACTACGATGTAAGACAATATTCTTCCTTAGACATGTTAACAATACAGTGTTACACTTATTAATATATGAGTGCGCAAAAGATTGCCGTTTGGTTGTTACACTAACTGGAAGTTGATAGCACTTCGAGAGTCGAATGTAGAAAAAATTGTCCCAACAATACGATTGTTAGAATGACGAATTTTGCTGGAAAATTTAACAGTCACCTTAAAAATTTTTTAATATGATGGTTTTAAAAAAGTAGTACTAATTGCTTGATTTCTAAACTCTTTTTTCTTTTAATTAAAAAAATTTTGTTTTAAATTTAACGAATTCGGGGAACATCGTGGGACAGGCAGTAATTATTGCTGTAGAAACGTCGATATACATATCGATTGTCTCAAGTATAAAGGTCCTAACTCATATTTTTTACGAAATTGAGTTTTTCAATGACTCCAATACATTTCCAGAGTACCGACATGCACACTCACTGCTCAATCATATGTGACTATATACATTTTCGTTTTTTCCTGCTTTTTTCCTGTTTACATATTACATATAAAATATTTTCCGTTTGTTGATTTATGAGTGAGATGATCTATTTTTTCCTTTCCATTCAAAACTAAATATATTAGAAAAAATATGAGCAAGTGCCCATATAATTATAAGAATTTACAATTTTGTCAATTTTTCATAAATATAAAGATCGTAGAAAAATGTTCACATTAGGCAGTATGTGTGTATTTATATGTACATATTTTATAATGCGCAATTGACGGCATATGCATTAACAAAGTGAAAACGTTCATAAATGAAAAAAAAGTACAAACATTTATGTAAAAGAGCATTAATTAGAATAAGTTAATTCATTACTTATCACATATGAATTGCACGGATATTCTTCGTTTTTCACCGTTCAAGTATGTATGCATCTTTTGTTTTTCATTTATGACCGTGAAAAAATATATAAAAATTTTAGAAATCACATTTATAGAACTATCATAAATATTGAAATTTCAACGCTCATAAATTAATAATTCTGAAGTTCATTTATTATGAAGATACAATAAATAATATGAAATAAGTGAGTTTTCTTTAAGGTTTTTTTATTATTTTTTTTTTACATATTTATCTAAAACATCATTGCCTTACATTCCTTGTTCAGCATATTTCCTTTTCCTCAATTTTTGCGAAGCTTCCTTTTAAAATTTATTTTATCTTTAACTCTTCCTTGTCGCTATAAGAAGGTCTATAGAAATAGAGACATTCGATTTTGATTTAAATTTTTATCATAAGTCGCGGAATATATTTTTGTTCGCATAATATTTGTGGAAAACTGCAAAGGTAATTGACACTTAATTTGTGGAGATCAATAAAAACATTCTCAGTTTATAGTCCCATATTAAGGCCCCAAAGTATTTATTTCATACCTTTTATATTTTTGTTTTCTGCTTCCGTAAAACAAGTTTATAAATTTTTATAATTATAATCATCATATCAATTCTTTTAAATAACTAAGTAGAAAAAAAGCCAATAACATCAAATCTATAAAATTCAAGTGGTTGTTATAAAAGCAAAAAAAAATAATTTTTTTAAATAATAATAATAAATACTCACCGAATCTAACAATTAATTAATCCTGTATAAACAAGAGGATATTTTTAATTATGCATATACATTTTCATAAATGCAAACATAAAAACAAGAAATGCATTTTATCTCCCGGTTTTTTCTTTTTTATTGAGCAGCATAAAGCAAAAAAAAAAAAGAAAATAATTAAACCCTTCTTTTTTAATAAACGGAGAAAATTTATAGATTCTAATAATACTCGTACTCCAACTCCAACTACCCCAGGCTTATTTTTTTTCTTTCCTTCATATTTTGATTTAAGATTTTTATTTTTACTAGTTTCTATAGACTTCCCCCCATTTAGGAATAATTTAAACTGCAAATAAATTATTGAATACATGCAAGCAGCATATAACAGCAACAGAAAAATATTGCTGGAAAAAAGTGTGTGGGTTTGAGGCTGCATCTTCTGGTACAATCTTTACATATCATTTATTTATATTTCTTGTAAATGGTTGCTGTTATTGTTGTTGTACCCCTGTTTACTTTTTTGTTTTCTATGTTTTATGTATGTAAAATTATCATTTGTGTTTGTTGTGGCATGCAACACGCGCCACAAATTGTTAAAATCTAGATTTAAATCGTATGTTTAGAAAGAATAGCATCATCATCAGCCAGCAGCAGCAGCAGTGCTGGCAAGGAAAAGTAAGCAACAAGATGGAATGAAAATAAATATTTAGATGATTATTTAACAAAATGCATTTCTTTAGATTAGTTCTTGCAACAAACAAAGATTAATGCAACACAGCCAACAATAATACCACAAAACAAGGAACTTTCAGACAAACATAAAAAACAACATTTAAGACAATGTTTTATGTTGATTTATAATTAGTCAAGTGGAGTTTAAATGCTGCAGTAAAGTCTTTAAAACTGGAAATGGATCATGAAATTAAAAAAATTATTTTTATATAATTTTAAATTTTTTTTTATAAGGAATAGGGTTAAAAATTAAAAAAAGTATTAAGGGACTTGATCAAACTAGTACAGTTAATCAGCAACATATTCGATATTTTCGATATTTAGTTGGAAAACTATCGAATTCTTTTGAGTATAATTTAGAAAAATAAATTTTTATAATACAAAAATTATATATAACGAACTTAATTTAATTTCAGAGTTTCTTTTATTAAAAAATAAAAATCTTAAAATTAAATGGAGTAAATAAAATAATAAATAATAATCTTAAAATGAAATCTATTTTTAATACAAATATATTCATATAAATTCGACCTCAAAATAGTTTTGAGTAGTAGTCTCTACAATAATATTATTTCTAAAAATAGTTTTCTTTATAATTATCCAGTTACCCAATAATTTTTGTTAATAAAGACCAACTTATCAGGTGCTCGGTGCGCTAGTAGGTAGTGGCCTAGTATTTCATTCTGGGAGTTTTGGATTCGACTCCCACCAAAGAATCTGAGTGTTGCACTACAACGAGTGAATTTCTGCGATACTATGCTCGGTAAATTAAGTTAGAATATAATTTGTTATTGTATTAATTAAATACACAAAAATTGTATTATTCTATTATAATGTCAAAAATATTAACATATTTTGGTTTAGAGCTAGATCTATCTGAAATAATGGTTACTGCTTTGTTTTCGGATACTGTCGATATTGTAGTTGTACATACAAAAATAACGTAAGGCACATAATTTTTTAAACGACATCTGATTAGCGTTGTTCTAATGCTTTATCGAATTTTCGACGTTAGTTTCGCTATCGAAGAAAAGACTATCTAATGGAAACAGAACTATCGATAGTATTAGCGATTGTTTGCCAGCACTAGTTTTAAGCTAAATCCTCCAGTAATTATTATTTTTAAACCCGCAAATAAATACAATAAAATTCTATTTATCTTTATTATTCATTATTTCTAACTCTCAACATTATAACAGTGGTTAGGCGAGACAAATGAGACTACACACAGTCAATTCCACTTAATAGAAATTTTAACATTGTTTTGATTGAAATTATTATAATAAATGTTTTATAACTTTTCTTTGTTTTTACCTTTTTTACCAGCCCGGAAATGGGTTCGACCAACATGTTTAATCATGCACCATATAAGGGAAATTACAATTTCTTTTTAAGGCCGATTAAATTATAACCATATTGCAGCCACAAAAGGCCAACAAGTGTTTGTACTTAGAATCAAATTCATGCAACTGATATTTGTACTTTGATTTTAAAACCAGACTTAGTATAAACTGACCACAAAAAACAATTAATATGCGCCGAACATTTTTGGGGTAAACGAAGTTTTTTTTTGTACTTCCTTTTTTGGTTATTAAGCCACAAGAGACATGACTTAAAAAAAATGGCAAAACAAAAAGACATTAGCTAAGTTAAATTCTAAAAAGAAATATTATAAAAATTAGAATTTCATTGAAAATTAAACGGATTTTTTTGGTAAAATTAATTTTAAAAATGAAAACTAAAAATGTCTCCACAAATGAAAAAAAAAAAATATTTTATTAAATCCATAGAAATAAGTCATGTAAATATCGTTTGGTCCTCGTACGTTATACAATCTCAAAGATTTTAAAATCGAAAAACTATCAATATTTTTTGATAAAAGAGAGTTGAGAAGCATAACTTCAGAAAATATATGTTTTAAATAAATTAAAACAAGTACTTTCTACACAGAAAAAAATATTTTGACCAATTGAAGGTTTTAAAGGATTTCAGGTTAAAATTTAATTAGTAATTAATTGATTCAATTAATTGTTTAGTTATTATGTTTCTCTGTTTTAAACAAATATATATTTGAATAAATTAAAAAATTA
Source organism: Phasia obesa (assembly GCA_949628195.1). Classification (NCBI taxonomy): domain Eukaryota; kingdom Metazoa; phylum Arthropoda; class Insecta; order Diptera; family Tachinidae; genus Phasia; species Phasia obesa. The sequence continues at coordinate 149,211,672 of OX451217.1, read as the reverse complement.
TATGAACTTTAATTCAAAATTAATTAAAACCTTTTCTTGGTGCAAAAAAAAATTTCTGTGTAATCTTAAAGGAAAACAGTAATACCCTATTGAAGAATTTGAATATAAATTTTCATCTTTTTTGTATTAGTACAACATAAATATTGTACTCACACAGACACATTTTTTACAGCAATTAAATACTTAATTGGAAAGGAACGAAATAATAATTTTATCAAATTAATAATCAATTAAAATTACACATAATATTAGATTAGAAAATTATATTTTTTTGGTTTAAAAATAATTTAGAATAATCTTTACTATCTAATAAAATATAAACGTATTTGTTTAATCTTTCGTTGAATTGAACAGTGTTTCTATCCTAGAGAAGACTTGAAAATAAGGTTTATTATTTATATTGAAACTCAAACCTTTACCTTTGAAAAAACGTGTGACTTAGTGTTTGCTGGGGATATGGTGAAGTAAACAACCTTCATGTTTTAATCATTAGACATACTTCAAGCGTTTGCTAAATTACAAAATGAAGGATTAGTAAAATATACTAATTTCAAATAATACCTTACAAGTTACAGGCAGTCCAACCAAACTGACTTATTGGAAGAAACCCTAACCTCAGTTTCAATTGTAAAGTTTTAGTGTACTGAAATTCCAAACCAATATGATAAGAGCACTGTCTCAGCTACAAACTTGCAAAAAATCAAAATTGTGAGAATGATTACAACAGCTCCTTGGAATGTTCAAAACTCGAGCATCCACAAAAATCACTCCGAGCTATTTGTTTGAACAGAAATCACGTACGTCTACGCTGTCAAAGAAGCTGGGAACACATCCACACCAGCTGGCTCAGAACATCCTAAACGATTTTGATTACATTCGAGTAAGAAGTATTGATATTGTCTGTTTGCCCGAACACCAGAGAGAGATGAGTCCAAAATGATAACATCAACCATGAATTTAAAATTTTTTACCAAGCATTGGCTGCACTTAATTTCTACATGTAATACTGTATCAGGATAGTTTCTGTACATGAAATATTTTTTGAAAATTGTGTTGCTGGTGCAGATATTAATTGGTATGGGATTCAAAGCACCAATTTTTAGAATTGTTGTCTGTCTGTCTGTGTTCGAATCACCTAAAAATTACTGCATAAATTTTAATAAAGTTTTGTAAGGCGATACTACGGTACCCGTTAAAATATCGCAATTTTACCGATTTAATGCTACTGAAAACTGGGCAACACCTTTTAGTTTTGTAAGCGGGAAATTAATACAATTCCAGAGCTCTATAATAATTTTAGAATTTTATATATTGGGTAATTCCAAGTCAAATCAACCAAAAAAAAATGTTTTTAAATTTACCACTCCCGATTTTATTGAAACTTTTTTTATTTATATTCGTTGACTCCCTGAATCCAACCATGGTCCCACTCTGAAATTTTTATGGCGTACTCATTAATCCACGTTAAAAAACATATGTAAATTTAAAAAAATAAAAGACACAATCTCAAAGATTTTAATAAAACTTTTTTTTAAATATCAGAAAAAAATTTGTTAAAAAATTTCATGATTCATGATTGATACCAAAATAAAGCGTATGAAATACCCTTTAAAATGAGCTATTACTCAACTTCCTAGGACTTATAGAACTGGATTAGAATATATTTAATCCTCGAGCGCACATGCAAAAAAGCGACATTTTTCAATTTTGATAACTGTGTAGCGGTAAAACTGTAAGAGATAGAATTTTTTAAAAATCATATTTGGATTCAGGGAGTCAAAGAATATAATTAAAAAAAGTTTCAATAAAATCTGAAGTAGTCACTTTGAGTGCCTTGTTGATTTGACATGGAATTACACTTTATTATAAAATTTTATAACAAGCCTATGTCGCAACATTCTGATTAATTATCCAGGGATGGGCACCCATATACAAAGTAAATAAATATACATACATATGTATTTATACATATATTTTATACATTTAATTATTAAAATATATGTATTACTATCTGCACCACTACAAAAATGGGAGTCTTCAAATTTAGTGTAGATTACTTTTAAAGCATAATCGAACAACATTTTTCAGGGCGCTGACGAAGTTACGGGCACTGGTAGTCAAACTATACAGACCTCATTTGAAATACATTTGAAACATTTGTCATAAAAAAGTCGCATATTCAAATTCGTCTTTACATGGATTACTTTTTAAGCGATGCAAATTCACAGCCAACTTTAAAACGTTCATCTTACTCAGTACAGATGATTATTTAAAAAATTAAACTAATCATGTAGGGTATTTTTAATTTTCACAAAATTAAATTTCTTCTAGACTTTTATCCCCGATAGACACAAGTGAAAAATATGTACGAACGCAGCCAGCACGTCTAAGAAGTAATGTATACTGAAGTAAAAGGAAGGAATAACAGTGCAAATTGAAAGAAAATACTAAAACTAAAATGTATAATTCCTTTTACGTTTAAATGAGCTGAAATAATCAGTTTTAACGATTTAACTGTTTGTTAATTAATGAAATGCATGCATAAATAAAATCTCACTTTGAAGCCATTCTTTTTTAAGTCTCCACTTCTAAACATGTCAAAACAATATTTATGTTAATCTGCCAGAGAAATAAAAGTCTTTTTGAAAACTGAACGAACGAAGACAATCTTAAAATGTTAAAATGAAAAAGGTGGACAGTGGTGTAAATGCTTAAAGTAAGCTGAACTTATTAAACATTGTGTAGATTTAATGATATGACTGGCCAGTTTTTATGCAACGACAGCAAAAAACTCCAACAACAACAGCAGCAACAACAGAAATAGCATTTGCAAGTTGAGATTATTTTAACAAAACCATCACCATTGCTATTATCATAATTATGATGATGGTGAGCGTCATAACCATCGTCCTTTTAAAATTTTAAACAAACCAAAACAGCAAACATACACTGCAACAAAATCTATGCTTGTAATAATTAATATAAATCATGGCTCTAAAAATGTTCAATATCACAGAAACATTTTTTTTTTAAATTAAGGGTTTTAATCAGTTTTAAATTAAAGTTCAATTAACTATTTAATTGATTTAAATATATATTTGTTTAAAATATACAAAACAAATTTTAATTTAACAATTATTTGCTTCAAATAATTAATTAATTTAATTTTAATCTGAAACCAAAATTGGTGAAAATAATTTCTTTTGTGATGTTTTAGCTGTACTGTCTTTACTTAATCATCAAAAAGGTGTTTTAAGGCAACTACCGAAAGGTTTTAGCCCATAATATTATGTTTTAGATGCGAGCCCCGGCGCAATCCAGAATGTTAAATAAAAAAAAATTCCGTGTTTTAATAGAAGTAACACTCAGGCAATTATGCGCCTACCAATTATGTGTTACTTTCTTTGGAAAAGGGATAGCACAGAAAGACACGTGGTGTGAAGAGTATGAGAGGGCAAAAGCTTAATTTATGGCAAATCTGCATTTGCATTTCTTTATAGGAGGATCTAAAAACACGCACTAGTTTCAGCGCCTCTGGTGTACAGTTTTTAGAGTTTGGGCAGCGAGATGCTAACCACCTAAACTACAGTACCCAGAAAACTTCTAGAATAGTTGAGAGCATTTCTCAACATTCCGGAATATCCCGGAAAATTCTGGAATGTTGGAGAATGTTCCGAAATATACCGGATTGTTCGGGATTATTACAAATCATATATATTCTCAATCTAAACAAATTTTAATGAAATTTTAAACTTTTATAAATACTAGACTATCCACTCGATCAATCATCGCTAGATTAATCGTTGAATTTTAAGTCGATTATTCGTTCGGGTAAGAAAAATTGCAAATTTCGGTTAAAAAAATAACTCAAACAAATGAATATAATTTTCTAAATAAAATAAATAAATCAATCAAAATCATCTAAAAGTTTGTCTTTTCTCATTGGATTCAAATTCTTTTAAATATGCGCGAATAATTGGAGTTATTTTAGGAATTTAAAATCATTAATCGATTAATCGACGAAAATTTAAATTGTAAAATTAATTAATTGTTTGCTCGAATAAAATCAAAACCCGATTAAATGGATACTCAAATAGATACTTATATAGAAGATGTAATAGGATAAGTGCATTTCAGAGAAGAGAAAAGCAGGAAAACAGGCTTTTTATATGGCTCAAACGATGTTAGTAAATTTAATATATACAAAGATTCTAATCTAAGGTGCAGTTTGCTATATTTGTTTTTAAAACTCGGACCTAATGGTGAAAAAAGACCATATTAATTTTCAAAACTGACCAAACGAGTTAAAAAATATTGTGTTTAAAAATATCCTAGAAATGAGATCAAGCAAAGGTAAATAAGCTAAATAATATTTTCAAACTTTAATTTATGCAATTTTTAAGAAACTTATTTATTTTTATAAATTTTTAATTATTTTTGGAGTTAATTTTTTAAGGGTTTGTATATTTGAATCCTTTTAAACAACGATTTGTGATTGCTCAAATGCCAAAAGCCTACACTGTGCCACGCATAATATATTTTCAGTGTAAAACATGTTTGAAACTCACATATATACCTTTGTGGGTTTATGCAACAGGCAACATGTTACCATACGAAATTTTTTTCTTGGCCATTTGTTATTGTTGTTAGAGTCTTTTGGAACAAATAAACAAAAAAGACAATTACAACAGCCTGGGATTTGGTTTGTTATTTTAGTGCATTTTGATTTTATTTTTTTTTTGTTTGTGGCAAAAAGGGAAGTGCTACTGTCTTACACCAAAAATAACAAATACAAAAAAAAAAAAAAAATAAGCCAGTGCGTTCTGCTTTGTATGTATATCTTTTGTATTATTATGTGTGAGTAAAATATCTGTTGTAGTATCGTTTTTTTTTTAGTTTTTTTTCGTGAATGTATGTTACAATCTTGACGTAAATAAATGTGTATATCAGTCCATCACATACAAAGTATTTATTGTAGTTGTCGTGGCAGTTGTTGGTTGAATGGTTGTTGGTAAACCTATAATTTTTACACCAATATGAATAAACCACGATTTTTGTTTAGACAACTTAAGCCCTACATTGGGTAGTCCTGAGAGATAATTGAATTAAAAATAAATACACATTTTTATGTTAAACATTTCATTTAAAGTCAATGAATGGCTGATTTAGCAAACTTCTTACTGCAAAGTCTCATAATAAAATAATAATAATAATTTAGATTAGGAATTAATGTCCCAAATCGTTACTGAAAGATATAAACAAAAAAACATGTTATTTCAATAGATTTTATTTTTAATCTTTTGTTTAAAAGTAGGGCTGCATTGAAGTCACCATGAATCACTCTTAATTACCTTCAGTTTTGTTTATTAATAATTGTTTGTATGTGATTAAAGGTGTGTGTACTTACGTGTGTATGCATGTATGTATGTGCTATTCTTACCCGTGTTTGTATTAAAGGTTTTCTGTGTTTAAGGTGCCTTTTAAAGCCAAGGAACAGCATGATCTTGTGTTTTTTTTTTGTGTGTTTTTAACTATAGATGCAGGTGTGCATCCAACGTGAGTAAGATTTTTTTGTCGTTTATATTCTTGATCGTATGTGTATTTGAAAAAATCTTATCCCCATGCTATCTATGAAATACATACATACACCATCCATCTATCCAAGTACCAACAACAACTTAAATTACTAACCAACAAACAACATCTACAGAAGAATCAAAAAAAAAAAAAAACTGCGTTGTAATAAATTTACGTTTTTCTTAAATTGTGTGTTTCACTTAAATGAATAAAAAAAATCTTTAAAATCCAAAACCTGTTTTTATTTGATAATTTTTATAACACAAGCACTGCATACTCGTACATGTACAAGTATTTGTCAGAATATTGTTCTTTTTGAATTTGAAAGCCGTTAGTTAGTATTGTTTTGTTTAATGTAATTATTTTCCATTTTCATTAGTTTGTTGCATGCATTAATGTTGCTTCTATAATTGAAATGAAATTGTTTATTATTTCATGAAATTTTTTAATTGCCTTTAAACTACTTCTGTTTGTCGAGCTTCTATCTTCACAAATGGGTTTTTCTATTATTAGTTTTTTCATGCAATTAGTTGTTAGAAATATTTGAATTGTGGCAACAGTAACTAAACACATTACGTTACCAAAAATACAAAAGGCAGCAATTGTAGAAAGATTGGGGATTGGATTTGTATTCCGTTGTGGTGCAACAGAAACTGTACCCTCAGCTTAGATTGCAAGCTTCGATCTTGAAACCAACCGATCCTGGCACCACCTCAGCCTCAAACCAAAATCCAGATTCTGAGAATGTTGGCGAATCATGTGACATCGTTTTTAAAGAAGCTAAAATCACATCCAAACCCGCTGGACCCTAACATTCGAAATGATCGTGGTTTCATCCGAAGAAGAAGAAAATATAACTAACTCAACCTTAAGGAAAGGAAATTAATGAAGAAATCAAATTGAAAGCGTATGTGTAGTTTACTTTCATTGGAGTTCCTGTTACTAATTATACTCGTATTGTAAGGTCTATCAAATATTAGTAATTTGACAAAAGATATGGGGAAGCAAGATCTAGCCTCGTTTCTTGACTTTAAATCTCCTCTTAAAGTCAATTTCATTATGTTTGATATATCATCTTTCCACAAAGCCATCAATATGATATTTTTTCATTACACATTTAGTTGTAAGTAGTTCTTAAGCAAGCTACAGACGTTACAACCGTCGTACCAACATGATTAGGTTGTACCCTAGTTGTACATGAGTTGTATGGTTTTTGGGCTTGTTGTATTAAAGTTGTGTGTCGGTTGTAGGAAAGATCAAAAAGCTTTGATTTTTTGTCGCATACTATTTTATGTAGTATTTATATTTATTAATCTTGTGACCACCTTGCAGTTAACATTGAATGTTAAGTATTATTTGTGGACGTCAGGCGAGAATATTTAACATATGCATATGCGTGAATATTGAACCCCAGTTAACTTAGAGAGAACTTCGTTGTATCGTTTGTGGAACAAGCCCACAACAATTCCTAGAATTGTTGTTACAACAGCCGCAACGTCTATAGCTTGCTTTACACAATTGTGGTTATAGCCTTTTTCATTTCAGCTGACGAAATACACTCAAGAAAAAATGGTTAGGGTTTTTCAAAAAAATAAAGCTCATAATTATTCGAAAATTATTCGTAAATCGGTGACAATGGAATATTTACTGTTCAGTATTAAAAAAATATATTTATTACTAATTCGTACTTTTTTCAACGCCCTTTTGAAGCTCTCACATAAAAAACAATTTTATATTATTTACAAAAAGGTACTTAAAAATATGGTTTTCGAAATGGTTCATTATAGATTAATTTTGTCGTAAAGCATATCTCCTCTTTTAAAACCTACATTTACCTACATCTAGCTATATTTAGAGTGTAAAGAAATGAAATTTAAATTATATTACAAATTACATCAACTAATGTCTTACGCTTGTGTCTCTTTCTCTTTTTGGGCTGCATGATTGAGGAAGTAAGTATCTTTGAAATTTAGAACGGATACTAAAACCATTAGGTCCATAGTAAAAAGCCTTTTATTACATTTAATGCCTCCAAAACTAATCATAATTAACACCGAATCGGAAAAGACTCGAAACATTTTATCATCTCTTGTCGACGGTAAATCATCATGCACCTGAAAATCTATTTGTAAGTGCGCGAGATGTATTTTTAAGTAACTGTAAATTACAGATAATGACAACCTAAAGGATTTTTCGTCTAAAAGTAATTTGATCATGTCAAGTGTGGAAAAGGAAATAAATACCAAGATGAAACAAATCTTAATCATACAATAACGACAACAAAAACAACAACTACAACAACAACAGGCAGCGAAGCCAGTCAAACATAAAATCTAAGAACTATTACCAATTATACTCTTGTTTTTTATTTATTCTTTTTTCAATTCTGATGTAGTTGTTTAAGATTTTAATCTTGTTATCTACACGAACGTGCATTTGAGTCTGAATTTTGTTGCTCTTTTTTATACATATTTATTTGTAAGATATATATTTGTCTGTTTTTTTTTTGTTTGTTGGTTGTTTTTGCTTTAGATTTTATATATATGTACATCAAGATGCATATTAAATTTGTTGTAGTTGATTTTTTTTTTTGGTGTCTACTCATACATACCTGTACCTGGAAATCACGTTAAGGAGAAGACGTTTTCGTATAATAGGAAGCTGTTTGCTACATAAGCAAAAAATCAGCTGAACAAAAAAAAAAGCACTAAACAGAAATTTAAAGAAGGGTTCTTTCTGTGCTGTCCAGTTTTGAAACCTGTTTGGTTACGTTGGAGTTGTTAATTCTATTTTATTATTTTTTTGTTTGTGTTTTTTTTTTTGTACATTTTAATGTGCAAAATTGGATCTATGGGCGCATGTGCGACGCCACACTTTGTATGGAAACTTCTACAACTTGTAAATGATCGTTGTGGCAGCAAAACGGCAACAACAAAATCAGCATCCATCCAGTACAAAGCGTAGTACTACTCCATGTATCTTGAATAGAGCTCTTGATATAAAAACAATAACAAAAGCATAAAAATCAAATATCGAAGCAGGTGTTAGAAAAATGACTAAGATACAGTTTGGAAGTACATAACTATATACATACATATGTACATACATATGTACATATTTATACGCTTTAGCTGTCTGTTTATTTGTTGTTCTTGGATGTGTTTTTTTTGTTATTGTTGTACGAGTAGCAAATATACGATGTTATTATTTGAAATTATTCGCAAAAAGGGGCATTTTTATGTTTTTGTACAAATAGATATAGAGATAAAGATGCAGGTTTGGAAATCATGATTGTAACTAATTCGAAGAAATTTTGCTTGTTTGATTTTATGTAATATTTGTTTGTATTATTTTCATTTGCTTTCTTGCTGCACTTATTGCAATACATTACAAATTAGATTTTTTAAAGAAAGTTGTGAGGGGAGTGAAAATAGGCCGGAATATAAACAGCAGCACTACCGTGTTCCTGTAAGTTTTTTTGGAGTAATTTGGTTTTCTATAAAAATTTTCTATATATTTTTAGAAAAATTTTGGAACAAATTATTACAAAAAATTTTCAATAAAATATTTACATAAAATTTTCACAAAACTGCATCAGCTGTTTTTGAAGTTATTGCTGTTGTTGTTGTTTGTCAATCAAATTATAAAAATTACAAATTTTTTTTCTAAAAATTTTATAAAAAAATTTCTATAAAACTTTATTAATAAATTTCGATAAAATTTTTAGAAAAAATGTTTATAATATTTCTAAAAAAATTGTCCATTAAATTTTTAGAAGAAATTTTCTATAAAATTTTTAAAGAAATTTTCTATAAAATTTTTGAAGAAATTTTCTATAAAATTTTTACAAGAAATTTTCTATAAAATTTCGATAAGATTTTTAGAAGAAATTTTCTATTAAATTTTTAGAAGAAATTTTCTATAAACTTTTTAGAAAAAATGTTCTATAACATTTAAAAAAAATTCTATACATTTTTAGAAAAAATTTTCTATAAATTTTCTTTAAAATTTTTAGAAAATATTTTCTATATAATTTTTAGAAAATATATTCTATATAATTTTTAGAAAACAATTTCCTATAAAATTTTTAGAAAAAAATTTCTATGACATTTTTAGAAAAAAATTTCTATAAAATTTAAAAAAAAAAATTTTCTCTAAAATTTTTAGAAAAAAACTATTACTGGTTTCAAAAAAATGTTCTTATTACAATTGATAAGATCGAAACATCTCTAGTTCCTTTCAAAAAGTCCATTGCTTGAGATTTGAACTGCATCGCTTTAGAAGTGTTGCAGCAAAATGTTTTTTTTTTTTGCTCTGTACAAAGATCTTCGTATCAACGACGCAACTTCGAAATCACAGACATTTTAAAAAGACACAACTTGGAATCGACACAAACGGTAGCTACGTAAACCGGGGTACTGGTATACATATTTGAATGTTTGTGATATTTAAGTAAAAATTTAATTTTTTTTGGTCAAATTTACAAAAACTCTCTTTTTTGTATTACATTATTTGTGGACTTATTTTGCTGATTTTTAAAACTATATCTCTGACATATTTGTATACCTAAAATTTACATAAGCTGAAAATATATTTCAACCAATCTGAACACGTACAGATCGACATTTTTAAGTCGTCTATTAACATTGCAGAAAAATAAAAAACTTTTATCCAAAAGTATCCATAAAATAAGTTTTTTTATAGCCGCATTAATTTTTTAATTTTTATTGCTTGATTATCATTATGCAATCCTTGTAAGAGAAGACAGAACCCAACTAATCTGTTATAACCATCTCTGTTTTTGTCAATATTGTTTTTTTTTTTGCAATTTTGTTTATGACTGTTAATTTTCCAACTATATTCGTTTTGCTTCTCTAGACTGCAATAATTTTGTTGATTCTTCCAAAGGAGTTGCAGTTGTTTAGAAGCTACCCATAATATTATTTTATGAGGCTGTTTTTCTAGGGAAAAAAATCTGAAAACGGTAACAAAACTAGCATGTGCCAAAACAGCATATAAAACAACGAAATTATGATTTACTTCTTTAAAAAGCAAATAATAAAATTGGACCAGTTTTCTGTGTAAAGATTTGTGGTGTCTTTTTCCAAGGAAATCTTGTGTGCCACACTTCAAGTCAACAATGAAAAATTGTAATAATTTAAAATATTAGTTTTTAGCCATTTAACCATTTACTTACTTACAGCACATGGGCCAATAACATGCAAACACTTTAACTGCCAATTTGTTGCAGAAACTAGCAAGAGTTGCTGCGGCATGCAGTAGTAGTTGTTAGTGACAGTGCCAGCAGTAATAGCAGTGAGTATCTACCAGGGCAAATATCAAAATGATTTATAATAAAGTTGTTGATTACATATTCAGTTGTTGTTGTTGCTGTTATTGGTGCTGCAAAATAATAAACAATACATCATTGCTGTTGTATGTTGGTTTAAGATCATTTTCTAATAAAAAAAAATATAAAAATGCCTATAACTGCAACAGACAACAAATAAGATAGCAAAACATCATAAACAAACTGAAATAGTTGTTTGTTATATGGTATCTTTAAAAAATAATTACGTTATTAAGACCTCGCTGGTATTAAACCTATAAAAGTATTTTAGCTTAAAGCCTCCTCAGCCGAAGTTACAGGTCAAAAGTTTAGTTGCTTTTATATGAAATTATAAAAACCTCTAATGACTTTAATAGTTACAAAACTTTTGTGTACTAACGGCACCCAATTTTATTACTTATTTCTAGGATAAAGTTTGTTATTTAATTTAGACTTTATGGCAGCAGTTTAGTACGATTTAATCATTAAAAATGTTTTGAGTCAAACTCTAACTTAAATATTTTCACATAAAATGTAAAATTTTTAAATTACCGCAGAAAAATAACTTAATCGAGATATAAATTTGTAAAATTTATATTTAAACTGACAGCAAAAAATTTAAACTGACAGCAAAAAAAAACAACAACCCTCAAATCAACAGAAAGACACCTGTGTAATAGATGACAACCAACTTCAAAATGACAACTTATAATAATAATGATGACGATGATGAAACAAGTTAAAGAAAACTCCTTCAAATTAGAATGATTAAAGAAATCATTATGAGATGATTTCATTAACACAACAAAAAAAAAACAAAAACACGGCCAAGATCCAGTATGGAATTATGTATAACAAAAGACACGTGGTCGAGATGCAGTAAAAATATTTTGTGTTAACCAAACACATTCATACGTACGATAGAAACACTTGAGCTTTTTTTCTTAGCTGTGGTGCTCTTGACAGAATGACAAAACACTTATTTGTGCTTGTTTACAACAACTTTTGACAAGATATTTTTTTTCGAATTGATGTGCACGTTCAAACAGATGATGCTGTGATGGAAAACTTAAGACAACAAAAAAAGCCAAACAGCTAAAGAAGAAAATAAGTGAGCAGGCGCGTGCTTCTTAAGTAAAGCCTACAATCAAAGATTTTAACACGGTCAAATAAGGTAAATAACCGAAAGACTTTTTTCTTAAAAAAAATCTCAAGAGCACTAAATATTACTTTTAATACCAAAAAAAAGATTAAAACAAAACAACAAAACGTATAAAAATGCATCATTATTCTTATTTCATATGCAGTGCCTACAGAACAAATTAACCCTTTAACTTCTAGTTAAACTAATTAACTTAGAATTTGAAAATATTTTTTTTAGTCTTTTATTTTATCGGTTGGAGGCTCTGGTTTGGAGCTAAATCTTTAACAAAGATACCAACTATGCACAACCTGGGCATTGGTAGACGCCAGTGGTAAGATCATCGTTAGGTGACTGACATAAATCTGTATAATACTAATCAAAAAAAGCTTTTATGACTAGGTTTATTTTTCATGGTAAATTTTATTCAAACTGGCGATATTACACTTGCAAAGATCTATTCAAAATGTTTCCCAAAAAAATAATTGTTTAACTAAAGGTGTTTAGTAAACTAAAATTTTTTTCAAAATTTTGATTAATATATCGCCCTTCTAGATTACCGCCACTTCGCGAGGCATCGTAGGCTTCCTGACATTATTTTGCGCGATTTTGCTTTGAAAATAATCCACACCAAATTTTAAGACTCCTACTCAGTCATGGTTTATGTAATATAAATTTTTTTTAAATTTTAGCACCATTCGATGGATATTTCCAAAAGCTTTAAAATGATACCCATATGACCCCTAATATGTTCAAAAATGAAGTGCACAATCACAGTTTCATATGAAAAGTTCAGAGGCCCGTAACTCGGAAAATAAGGGTGACCACCAATTTTTTTATTTAACATTTTCTTATTATTTTTTAATTATCTATCACCCTGTATAATTTTTTTCTGATTGGTCAAGCTTCACTGAACTTGTTCCCTTAGCTTACACTTTACTGCAAAATTATTTTACATTTTGACAATTGACATTTCAAACTTTATAGTAGTTTTTTTGCATCGTATCAAATATGAAAATCCAGGGTAGTTGATTAAATATGTTGAAATATTTTAATTTATTTATTTTGCATTTTTTTGTTCGAAAATTGTCTCTCTCGTCCTCAAAGTGTTAAAGGAATAGTAGTTTTGTAAAACCAAACGTCAAAAATCACAACGTCATTTCTGTAGCTTTAGTTATTATTAAAGTTAAAGTTGAAACTAGGCGTTCAAACATTAAATCTATACTTTCGCAGTTGAATTTATTTTTAACTTAAATAATCTTATCCAACTTTCTTCTTTTTTTAAATAATTTTTCTTCGATAAAAACACAAACAATTTGGCTGCCTGCTCATCGTCCCTAACGTACCTCTTCGGGAAAGTAATACGGTAGCCACTTATAAAGGCTAATGTTTTCTATGTGTTGTTCTTGTTATTGCGGCAGTAAATAACATTTTCTTGCTGTTGTAATTTTAAAACAGTGCATTGTGTACAATTTTTTCTACTTCATCTTACAGGCTGTTGTTGCTGTTGATTTTTTTTATAGTTTTGACCGTTAATGTTAACGCATCTCCATGATGGTGTTTGCTGATGATGGTAGATTTTTATTTTCCTCAGCTCTTTCTTAAGGTGTCTTCGTTACGTAGAGATATCTTTCCTTTTAACCCAACATATGATTTTTCGGGATTGCATCAGCAGTTTTTTTTTTTGAGGTTATTGCTGTTGTTGTTTGTTAAGTTGTGTTGTTGACTAAATTGCAGTTTGTTGTTCATAGAAGTAAAAACGACTCATAAAGATTCTAGCAAGCCTTAAACTTAAAAGAAAATGAATTGTAAAGATAGGAAAGGCAAAAAAGCAACTTGTAAATAAATACGATTTTACTGCGCATAATCTGATCACATGTAACGGAATTTACCAGGGGCCTCCACTAACATAAAAAAGCGACTGTAATTAATGTTGGAAATACATTTGTGAATCGTAAAATACTTTAATTTATAGTAAAAGAGAATTTAAAAACTTATTTTTTTAACATTTAACAAAAAGCAATAAAATCAATTATCAAATATTTAAATATTTGACGATTAAAAATTAATTACGAGTATTTCGAAATTAACATCGATAAAAAATATTTTTTAAAAATAATCTTTAGTAAAGTTTTTTTAAATCGTAAACATTTTAAAAAAATACTTTTGATATTTTTTTCGAATATAAAGTCTAAAGGCTAAAGTCTAAAAACAGTTTAATTTTAAAAAGTATATTAAACAAAGTATCCCTTTTGAAGTTTTCTTCTTTGAAAAGCTTCTTTATTTGCTTACTCAAAAAAGTATGTTAAAAAGAGTATCTTGAACGAGACAACGATCTGGCTGGCGAGAAGGGTTGGAACCTCCTTAGTTGGAAAATAATAGAGCTAGAAGGAAACTTCGCCAGTCCATTCGGTGCGTAACTAACAGCGAATAGAAGTAAAAAAAGTAAAAAAAGTACTAAGTTTTATTAATGTAAACGTTTTTTTCCCGTTGCCATTAAATATCATATTGTTTCATTAAAACTGTTAATTTTTTTTTTTCATTTTATTAACTCAATAAAAGAAAAATTGCGTAAATTACAAGTCGGTTTCCTATAACCATAGAGGATGGAAGGGGGTCAAATAGGGAGACGATGATCTGTGTGGCGAGAAGAGTTGGAACCTCCTTAGCTGGAAAATAATAGAACTAAAAGGAAACCTCGCCGGTCTATTCGATACGTAACAATCTGCTTGAAAAAAAGCTTGAACAAAATTTTGAAAAGTTTTTTTTTCTGAAAGTACTTTTTTAAAGTACCATTAAAAAAGTACCTAAAAAATTTTAGGTGTTAAAAAAATACATTAAAATATTGTAATCAAATGCAAAATTTTTTTAAAAATATATTTGAAAAAAAAAATTCTTTTTAAAACAGTATCTTTTTTAATAAAAAAATAGCTAGAAAAATTAAAAAAATATTTAACAAGCGAACAGAAGTACTTTAATTTTAATTTAAATTAAATGTTAATATTTTTTCTTTAAACTGCTTAATTTGTTTTTGTTTCTTTTCGCTTGTTAAATAATTTTGTTAAATAATTGAAAAATTGCTTGCCATTGTTGAAGTTTTTTCTCTAATTTATATAGTCAATTTATGTTCAACCATGGCTTTGGACACGTGCCATAACTGTAGTTATTTCCCTAAATATACTTTAGCTTTCGAATGAAGCAGAAAACGAACCAGTTCTAGTTCGCTATGGAAGCCATAATTGAAAAATTGTTTTCAACACTTAACCAAAAATTAAAACAAATACAATACTTAATTGAGTTCTATCGACAAGATCATAAAGTTTATTTCAGATTAAAACTTTTTTTTTGTTTGTTTGCTTTTGTAACGTTTTTCAGTTGTAACAAAAGCTCACAGTGGGCTGTAATTTTACATTATGTTCGAACATTAGTCAAACTCTAACTGTGGAGAAGGGAATAATAACAGTAATGAAGTTTCAAATGGAGGTCCATATGTAATTCATTTAATTTATAATGATTTAGCATATTTTTAATTTTTTTAATTCAGAATTATATGGAAAAAGTAAATTAAAAAAAATAAAAACAAAACATTTGTTTGAAGCTTAGGAAAATATTTTCCATCTATAATTTATTTTTCGAAAACCTAAACCCTTTTCGAATTTATTATTATTCAAAAATGTATTTAACTTAAAACTCAATTAAAATTAAATAAAATCGATTATATTTTTCTCTTTGCATTATAAATCTGATAATATATTCATGGTAATCCTATTGTAATGATTGATGTTATTTTCCAAGTGTTAATGAGCATCATCGTCATTTTTGTTTTTTGCTTTTTTTGCCATAAATTGTACTTAAAAAACATCAAGTATCACAACATTAAAGGCTTATAAATTCATAAAAAACAAGAACTTAAAATTGAAGACACAAAAAACGCGATAATACATCCAACAAACAGTGTTTCACTGGCCCAGGTATTGAAAAGTAATTTGCATTTTTTTTCCTGTTCATCTTCATCTTCAGCTGAATCTTTAAGATTTAAACCCTTAAGGGCTTGATAAACTAACGTTAACAATAAAAATCTCATACCAATGAATGAATATAAACAACAGTCGAAGAGTATGACACTAAGCTTGCTAACAGTGAACACACGAATATAAAAACTAGTTCGAAATTAAAGTTAAGCAAAGAAGACGATTTATGAGTTTTTGATTGCAAACTGTATGATAAGCCAAATGTTGATTTAAATAGAATAGAATATATGTACATATGTATGACAATAAAGAACTAACTATTCGTTTTGAAGTGTCAGCATTAAATTAGAAGATAGAAAAAAAGGATTCTAACCCCTGAGGATAGCTAAGTTAGCGAAGCTCACTGTGTGTTTACGTGCGAAAATTATTTCAGAAAATAGTCATCAAATACATAGTTTGTAAAAGAGAATGCGCTTATTAGATCTTTTAAATTAAGCACGTGAGTTTTATTTGTTCGTAATGGGTGATTTTTTTGAGGTTAGGATTTTCATGCATTAGTATTTGACAGATCACGTGAGATTTCAGACATGGTGCCAAAGAGAAAGATGCTCAGTATGCTTTGACATTTCATCATGAATAGACTTACTAACGAGCAACGCTTGCAAATCATTGAATTTTATTACCAAAATCAGTGTTCGGTTCGAAATGTGTTTTATCGACAAATTTTGTTCAGCGATGAGGCTCATTTCTGGTTGAATGGCTACGTAAATAAGCAAAATTGCCGCATTTGGAGTGAAGAGCAACCAGAAGCCGTTCAAGAACTGCCCATGCATCCCGAAAAATGCACTGTTTGGTGTGGTTTGTACGCTGGTGGAATCATTGGACCGTATTTTTTTAAAGATGCTGTTGGACGCAACGTTACGGTGAATGGCGATCGCTATCGTTCGATGCTAACAAACTTTTTGTTGCCAAAAATGGAACAACTGAACTTGGTTGACATGTGGTTTCAACAAGATGGCGCTACATGCCACACAGCTCGCGATTCTATGGCCATTTTGAGGGAAAACTTCGGAGAACAATTCATCTCAAGAAATGGACCGGTAAGTTGACCACCAAGATCATGCGATTTGACGCCTTTAGACTATTTTTTGTGGGGCTACGTCAAGTCTAAAGTCTACAGAAATAAGCCAGCAACTATTCCAGCTTTGGAAGACAACATTTCCGAAGAAATTCGGGCTATTCCGGCCGAAATGCTCGAAAAAGTTGCCCAAAATTGGACTTTCCGAATGGACCACCTAAGACGCAGCCGCGGTCAACATTTAAATGAAATTATCTTCAAAAAGTAAATGTCATGGACCAATCTAACGTTTCAAATAAAGAACCGATGAGATTTTGCAAATTTTATGCGTTTTTTTTAAAAAAAAAGTTCTCAAGCTCTTAAAAAATCACTCGTTAGTTGTTTGTAGGCATATTTTTTATTATTATTGATCGTGATGCCATGATTATGTAGATTTTTTCGAAAACCCATTTACTCCTTTTTTTCAATCATGGTGATTTATACCTTTTGTACCCTACTTAATAAACAAAATGAGGATTAAATATTTAAATTCTATACAGAATTTTGAGACCTTTTCAATTTAATATACATATGTACACTCGAGCACCCGGTGGGGTACTTCATATTATATCAACTCAGGGAGTTGATACGACATTGTTTGATAGTTGAAGTAAAAGGAATAACTTTAGATGTGAATTAATAAATTATAAGACTTAGTTCGTTATTATTAGGGAGCGTTGGTGG
Source organism: Phasia obesa (assembly GCA_949628195.1). Classification (NCBI taxonomy): domain Eukaryota; kingdom Metazoa; phylum Arthropoda; class Insecta; order Diptera; family Tachinidae; genus Phasia; species Phasia obesa. Next base: position 149,193,853 of record OX451217.1, on the reverse strand, counting down.
ACTAGTAGGTAGTGTGCTAGTTTACCAGTCCGGGGTTGTGGGTTCAATTCCCACCAAAAACTATGTAATTTATTTACTAAGACTCTGTATAATATTTACTAAGACTCTGGAATTTATTCACTACAAGTTAGAGGGAAAACCAATAAGGAGCTTAAATATAATCTGGGTACTTATCTACAAATGGTTAACTGCGTAAGTACAGCTCACGAGTTGTCAATTATAATCTGGCCAAGTTAAAAATCGAGGTAAGAAGATACTTGCAGAGTGTGCCTAGAAATGGGCGAACATAAAAAAGGCTTTTTTACCACGGGCAGACACATATTAAAATGGAGACGCTGTGGAGACCTTTGCCTTAAGCAAATGTTAGCAGTTATCATAGAATCTGTGTGAGGATGAATGTCGACATGCATCAGTCGCCAGTCTGAAATCACTACAGTCGAGAGTAAAAGCCTAGTACCAACACGAGACTCAATAAAGGAAAGGTGTTCGTAAATTTCCTGCCGGATACCAGATATCATTGAGGAAAAAAGGGGTTCGAAAAGGGACACAAGAATTTAATGCTCTACTTCGGTATCCCCCCCTAAAAAAAGTTCATTATTATAAAGGAATAAAAAAATAGGTTCCAGCAGAATGTAGTGTCCTTTCTGGATCGCAACAACATTCTTCAGCATTCCTTTTCAATTGTAATTATTTTTCTATCTGAACAACTTTTACAGGGAAATAACATACGTGGGTCCAAAGTTCAGATCTAAGACATATCTTGCTATCTATACCATTTACCGCCACCAGCGCATTGTGGATCATTTTACGATAAGCCGGTCAAAAATCCATAGCTTTTGATTGGCTTGAAATTTTTATACGCGGTGTCTTTTGTTTAGTAGGGGGGACTTTGGTCTTTAATTTTTATTATAAAACGTTAAAAACTGTCGACATATCCACAAAAAACTCGTATATTCTCGTATACTCGTATTTTTATTTAGCACACAATTATTTTTGAATAAGATTTTTATATTAACTACCCTAATATCACACGTTGTTGTTATTGGCAGGATCCGCCAATTTATATTAAAAAGGCCGAAATACTTAAAAAAGCAACGTTGCTAAGCTGTGCAAAAAAATGCTTTTCTAAAACTTTTGTATTCATTAATGATGCACAAAATGTCTGACCTTGGGTCCTGACAACGGTACTGGTCTCCACGGCCGCTATTTAGCGCATATATAGGTATAGGAGTGTAAAGGAGGGTTCGGACTACAAAATGGTGCAATTTTTTTTTGACGTGGTTTGACGGCAAGCAGTTATGTAAGCAGGAGATTTTATGGCTTTAGACCCTTTTAAAAAAAAAGATTAAAAATTTTTGAAAGACACAGACTTTATTTTTTATAACTAATAACTTATAAGATACATAATTATAAAAAATTTATTTTGCATCAAAATCTTTTTTTTTTTTAAAAAAAGGTAGAATTACTAAAATTATTAAATTTGTTTGAGAATTTTTTTAATTTTAGCAAAATAGCGATAAATACCATTTTAGATCACCCTGTTTGCTGTGATATTAATGTAATAGGGTAGATATATTTTGGCTCCCAAGGTATTTAGGTATTTACTTTTAAATGAGTAATATAGCTTTGAAGTCGGTATTCATAAGAAAAATTATTTTTGGCCGCCTTCTCAAAATATGTCACATAGTGCGGCCAGAGTGCTTTGGAAAGTCCCATAATGATCTAAAATATGCCGGTATGTTTCGAATCTTTATATAGTATGAAACTTTGAACATAGCATGTTGTGAAATGCTCTCAAAAACTCTGTTCTGGATAATTCTAAAAATTTCTATAGACTGAAACACGCCGCCTTTAAAACTTTTAAGCAAAGCCTCTAGGTAAAAACGAAAACCACTTGACTAAACCAAGTCAAGATACTTGCAGAAATTGTTAGCGCTAAAGCATTACATGAAATTCAGTTAATTTTTCCTTGGTCTTTTTAACACAGACTGTTCTGAATATTTGTAGCGTACAAATATTGTCATGATTACCTTATGGCCTTATAAAGTACCCCCTGTATTCATTTGAGTATTTAACTATAATCTCCTACAGTTGAGAAGCGCAATAAAATATCAAGAATTCTGTATTCATAAATTGACACTTCGTTTGCATAAAACACATTAACTGTCTGCGCATGTGCAGAATTGCAAGAACTACAAAGGAGGCAAACTAAAGGTTAAAATAAAAAAAAACAAATACAACAAACAAGTTAAATGATCATTTAACATATGACGCTTCAATGATTAGACAAAAAAACCTAAAAATAAAAAATTACGCACCCATTTTTTTACACGGCGATGCTTTTTTTCGTTTTTTTTTTTTTGTAATCAGAAAATCTTGTTTAAAAAACACTTTGTCACGTTTTGTCTTCCAGAAAGAAAACTTATTTTCTTACATAACTGCTTGTTATTTATAAAATTCAGTTAAGTTTTGTCAAGAATTAGGGGATTAAATAGAGGCGTATGAATTAATTTATTAAAACCCTATTTAAACTTTTTATTCTCTTAGTCATCATCTTGCAACGGTTGTCATGATCATGGAGGAAACTAAGACCACGCCATTTTTAACACCATTTTGCTGTTGTTGTTACTGCTGCTGCTGCTTCTGCTCAAATTAATCATTATTCATTTATTAGTTTCAAATTGTTAACAACTATTTTATTTATTTCTTGTTTTTTTTTGCAGCTTAACGAACATTTATTCGATGATTGGGAAAATAAGAAAAAACAAAAAAAGCTTTAAAATAATGACTCATATTGGCGGCTAAATTGACTGACCCTCTATTTGAATTGCCAACCATAATGTCTAGGTTATTGTTGTAGTTGTTTATATGATCTTGAAAAGTAACTTCTTGTACCTGCTTCACACGTTTTGTTTTTTTCTTCTGTTTTCTTTGTTATTGCTGTTGGTTGTATTTAATTGTTGTTGTGTTTAGCTTTAAATGGTTGCGAATTATATAAAACCTTAAGAGTACATTTTTCTAACTGGCTCCAGTCAATTCCAATAAACAACATCGCATCCCAAAGTTCCAAAAAAAAAAATTAAAAAAGCAAATACGTTGCATGAGTCATCCCTAAGAAAATCTTTTAAAAGTACAAGCCAGCGTAGAAGAAAAGAAAACTGATTTGGACATACAAGTTAAGAGCACTTAGAGAAAAAGAGTGTTTGAAATAAATAAAACTAATCGTCGAACTTGAATTTAGTATTTTGAGATTATTGATCAATTGATGAAAAATGACTCTTGGATAAGCCGGCCTTCCTCTTATTTTAAAACCCACTGTGTGAATCATGTCATCTCCACAACTTCATATGCCTCTCTATAACAATTATTTTTGAAAGGTAACACTTTCTCTGCTCTGGATATCTATTACCAGTTTGGTCCTCCCCGGGGGTTCCAGTTGTCACTGCAGAAGATTGAAAATACTTTGACGCGGCTCACTCGGGGAAAATACGGGCACCAGACGCTAGGGTTCCTAGAACCTAAATCTGGAAGAAAAGGTCTGTTGTTTTATTACGCGGGTCCTCTTCGCGTCCCGACCAGTGCCAAAGGACTGGTGCCACGGGAATCGGTAGCCCCACAGAGATCCTATCCTCTCTGTGACCGATTCTTGGTGAGGTCCCCTTCGGGGGTACACGTAGTGGTTGTGGTTTAAGATCGATTTATGTAGGTATGGTGCACGGTCGATCAAGTGAGCTGTTGCACTCTCAACAGAACGGAGTTTGGATAGTCTGCAAACCCCTAAGCAAGAGGCTATAATATGGAATCGAGGCTTGCCTTTTAGGCTTGCCATATTATATAAATTGCTACTCACTGTGACTGTATCACACATAAATTGCGATACTGGCGGCAACGTCATATCGTGGAGTGTTGCTATACTATACGCTAGTCTACACTTAAATTTCACTCGACGGTAAGACCACCGTGGGATTAGGGCAACCGGCAGGTGCCGACGATAATCTTCTTCCACATTACTAGTTTGGTCTGCGCTTTCATCATGAAAACATTTACACCAGAACAATGCTTTTTTTGTTTGTGTAATTTGTGTAAATATATTTCGGAAGCCGTCATTCAATTCGGAAATCTACAATTCACGCAATTTGAGCAGGTTAGTAACAACAAATTTTGATTATTTTCTCGGGAGTTGCGTCAAATTAATGATTTATGCAAACAAACCAAGCAACTTTGACAAAAATGAAAGAAAAATTTTGCATACCATTGTTGAAATGCCCTAAATACTTGATAATATGGTCGATAATCTGACTTCCAGAATGCGCAACATCCGAGCTGGCTACAGTGCCCCGATAACTGACAACATATCTAATCAGTACTGTGATTATTAATTATTAATGTAAGGGGAATATGGAAGCAGACCACTTCCATAATGGGTCTATTTTCGACTACTGACATTAATTTATCCTTTATATATGTGGCGCACTGCGCACTGCTCCAATACAAGCAATACAGACAATGTTGGGAATGCTACCGTTAGACTTATTCATTAGGTAAACGGCTGCAATGTTAGCTATATATTGCTAAATGAACAAGCGAAGAAACATTAGGATATTTTCTTGTATGTTATACTACTTTCATTTGTAAGGGGCGCAAAAAATTAGAAAATTTGATTAATTTATTGTAAATATATTTCTGAAGTTACACAGAAAAAAATTTTTGTTCCAATTAAAGGTTTTGATTGGTTTCAGATACAACTTTAATTTAATTTTTAATTAATTCAATTATTTACTTAATTGAAATATTATTGAATTCATTCTTAATTAATTATATAATTAAGTCAATTCAAAAATTAATTAAATTTTCATCTGAAACTAATTAAAACTGTTAATAGGAGCAAAAAAAGTTTTCTGTGTACATGTCTCATATATACTGCACACTCTTTTTAAGAATTATTGAATAAAATTCAAGTTTTTTCTCTCAGTGTCTGTATTTTAACTAACCTAGTAAGTAAACTTAGTTTTAGCTAAAGAAAACTTAAATTAACAATAACAGGTAGTCTTGAAATGCAAAGATGGTAGAAGAATAAAAATCTTGGCCTTTTTTTCGCTCCTTCTTCTTCGTTGTCTTATTAAAAAAAAAACACATAGACCCTGAAAAATCTTTTAAAAACATTTTAATGGCAAAAACTGATCGCTGATCTTTAAAATAAAATCAACACAAATAACAAATATATGAACATGCAAACAAACAAGCAAACAAGCATTTATCTTTAATGTGTGATGTTGACTTACTGAGCTGTTGTTGTTGCTGCTGCTCTTAGGTTGATTTGTAGGTCTGTTTAAGTTTTTGCAAAAGTTTTCTTTTTCTTAATTTAATTTCAAAGATGAGTCATTGTCTTATAAGTTCTCAACAAAAAGCATGTTTAATACAAATGAAAAAAAAAATAAATAAAATAAAAATAATCGAAGACCTTTTGATGGGACATGAGCTGCATATTAAAAACCTAAAAAAAAATAATAAAAATTAATATTGAGTTTCTTCTTGTCCGAAACGAAAAGAAACTGAAAAAAAGATAAGGCCAGATATTGATTGAATCGCCGGAAAGAAAGACAAGCAAATTAAAGAGATTAATAAAATGGGACATTTAAAACTGAAATGGAAATGAAAACGATTGTCTAGAAAATTTCAAAAGGTATTGAAACCTTAACTTATAAACGATGTAAAGTTAGCAGCACATACAAGTAAGTACACGGATCATATAAACTGAGGTTGATGCAAAATATAATTTTTTTTTAAATTACCTATAAAAATTTTTTTAAAAAACAGTTTTAAGAAAGTGTGTTTTTTTAAATTTACCTCTAAAAACAGGAACCTTTAGAAATACTGCCTGACCCACGATGTCACACAATATCGTGCATTCGCACAATTACATTTAAAACGAAAACAAAATTGTTGAATGTATATTTAGTGGTGTAGTGCGAATGACAAACAAGCATATAATCTAAATAATTGCCTCTTTAAATTTGAATCTCCAAAAAAATTTAGTTTTCAAAAAAGTACCTTCTAAAAAAGTAATGTACTGTAATGTATAGTACTTTTTTAAAAGTAGCCTAAAAAATACCTTTTAAAAAAATATTAGAATTAATTTATAATTTTTTTAAAAAGTAAAATACCCTTTAGAAGAGTACATTTTAAAAAACAAATTTTTTAAAAGCAATATTACCTTCAAATAGGACTATTTACAAGGCAATATTTAAGTCGGTTTTCAAAACTGGCCTGTAAAGTTACCGATAGGCAAAAATCCCCATTATTATAACGTTCCAATGTACAATTTAAGCTAAGAGTTACCGATAAGCTGTAATAACGAACAACAAATATAGGTCACTTTATTGTTCAGTTTAGCTAAGTAAGTTACCTTTAACTATCACATACTTATGTACGTTAAATATAAGTTATAATTACGAGCCTAAGGCCCATTATTATAACGTCAATAGCTAATGTTATGATTTTATCGGAGAGATAAGTAGTTTTTCGTCATATTAACGACGGTAAGGCTCGTTATTATAAATTGCCTTTAAATTACGTGATAGTTAAAGGTTGTTTTTAGTTTACTGATAGTGACGAAAAAATATTATTTCTTCGATAAAATCATAACTTTAGCTTTTGGTAAGTTATAATAATGGGCCTTAGTGAGTTTTGTCTATTTTTATATTTATTGTCTATTTGGTCTGTACAGTCTTGTATGTTTTGCAGCCCCGACATCTCTCTTCTTCCTCTTCGATATTGCCAAGACAAAAATCGAAGAACGCACACAAACGTTACTAACCTTTTCAGTTGTCAACTAAAAACTACTAATCCAAATTGGCTAATAATGTCAACGTATGACTAACGCATGTGGTAATCGAATGTGCACAGCCCGCGAAATTTCAAAACTTGTCCTTTTCTTTTTAACAGACCTCGTACTTTGTCTTTTTTGTATTTATTTTAAGACCATATAATTTACTATTATAGGTAAGTTTATCAAATAATTTTTTAAGGCTGGACATATTTGTTGCTAATAAAAAATAGCTGTGCCCGCCACTTCGTGAGCGTCTTTACAATATATTGTTCGATTTTACTTTAAAAGTAAACCGCACCAAATTTGAAGACTCTTACTTTTATATTACTTAAGTTATGGTTTATGTATTTACTTTATATAGGGGTATCCATCCCGGGATAAAATTTATATTAAATTATATGAATTTTATTGGAACTATTTTTGAATTAATAAATTAATTATTTAGGCTTAGGTTCTTAATTATATAAAATTCTAAAATTATTTGGAGTTCTGAAAATAGCAATAACTATCGCGTTCAAAACCAAAAGCTGCTGCCCAATTTACAGTACTCTTCACTGCCTTTTCTCTATTTTCTCTTGGATATGGGATGTTTTTATAAGTATAATATAAAAAGTACCTTTTAAAAAGCGTATTTTAAAAATAGTTAATTAAAACTAAATTTAACAATGAAATAAGAACCATTTAAAATTGTACCTTTTTAAATACGTTTCTTTTAAAATTAACGTTTGAAAAACGTGCCTCCTAAAAGGTACATTTTAAAAAAGTACATTTTGAAAATCTTCCCTTCACAAAAATGTACAAAGTTATATTTTAAAAATATTCGTAGTATAAACAGAAATACCTTGCTTAATATCAAATTAAATTAAATATTTTGTATAATCTTCAAGAAGCTATTGCTCGCTGATAAGCCAAACTGAATTTTTCAGAGATCAAGTGCCAAAATTTCTTCTTGATAAGTTCTAAAAGAATAATGCAAATAAAAATATAATTCATATTTAAATTAATAGTTTAATTAAGCAGTTCATGCAAGAAGTAACAAAGAAATCTAAATGGTACAAAAGAACATTTTTCAATATGTCGTCATATTGGCAGCGCTGCTACTAATGCCGGCGGTAATTGGAATACCGAATTGTAATGTAGGTCAGTAAGAGTTTTCTGCTAATAAATTTCAAAAGTTTTTTTAGTCATAAATTTAACGTTTCTCAAACAGCCAATGAGTATTTTTTGGAAAAACAGAAATTTTTATTTGAAATTGTTCACAATGTTCAAGAGCCTTTGCAAAATGAGGAATGGATTAGTAGGGGAAAGTCTTTGGTGATAGACAGAACTCAATATTTGGTAATGTTATCGGTTTATTCCCTTTCACAATTTATTTAATTTATTCCTTAAATTGCAGGATTTTAATCCTTTAATGGAAAAATATTTATTCAAAATAAATAAAAGCACGTTGCTGCCTTTAAATGAGATTTTCATTTTGACTGATCCAATCCATTTGGAGGAATTAAAAGGTTTATATTATTTCCTATATAATGCTCAAGATTTTGAGACTTTAATCCAGAATATATGCTGGGCTCGTTCCCATGTGCAAGCCCAAATGTTTATATTTGCACTGACACAAATACTTCTGAAGAGGGAAGATTTTAGGGATCTTAATTTGCCTAAAATCTATGAAATATGGCCACAGCATTTTTTTGCTGATAAATACATAAGAAACATGCAACATTTCAATTATGTTCAGTGGAGTAGGACAGACATGTATGAAGAATATTTTAAGGACACAAATGTTACGAAAAACATAGGCTGTAAAAATGGCCAGTGGTGGTGTGAGAAAAATCTACAATTCAAAATCTATAAGGAAAAGAAAAGAAATATATTACCCAGTAAAGTTTATGGAGATTATCGCAATTCCCGAGAATGGTTGCAGGTCCTGCAAGATGTGGCCATATATTGGTTGCCTATAGACTCTAGCAGACAGTTGGCCGGCCCGAGAGAATTTACTGAAAGATCGGTAACATATTTAACAGAAGATAAATCTTGGAATGCCTATTGGTATTATACTAACATGGGTTTATGGTTAAATGAACGCGGACACAATGACTTCTATAGGAAATCTTTAAGAGATTGGTGGTTTTGGAATTTGCAACAAATCGTTGTTAGATATAAAATCGCAAATACAAGAACAAATTCTAAAGCTAATTTAGATCCTTTTTTAATAAATTTTCAAGGTGTTGAATATAAGCCCTTGGACCACAAAGCCTCTCGAGGAATACGTAGTTTTATAAGTGATTTATCTGCTAAAACACAAAATATTTTAAATCAACAGACTTATCAACTGGAGAATAAAACAGTTTTGCACTTAAACAATTCCGAACATTTAGAACATTTTCTCAATGAACATTTTGCCATAACGAAAGTTATGAACTCGTTTATGTCTGCAACAAATAAACACCACAATCCCACAGTTTTCCAATATTTTGAAACAATGTTAAGATCCCAAGAATTTTATCATCATGCCGAAATAATTATCAACCTTTATAAATCTCTTAAAGCAAACTTTGATCCTTATAAAACAAAAGATATGCAAGCCATTGGCATAACCATTAATGATGTAGAAATCTCGGAATTACAAACTTATTTTGAATTGGTCGATACAGATGTTACGAATTTAATGCGGTCATCAGATGTCTATTTTGAGGGAAGATTTTTATGGTCTAAATCACTGCTGGCCAGACAGCCTAGTCTACAACATCAACCTTTTAAATTTGTATTTAATGTCACATCGGATAAACCGCAAGCAGTTTTAGTAAGAACATTTTTGGCACAAGACTGTTCAGCAGCAGCGGCAACCGGAAATTGCGCTGCTTCAAATGAACTATTTCAACTGGATACGTTTGTCAGCAATTTAGCTGTTGGTTACAATATCATAGAACGTGAGTCAAAGGATTTCTTTGGTTATACGCTGCCCTCTCTTACCTATACGGAATTGTACCATTTGACCCAATTGGCTATAAATACACAATATCAATTTCCTTTAAATATAACTTTCGGAAATTGTGGATTTCCCCATCATCTTAAACTGCCTAAGGGATTGAAGGGCAACGGTTTGCCTGTTAAGTTTGTATTCGTCCTCACATCCTACAGTTTTCGTTTCCATAGGGCTTTTAATTTGGACTGTGATTTTTCCAGCGGTATTTTGGCTTTTGATGATCAGCCACCAGGATTTCCATTTGACCGTGAAATATCACAAGATATATTCCAGCAGGATAACGTATTGATTAAGAAAATGAAAATTTATCATAATGATAACCTTCAATTTGTATACGGATAAGTAAGAGTAAAAAAAAAAATACTGGCCCATAAAACATAAAACTTGAGGACACTCAAAGCGTGTGCTGCTATGGTTGTACGAAATTAATGAAACATCATTAATTGACATTTTATACCTAAATCATTTTATACCTAAAATATTATTTTAAAAAGCCCTTTAGCTATTATTATAAAATCCTTATTAATTAAAAATCAAAGTGATAAATTATTAGACAGTTAATTTTCTTGCTCCTAATAAAACAAAAAAATAAAAACATGAAAATCATTTCATAAAAAGTCATGGTGTAAATGTTGTAGTCTTAACGTTGAAAGGGAAACAAAAAAAGAGTATGAATCACTCAGTGAATAAGGAGAGAAAAAACACAATGTTTTGAAAATTCGTTAAGTGAATGATATGAAAAGACTCTATCGGTCACTGAATGATGCGGCTGAAATATCAACAATCCTGTATCAGGACCCTGTCCGTATATAAAATACTATTTGAGAATTTTTTTGCTGATGCAGATATTAATCGATGTAGAATACAAAGCACCAATTTTTGGAATTTTTATTTGTTAAACTGTGTGTCAGTCTGTCATTCAGTGCGCGCATTACGTTACTGAATGAACTTTATTAAAATTTTGTCGGAAGGTACCTTATTATCTGTTTTCCACATGGAATACTTTTTTGCCGATTCTATAATACTGAAAAATAGGCAGCACCTTTCATTTGTGTAAACGGAAAATTTTTCACACTATTTACAGAACTCTAAAATAATAGAATTTAATTTATAACTTAATCTGCAAAATCTTGAGTAATTACCCACGTTTGGTTCCCTTTATATCAAGCAATATGTAAACCATATATTTTCAATGTAAAATGGGTGATGGGAAATACCAGTCATCTATATATTTGATCTTTCATCTTTCATTTAAATAAAAAAAATAATTTTAAAAATAAAAAATAATAAAATTAGTGTAAAATTAACACTAACATATAAATAGATTCTAATGAGAATATATGTATATAGTGATATATGTATGGTGATATATGTATATAAATACTGAAAAATGAAAGTTGAATACTAAAAGGAGGATGTTGTAAGATAAAAAGTAAATGCTGAAAAATGGAAAGCGTATTGAGTGGGGAAATATATCATATAACTCAGTTGGTTAAATAATTTAACTAAAGGATTTATTTCATTTCAACTATTGAATCCTTTTAAAGATGTGATCGAAAATATCTTCTCTAAAGAATGAAGGTACAGTGAAGGAAAAACGACGTTGCACAATCGACATCGAATGTGGCTTTATGTTATTACTTTTGTTTGTTTTTTTTTAATAACAATATAGAGCAATCTTCTATTGTATATTGCCTCAAAACGACTGGAGAAAGTTTTAAAGTAGGCACTGCGAGGGGACTTCAGAAAGAAGATCTTTTCCTGAAAATAGCATAGGTAATAAAATCTTTTTAGTGTAAACTGCTTATTTTTTATGTTTATATAAAATTCACAGTTTAAAATTAATTAATGTCTGAGCAAACCAAGGTGAACCAATGGTGGAGAAATGATGACCACCAACAATACATTTGCATCATATTGCTCCAAAGAGGGGTGTCTTAACAAAGGTAAGAGAAATTGCGATAGGAGTTTTATAGAACATCTTAAACAATTTTACTGTGATATAATATCAGATTTAACAAATTTGACACCTTTAAATGAAACATTAAAGGAAATACTCGTATGCTGATGAATATAAAAAAAATTACATGTGATCATAGATATTACATAGTTAGTGTTATTATTAAGGAAATTTTAAAGCTCTGTACAGACGGTTGTCAAATCTTACAATATTGACAGAAAAATATATAATAAACGTCTAAGAATCGTGTAAACTTACAATTGTTGTCTGGCAATATTGTCAGAAAAATCATTGTCAGACTTCACATTAACAATAATAATGCCAGAGATGTCACAATCGTGTGTCAGTACAATGTTAGGTCTGACAATATTGTAAGATCTGACAACCGTCTGTAGAGAGCTTAAGGAAAAATGACCAGTTAATGATATTATAATTAACTGTTTCTTTGTGAATAAAATAAGTATATAGAAATATATATTCTATTACAATCTCTTTTGTTATTATGATAAATTTGTTTATGTACAAATCGACAACGATTCACAACGGTGTGGTGTCAATTCAACAAATGCTTTCGACAACAAAACGGTGTCAATGTGTACACGCTCGTTGTCAATTCAACAATCATTCGTTGTCAGTATTTCGTTGTCGAATCGACACCGTCCGTGTACAATTTGAGTACAAACGTGGTCAATACACTTTTGACACTGTATGTGGTCATTTTGTATACGGATGGTGTAATAAAATAGTATTCTCTTTAATTTATTGCTGCTCTAGACCTATACAATTTTAGTGGAGTTGTCCCCAAAATGCTATAGCTGTTCCTCATCTGTCGTAGAGATTTCTCTTTTTCTTCTACATGACATTAAAAGCGCTTTTATAACCTTCGGCACGGGTGGAAAGGGTATATATAAGTTTATCATTCCGTGAGTAATTTCTACAATATTCATTTCCGACCACATAAAGTATACATATATATTGTGCATCCTTATACATAGAAAAGTTGATAAAGCCATATATATCCATCTTTCCTTCTGTGTTCGGGTTGAAATCAACTTTGCCAAGGAAGCAGAAGAGATACAGAAAATTTAATCCCACCAATCTGCCAGGCATAGTTTCAAAAATTTCGCTAATGGAGTTCAGCAACATCAGACCATACCATTCGAGGATGTGGGAAAAAAACTACACGCACCTATATTTTTTCACGTTGTTTTTATTTTTTCGGTTGTATTTCTGTATTTTTTTGCTTTAGTCTGACCTAATTTTTACAAAAAATTAAAAAAAAAATTTTTTTTAAATTTTTACAAGAAAATTTAGAAAAAAAAATTACAAAAAATTTTTGAAAAAATATTTTAACAAAATATTCTCAAAAATTTTTTACCAAATGTTTTCGAAAAAAATTTTTAGAACAAATTTTCTAGATTCGAATATAGCACTCTTACTATACTCATAGCTACCACAATCCCAAGTGTCCATACTTATGTATATTAAGAGTTAATTAGTCAATAGGAAATTAGATATTAATTAAAGGAAATTAGATTTTAGTAATTTTTTTTTTCTCTGAGATTGCCTAATGCCAATTTTTGTTATTTCAGGCTTAGAAAATTTGAAAGTTCTTAATAATAGCTTTCATTGATGGCTCTTTTCTGGCCTGCTCGCACTTACATACATACATACATACATACATACATACATACATACATACATACATACATACATACATACATACATACATACATACATACATACATACAGCCATACATACATACATACATACATACATACATACATACATACATACATACATACATACATACATACATAAATACATACATACATATGTATGAATGTATTCATGGATGTAAGTATGTGATTTGTCCTAGTTTTTGGTATAGCTTAGAATAATTGCTTATTGATTTTGTATTTACAATACTCGCTTTGGAAGAATAAAAAAAAAAAAATAAAACCAAAAAATACGTTAAAGTTAAAAATTATTTTTTTTTCGTAGGTATAAATAAAACAAGTTTTTACAATTTTCTTTAGATTTTTTAGTTTAATTTATAATGACGTCGTATTAAATAAATTTATATTTTTACGAATGTGTATGTTTAAGTGTGTTTCATGCCAGTGTGCAGTATAAATGTCTATATGAATATTGAAAACAGTATAATAAACACCTGCATGATTTTAAAATCAAATCAAAATGAATACATACATACATACATACATACATACATACATACATACATACATACATACATACATACATACATACATACATACATACATACATACATACATACATACATATAATAAAGCAGTTACAACAACTACTACTGCTACTGACGTTGTTGCTGCAGCTACGACACCATCAAAATTATTAACGTAAGACAACACCAACTACAATAAAAAAACCAACAACAACAGCTACCAACAACCTGAAAGCCAAATACATTGATAACCCCTATTAAAAGATATATAGCAAGAACAACAATGACGACAATTATACTCGTACATGAATAAACATGAATTGAGTAACAGACGGACATGCAACAGATAGACAGATAGACAGACAGACAAGTGTATAGAAAAATTGGAGCCAAAACAAAAACTAAAATAAATATAAAAAATTGATAATATTCATAAAATCAAAAAAGACAAGAACAAAAAAACGTAGCCAAAAACAAAAGTATAAAAATAAAGTGTTTCATCAGCACTTTGAAAAGGTTTGACTGTCTGTTTGTCTGTCTGTCTGTCTGTCTGTCTGGCTGCACAATTTCTTGGCTTTAGGTAACAAAAAAATCCACAATATTGATCTAAAACAGCCCTTAATAATTAACAAGAAACAATTTTATTTTATTCTTTCGTTTTGAAAACGTCATTTTGTTTAATTCTTCCTTTTTTGTGTTGGGATCTTTGGCTTTTATTTCTAAGAAATTTAAAACTTTTGCTACGTAGTTTCTTTAGGACCGTAAGAAAGAAAGGGAATCATTTAAATGGTTGCCATTATAAATCTTTCTGATGACGATTAAAAAAATCAACCCTCCTCTCAATACAAAATAATACATATAAACATAAGAAAGAAACCAACAAAGGGAAGTGCAGGTAAAAAAGAATGAAAGATCGATTTTAGTGCAAAAAGGTTGGGTTCTAAAAAAATCGTAATCGATTTTCTATTTTTTTATTTTAAGAGAAAAACATATTGAATTTGTATAATTTAAAACGATTTTTTTATTGGACATTTAATTTATTATTGTTTACATAAATATGTATGTACATATGTATATGGAAGCAAAAAATAAAATGGAAAATTTGTACATGAAATTTGTGATTGAAATTCTATTAAACTGATAGTTCAAAATTCAGAACCTTGGCAATTTTTATTTAAAATATTTTTTTCAAAGGCCCATTTACGTATTTGGTTTATTAACTTAAACCTACGGCTTAAGGTTAGAACTCAGCGGCATTAAATTATATGAGCGATGTTGTCATTCTTCCATAGATTTTTTTTCTTTAAACGATTTTCTAAATACTAGCACTGTCTTCAACGTCCTAACAATATTTTATACAATTTTGTTTCTTGATTTGAAAGTAATCCTCACTAAAATTTAAAACTCTTACTTTTATAGGGTTGCAGATATGGTTTATATATTTCATGAACAACACAACTCTAGAACCATCATGTTCGAGCATGACCCAAACATTGCAAGACAAGCAAGTGCCATGTAACGAAATCCATTATAAAATTACATATGTATATGTTTGCAAAATATGTAGTTCCTTTTTCATAAAAATATTTTTTTTTTAAATAATAATTTTACTATTATTGCTTACGTTTAATTCTATTTGATGACATAACCTACTTTTCAAAAACAAAAAAAAAAATAACTCTGATGAAATTATTATTTTGACTTATTTATAAGATAACATGCTGTTTTTATTTGATTATTAAAACTTAAATGAATAAACGTAGATTTTCCTTTTAAGAAAAACCATTTTGAAAAATCTACATGCCAAGGTTGTCAACTTCAGGTAAATGTTAAGAAAACAAAACGCAAACTGGCTGGCAGACTGACCAACAATTAAACATAATTTGCAATTTGAACGTGTGTAGATGGCGCTCTATGGTGCAATTTTTACAAGATATTTATAAAACAACAGCAGCAGCAACAAGAAAAACAAAAAGACAAAAAAACAAAAAAAAAATAACGATAGCGAGCCCCCATGATATACCAATTAATAAATGAATTAATAGTCATTCATGCCGTTGTACTTATTTGTGCTCGTATGTGGTGAAAACATGCATTTAAATGTTCAAAAGTTTGTAAAAAAATATTTTTTTGATACAATTGTTGCTGCTGCTGTTGGTAGACAACGTGTTACAGTAGTTGTAGCCGCCAGCATTCACAGATACTACACTCAGTCTCACTCACTCACTTAAGTTGTATTTAAGATAAAATTAAAAAGTAATTCATGTAATTTGTGGACCATTTTTCTTGAAGCCAAAAACAGAAGTTTCTCGGGATCAAAATGTTAGTTATTAAAAATAAAAAATAGTGGAAGATTTGTTCATGCTAAACGGAAGTTTGGTAGCTTATAAAGGCCAGGCTTCACTATCCTACACAATCGTGCGATTTAATCAACCAAAAGTCTGACAAAATTCTGTCCTACTTTAAAAAAAGTTTAAAAATGGCGTTTTAGATGCCACACTATCATACAAAACACTATCATACGCATGGAAAAACAATATTTTATGAATTTTTTAAAAGGATTATCAAATCGTACGACTTGTCAAAAAGGCTACACTATTATACTTTTTGAGCACACATGCATTTTTTGACAGATCGTGCGACTGAGTATGATAGTGAATCATGGCCTTAAGCTACAGCAGGGATGAGAAAATAAGTACCAACTATTTAATACCGGTGCATATTGGGGTTTTGCATTCCAAAAGTGGGAATTACTTAGAGGTAACTTCCCTGTTTGTAATTTTCGATCTTTTTTTTGAATATCTATTAGAGAGAGAGAGAGATAGAGAGAGAGAGAGAGAAGAGAGCAAGCTTTGAGTTTAGGAAAAAAATTGGAGGAACTTTAGTATTGGGCTAAAGGGTTCTCCCCATATAAAGTATTTAATAATAATCTGTTATCTAGAAAACTATACCACTACGGCGCATTATTATAACTTGCCAATAGCTAAAGTTAGGATTTTGTTAGAGCGATAAGTAGTTTTTCGTTATAATAACGAGAATAATGCCCAATTCGCAACCTCTTATAAATTGTATGTTGTATGAAATACAACCATTGCAATATAACAAAAAACAAAATAATTTTACAAGAGTTTTTCTTTGAGTGTCTAAAAAGACGTCAGTCAATACGTGCATGCAAGTTAAGCTATAATTAACAATGCATTAATACGTTACACGTAATATTATTATTTTTTATGACCGACTTTTGTTTGCAATAAAATCACACAAATTTTTCGATTAAAATTAAAACTAAAACACCCAGAAATGTTGAATTCTTTCAGTTGAAAGGAAACAAAATAAATAAAATTAAAAGCAATTTTTGTTTGTTTTATGAATTGTATTGAAAAGTGTCATTTTCATTAGACTTAAAGACGTCAACATTTGTCAGACGCCTTGGCGTAAATAACATCAAACATACAAATAAACCTTTGCTGACTGACTGACTGACCATTGGCGATTTCATTGCTATTTTGCAGCTGTTTAGAACCAGATTAATAAATAACGACCATATACGGTTGCTATTTATTACTAAATTATTTGTTTCTTTGATTTTAACAATTAAACCAATTTTTAAAACTCAGCAGGTAAAATAATTCATTAAAAATATTTTGTTTTATTTTAATTTTTAATTTAAGATTTTTGCATGTATTTTCAATTATATTTAATTTGAATGTAATTGTACGCTTAACATGAATGTGAGTGAATATGTTTGTTTAATTTTGCCAAATGCAATTACACTTGATTTTTCACAGCCTAGAAATTTTGCAGTGTTTTTTTCTTATTGCTCGTTGGTACAAAATGTACACAAATCCATCATCGTATTAAAATCCATAAATGCTTTAATGCCTCCGAATTGCAGTTGTTTTCGTATTATTAATTTTTAGTTGCTCAAACAGAATAACTTATTCTGTTAAAATAATATTTGTAAATACTTCCTTAAATAGAAAAATATCTGCACATTCAGTGTGAACGAGCAAGTGCAAATTTTAATGCAATTTAGAACACAGTGTAACGATTGAGGTAAAATTTCAACTAATAATTTTACTGGGAAACGGTTAGAATTTGTCTATATTTTTAGTTTAACCCATGAAATTGGAAGATAAGAACCTTCGAGGCCTGACTAGGGCCCATGTGACAGGTACCACAGAAAGCAGCAACTCTACTGAGATCCAATGGTCTCTGTATCCGGTTATTAGTAAAACGGTCATTAGGAAAGGCGATTTTTAATGTAATGTATGTTGAATATTTAAAAGGTTTTCACATTCTATCCAAAAGGTATGAATGATCTTGGTCCTACAAGCCATATTCAAAAAGTGCTACTTATTGAATTCCCACAGTGGGTGATGTTAATCTATGTCACTGCTGTTACCAGGTTACACAAAGAAAAAAAGTTTTTAAATCGGCTGGGTATCCTTGGAGATTAATATGAACAAACACCTGATTTTAATACATAAATTTCCCTTTGCTTATGTCTTGGCCCGGGTTTCAGACTTATCCAATTGCACATTCTAGATGAGGTTCTATATATGACTCAAATTTTACTTAAATCGGTTTAGCAGCCCAAATTTTAATTAAATTTTTAATTAATTTTTAATTAAATTTTTCTCTCCTGTAGGTCCGCATTTTGAAAAAAGACAGCCTATCAGCCATCTGTGTAAGCATTTTATATTGTAATTAATGCTCAGACAATCAAATTGGTATATAACATACATGATCTCTGATATTCCAGGATATTCCCCAATGTTTAAAATTATTTCCGCATATGACAAAACAATCCAAAATGTTCCGGGATGTCGTGGAATGCTCTCGAATTGTCTTTAAAAAGGGTGGAATTTCCAGCTTTTCTATCTATAAAAAAGTGGTATAGAACAAATACAATCAACTATCGGAAAATGTTATATAATGTAGGGACTAAAGCATTACTTGAGTACCGAACACGAAGCTTATAAGACGCTCCTTAAATTTTTTTATTGAATTCATGTCTGTTGATTGCACACAAGTAACGATGAGTGGATAATAATAAACACCAAAGACCAACGAGCTAAATGTGATGAGCTTGTAGCTGTTCCATAAGCAAGTTTGAATTGGTACAAGTAAATGTTGAACATTATAATTATAAACTTGGGCGAGTTCAAGCAGTTTTATGCTTTGGGTGAAATACGAACACAGTTCGAATGTACAAACTAAGCAAAAAATATTTCAAAAACATTACATTTTAAGGCCTTCATTTCTTAATTAATAAACACTAGTACAAGCAAATCGGAAAAGTTCTACACAACTACTAAACAAAACACATGGAGTGTTTCGAACACGAGACGACTAAACACAGCGCTCACTAGTATAGAAAATTCGTCAGCTTATTGCGTTTATGATACAAACAGAGGCATGTGTTCAGTAAGCTAATTTGTATGACCACTTGCTTATGAGTTTATGTGCACACCCGTTAGATGAGCTTGCTCATGTAACTGTTTAGTATGGACCGCTTGCGATTGTGTATAAGCAAAAATTTGCTACAATGCCTAATGAAGTTTACACTCCAATAGAACTCACTGCAAATTATTAATTTTACACAAAAAGAAGAATGCTATGAACAAATCAGTAATACATACAATTATTCGTTACACTGTGAGTTTTTATTTGCTTTAGCGGGTTCAAAGAAAAATGACATCCTAAAATTTTGAAGTGCAATTTTTTGCTAATAATTCTTTTTTTTTTGCAACTCTTTTATTTCATGTTATTGCAATAGTTAGTTTAAATGCATGAAAAAAAAAACTAAAGAAATGAATTTGAAAATTTCATATTTTTTACATTAGAGAGAGAGTCTCCCTCTTTTTGCAAATAGAATGTGTGTTGACAGCATTTCTGTTGCACTTTGAAGCCATTTATAGAGTTTTTTTTTTCAACAACTGTAATTTGCTTTTGTAGCTGCAATTGCTGGTGATGTTACTGCAAGTAATTGTTGTTGCAAGTTAAAGCCCTAATAGTTAAACAAATGTTGAGGGATTTTCATGTATGGCTTTTTAATTTTGTAAACAAAATGTGAATGCAGTATTTGTTGCGGCTGTGGCTAACGAACATTAACAAAAATGTGTTTGTGATTTTTAAGCGGTTTTTTTCTATTTGTTGGCTCAGAGCCAATAGGCCCCCTGGGTATTATGTTTTCCTAAAGTATAGAATCTAGTCAGTAATTGTTGATTGTCAGTGCTTAATAAAATGTTTTTTTTTTCGTACGTTTTTTGCAGGAGTTTAGAGAATGTGCCATTGTTGGTTATTTAATTTTGAAAAATTATTATGATTGTAAATCTTTCAAGTTAAATTAAATGAATTTTAATTAAAATTTTTTAACATTTATAGCTTTATTATAAGATTTTTATCACGTTATAAACAAATCGTGGAAAAAGTACTTTTTTCGTTTTAATTAAATAAAATTATGGAAATTTTTTTAGAATTTAGCAAAGCTATAATTCTGCCACTTTTATATGTTTTATATAGAAAAAAGGAAAACTTATAAAACAAACCGAAAAGTGAATATAATTATAAGCAACAACAATAAAACTTTTCTACTTTATAATCGGACTTAATACAAATGCTTTTGAAAAAAAGTGTAGATAAAAGCTGCCATTAAAAATATTCAAATACAAAGAAAAAAAAAAATATCCTTTTTCTGACGGAATATGTAACAGAGTGATAATCATAAGAACAGTTTTATATGAAGAAACTGCAACAAAGAAATAAAAAATTCATAAAATAAACAGAAAGCAAAGAAGGAAAAGATATTTGGTTTTTAAAAATATTGGAAACAACTATAATAATCACTGTAAGGACGAAGTTCAGTTAAACCTTTTAAATAAAATTCAGAAAATTGAAATGGGTTTAGAAAGTAATTTTAAATTTTTATAAATATTTATAAACTCTTCAGCAACTTTATTTTTGGCAACGCGGTTTTTGTCAGTTCAGCTGTTACTACTAAACATATTCAGTTTGGTTTATAATTTAACCTTGAATGGACTTACAAACGAACAACGTTGGCAGATTATTGAATTTTATTATCAAAATTCATGGTCGGTTAAGAAAGGGCATCGTCTCTTCTTCCATTTTATGATCAGTTTGGACGACCCTCTGAGGGGCTATTCAGAATCTTGTGACACAATTTCGCATCAAATTTACATTATTGGACATTAAATCTCCAATATGCATATGTAGAGTGCGGACAGAGGAAAATATCGTAGATTTACCCGCCAATGTTGTTGATGACAGTGAATTATCTATTCAGTGCCGTTCGCAGCAATTGGTCCTCTGGTGCTCCACTAGGTATTTAATTTTGTGGAAGGATTAGCGTGAAGCCACATGACCAAGCACAACTGCTAACTTTTGGTGAATGACCAATAATGAAGAATTTATTCTTGAGATACCGGTATGCCACTATTGTGGAGTCTCTACAGCTTATACCGTTTGACATATCAGAATGAAATTTAGTATTTGCGTTTGGTATATAGAGATGAAGAGCTGTATAATTTTTGGACATAATCAAATCCGAAAACTCTTAACAAATCACCCCTTACGTAATCCACAACAGCTTAAATGTCAATTTAGCTAAGCAATCAGCTTTCGAAATTATTTATGCATAATACATAAGTAATATTTTCTTGATACATATGTTTTCCTGGATATGATATGTTCTCCTACATGACAGACGAAAATGCTCATACTCTGTTTTGACAAATTTTTGTCCTTAGAAACTATTCGTAAACCGTAAGATTGTATGTTTGCTTAAATTTAAAATATCTTTAAGCAAACAAAGAAAAAAAAAAAACAAAAAAATACTGCCAATTTTTTGTACTACCAGAGAATGTCGGCAAAAGTTTCCTTGAGAAAAAATACTCAAAACAACACACAAAGATTCATGAATTTACAAACAATCAAATAAAAAGATCTTAAAAGGTGATAAAGCATGGTTAAGCTTTGTTTTTTATTATTATTTGTATTTGCCCCCACTGTGGTTTTATCTGTTGCACAAACGTGCACACAAAAAATTATTATTAAAAACATACCAGTTGCTTATGTGTTTATTTCATTAAAACAACCATTGACGACTGGCCAGTCAGTAAGATATTCCCCCTTTCTTTCTTCCAGTCAGTCAGTCAGTCAGTCAGTTACTACTGCCTAATTGCTCTACGTTATTTTATTTTACAAATACGCTTGACTCTATCTCTTACCCAGCCAGTCCTAGTGACTGACTGTCGTCGAACCTTTCTATCTGCTAAAAAAGTATGGATATTGTCTTGATTTTCAACGCAATCAATATCGTCATTAAAAATAACAAAAATAAAAATATTAAGGAGCCAAGTTTTTATAGTTTTTCTGTTGTCTTTTATATCTTTTTTCATTAGGTGGTAGTTGGAAGTTTATTTCTTTATGATGTTTATTTAGGTTCATTTGTTTTAAACAATATATTAAAGCTGGTTACCAATTTGAACAGCTCTGAAACGGCATCAAAGAATTATTTAAGTAATTTATATTAACTGTGTCAAAATTTTATATTTTTGTGTAAATGCAAACATAAAATACGTCTTATGTTAAATAACTTTCCAAAGATGTTTACTGTAAAAGAGTCATAAATCTGCCTAAATTTTATTTATTATTAATTGAAGCAAAACAAAAAATTGCAATCTTTGGTTTAATACATCTGGAAAAGAGACATTGATCCTCAATTAAAATTAGAAAAAATAAGATTAGCAATAGAACTATGAACTCATAAAATAGAAAATATTTTTATATTTAAGGGGGAACTTTATTATACGTGTACTCTTAATTAAGCAGTATTTTTTTATGAGCTTCTATATAAATAGATACTTTTTAATTTATATAGGTAAAATAGAATACCGAAGAAGAATACTAACTTTAAGTTCCTTTTCTACCCCTTTCCACCATAATGATTTCTGGTACCTGACTGGTAATTTTTGACTATCTCATTTTCATTGATGTAGTAATTTCAGACAGTCAACCTACTTCTTCATCACAAGGTCTTAACTTGCATTTGTTTAAGGATAAGCATCCTTAAACAAATGCAAGTATTTACACGCGGTCCTCTAGGTCTAATGACAGACTGTGGGGGATATTCACAAATAATGCGTGTTATCCCTCAAGTTACAATCTGTCAAATTCACCTTCTTCGATTTCATCTTTTCGATATGATGCTTGTTAATGTTTTCATGACCTTTCAGCAACGCACTTATCCAGATTAAGGTTTTTAAGATTATGTCAAATCACAGGAGTTTCTAAGCATATTAACACATTGCAAGATATTCATATGTACCTTTTCATTCAGATAAAAACCAAAATATCCTCAAAAACTAACCTCTCCAACTCTTGCAAGACTTCCTTTACCATCGCTGTTAGATTTTTACGGACTCGTTTGATTTTATCAAAATTAATATTCCCAGTCCACTCACACAAAGCTCGAGATGAATATTTTATTTATTTAAATTTAATCCAATTTAATTTAGATTGATATGGTTTTAACGAAATTTTTAATTTAAAATTATATGTGCTATATTCGGCCAAGCCGAATCTTCTATACCCTTCACCACAGTGATTTTTCCTTTACAGACATAGGAAAAAAATTGATTTAACTTAAGAGACATTAAAAAAAGATCTTAGCTTTTTTCACTAATTTGCAATATTTCGTATACGGTATATATCGTATATATTTTATAAAATGTTTGTGAAAATTTTATAAAAAATTGAAAAAATAATTTTATAGAAAATTCTTTAAAAAATTTTTTGTACAAATTTTATAGAAAATTTTTTAGAAAATTTTTTTGTACAAATTTTATAGGAAATTTTTTGTACAAATTTTATAGAAAATATTTTTGTACAAATTTTATAGAAAATTTTTTTGTACAAATTTTATAGAAAATTTTTTTGTACAAATTTTATAGAAAATTTTTTTGTACAAATTTTATAGAAAATTTTTTTGTACAAATTTTATAGAAAATTTTTTTGTACAAATTTTATAACATAATTTTTTGTACAAATTATATAACAAAATTTTTTGTACAAATTTTATAACAAAATTTTTTCTACAAATTTTATAACAAAATTTTTTCTACAAATTTTATAACAAAATTTTTTGTACAAATTTTATAACAAAATTTTTTGTACAAATTTTATTACAAAATTTTTTGTACAAATTTTATAACAAAATTTTTTGTACAAATGTTATAGACAATTTTTTGTACAAATTTTATAGACAATTTTTTGTACAAATTTTATAAAACAATTTCTGTACAAATTTTATAAAAAATATTTTGTACAAATTTTATAAAAAAATTTTTGTACAAATTTTGTAAAAAAAAATTTTGTACAAATTTTATAACAAAATTTTTTGTACAAATTTTATAAAAATTTTTTTGTACAAATTTTGTAAAAAAAATTTTTGTACAAATTTTTTAACAAAATTTTTTGTACAAATTTTATAGACATTTTTTGTGCAAATTCTATAGACAATATTTTGTATAAATTTTATAGACAATTTTTTGTACAAATTTTTTAGACAATTTTTTGTACAAATTTTTTAGACAATTTTTTGTACAAATTTTAAAGACAATTTATTGTACAAATTTTATAGACAATTTTTTATACAAATTTTATAGATAACTTTTTGTACAAATTTTATATACAACTTTTTGTACAAATTTTATGGCAAATTATTCGTACAAATTGTATAGAAAATTTTTTTGTACAAATTTTATAAAAAATTTTTTTGTACAAATTTTATAGAAAGTTTTTTTGTACAAATTTTATAGAAAATTTTTTGTACAAATTTTATAGAAAATTTTTTTGTACAAATTTTATAACATAATTTTTTGTACAAATTATATAACAAAATTTTTTGTACAAATTTTATAACAAAATTTTTTCTACAAATTTTATAACTAAATTTTTTGTACAAATTTTATAACAAAATTTTTTGTATAAATTTTATTACAAAATTTTTTGTACAAATTTTATAACAAAATTTTTTGTACAAATGTTATAGACAATTTTTTGTACAAATTTTATAGACAATTTTTTGTACAAATTTTATAAAACAATTTTTGTACAAATTTTATAAAAAATATTTTGTACAAATTTTATAAAAAAATTTTTGTACAAATTTTGTAAAAAAAAATTTTGTACAAATTTTATAACAAAATTTTTTGTACAAATTTTATAAAAATTTGTTTGTACAAATTTTGTAAAAAAAATTTTTGTACAAATTTTATAACAAAATTTTTTGTACAAAATTTTTTGTACAAATTTTATAGACATTTTTTTGTGCAAATTCTATAGACAATATTTTGTATAAATTTTATAGACAATTTTTTGTACAAATTTTTTAGACAATTTTTTGTACAAATTTTAAAGACAATTTATTGTACAAATTTTATAGACAATTTTTTATACAAATTTTATAGATAACTTTTTGTACAAATTTTATATACAACTTTTTGTACAAATTTTATGGCAAATTATTCGTACAAATTGTATAGAAAATTTTTTTGTACAAATTTTATAAAAAATTTTTTTGGACAAATTTTATAGAAAATTTTTTTGTACAAATTTTATAGAAAATTTTTTGTACAAATTTTATAGAAAATTTTTTGTACAAATTTTATGGAAAATTGTTTTTGTACAAATTTTATAGAAAATTTTTTTGTACAAATTTTATAGAAAATTCTTTTGTACAAATTTTATAGAAAATTTTTTTGTACAAATTTTATAGAAAATTTTTTGTACAAATTTTATAGAAAATTTTTTTGTACAAATTTTATAGAAAATTTTTTTGTACAAATTTTATAGAAAATTTTTTTGTACAAATTTTATAGAAAATTTTTTGTACAAATTTTATAGAAAATTTTTTGTACAAATTTTCGTACAAATTTTATAGAAAATTTCGTAGTAAAATTTATTTTTGATTTTTTGTGTAATTATTTTTGAAGGAGAAAAACCCTATCAATACAAACAAAAATCGCTCCTCGCAGGGGGTTATTGATCCCCGTGGTCTGTATGTCCTCCATGCGATCTACTGGTCTAATATTTATTTAACAAAAAAGGCAAAAGAGAATCATTACAACTGAAAAAAAATAAATGAAAACGTGAAAAATATAAATAGGTGTGGTTTTTTGCCCACAGCTTTAAATAAATATAACATTTTGTAGGTAAAAATAGTTTTTACATAATTTTACCATTAAGCAGAAATTTATAATTTCTTTATTTAAAACAAAAGCAATATTTCTAAAAAAACTTGTAAATATTCTGTTTTTGTTCTCATTATAAACTAATGGTATTTTGTAAAAAGGACGTTTTAAGTTACATTAAAATAACAGGCTTAAGATTCTCATTTTATGTAGTTTTTATAGAAAAACATTTTTGAAACCTTTTTTCAGTTTACTTAAAAAATAAGTTTCTGTTTATAAAAAAATCCTGCACTTCTTAAAGACGACAGATTTTTCAGTGTTACTAAGTTTAGTGTAGATGTTAAAGTTAATATGGTCTGTAATTTTGTACGCTAAAGAAGGATCACATAACCTACGTGTATTTTACTCATAAACAAATCGTTTTATAATTTTTAACAACAAACCAGTAGTTTTTTATGGTTAAATCATAGTTAGCAAGACTGCAACTACCGTTAAATAATAAAATCTATATTAATCTAACAACGTCCATCTTAAACTCTAACAAGACAACAACAAAAAGCCAGTTAAAGAAATGGTAGGCCAGGCTAGTCCAATACAAAATAAACCTATAATTTTACATAAAAATCTTATAGTTTCAGCAGTAGACAATCAGTACTTACTAGACAATTAATGACCACATACGAGCTACAGATGTTGTTTTTCATTCCAGTATTAAAAAGCAATTTCCTGGTTAATTTTTTTTTGGTTTTGTTTTTTTTTTTTTTTTTTTTTTTGTAAAGAATTGCAAATGAGAAAAAGCAAAAAAAGGTGATCTGAATTGATAACAAAAAGAATTAAAGATAAAATAAAGGATTTCTAAGGAAATTTTATAAAACAAGCGTAAGATGACTATTAAAAATGAAGCAGGTAATTATACATAAAATGCAATTGGATGAGTAATTTAGAAGTATATCACTTCTTTCGTATTTTTTTTTTTTTGCAAAAATACCTGGAGGTTCCAGTTCCAAACCATTAATTTTTAGTCAACGAGCCAGCCAGCATAGCGAGACTGTTGGCAACCAAAACCAAACAAAAGAATTAAACATTATTAAATAAACTCATATAATTTTAACACTTTTTCAGGCCATATTTAGTTGTTGCCAATTTAAGCCATTAATTTTAATATGATTAACGTTTTCTTGTTGTTGTTGTAATTTGCATTAAAATGTGAGATTATGACGAATATTGCGATTATTTTTTTTTGTGGGCTTTTGTTTTATTTAATTTTTTGTTTTCTTTGGAAATTATTAACAATATCACATTTTAATAATAATGTGGAAGCAAAAACAATCGCATCATTATCATCATGTCAGTTTAAATTTCAATGAAAAGTATTATTGTTGCAACTTGCAAACCAAAGTGGCGGCAGAATGTGTGTGAGTAGTAGGATGGCAATTAATTACTATCTTTTGGATTTTAACAGCGACAACAATAGCAACCCGCAAAAAAAAACATCGTAATCCGTTACGCATGAAATGATTTTACATTATTAAGCTTTTTAGTTTTAAAACAGTGTTAAAATTGAATTTACGGAAAAAAGAATTGTATAAAAAAAATAATATGTTTTAATTGCCTGAATCTGTCTGTGTCTATGCTATGTTTAATGTGGTACAATATTCTTTATAGTCTTGGCTACCTTAATCCGCTAGTTTATTCAGCGGCAACGAATATTTCTTCACCAGTAAACTGATTACTAAACAGAATATATCAATATAGGAGTTGTTTAATACCTGACTCTATCTAATATAGACAGTTCTTTGGTAATGGACTGTCTCTTAGTAGTTCAAAGGTCTTAAGTGTTGATATTTGGTTTTTCACCGAAATCATTATTTCTTATATAGGACTTGTTTTAAACATATTTATCTTTGCAGCGAGAAATTGCAATAAATTTAATACATTTAATTTTAATATTTCTTCTATGACTGTCTACTTTGTAAACTCTAAGTTACCCATGTTGTGACAGTTGATCTCGGTGGTCAGTCACATTCGAATCTCCAACAGTTCGCTTAATCTATTCTGATTACAATTTTTTATATGTCCGAAGGTTGAATTTCCAATTCAAATTAAATTTAATATCCTTTATACTGCCTCTATGTCCCAGTAAAGTTTACATAAAATTCGACTATTTGTTTGGAACATGACGAGTTTTATAATTCCGTGACGTTTTGCATTTTCGGCGCAGAAACTTTTAATTCAACACTGGCCTCTACTGTGAAACCTTGTGCAAGGTGGGTCTGTTTGTATGTTTTTTTTTTTTTGTTGAAGCCATTTTAACGTTTCTGTCTTACTACGAATCTTTCTACCTCGCCCTGTACTGTTTATTACTACCTCTCTTCTTAACTTATCTCTCTCTTTTTGCCTTTCTTTTTCCTCCCCCCTTTTATTTTATTCTCTCTGCAGGTAACACAAAGGGACCAATACGTGACCCAAGTGAGCTGTATATTATAGCTGCCTGCTTAACCTAACCTAACCTATCCTTATTTTAACGAAAATGTTAGAATTGAACTTCGTGGAATAAATAAAACCAAACGAAAGCTTGATAACTAGTTTAGAAAATTAGTTAAATTAGTTTAGGTTAGTCTGAACGGGACTTTACTTCAGAAATCCATGGAATAATTTGGCTATCCATCTCAATCGAGCGGGTACATCAAATTTGGAAATTTGGCATGAATATTTGCATACGAAAAAGCTATTGTGAGAGATGGGTGCCGCTGTTGCTCACACTCGACCATAAGCTCAACCATGTAACACAACACAAGCTTTGCTTGGCGATGCTCATGAGCAATCTGATTGAGTTTTTCCCTCTGGACAAAACAATGATCAATCACAACACACCAGAGGCTGAAGAGCAATCCAAATAATACGTTAAGAGGGTTTTGTTTCATGGACACAGTTCTTCGATACATTGTCATTCACATCGATTACCTTAAAAGGGTTAATATAATTATCGGCGAATATTATTCAGAGCTTTTAATAAAAATTCTATATTCATTTATAGCAAAAACGAAATTTAGTAATGAATTTTCTAAATTATAATAAAGACGTAAAAATTTTAAAATAGTTAGGTTCAATAATGAGTGTCTAACGAACAGAAAAATTGCACTTACAAGAGCTACTAGTCACATTACTAGAGTAGAAACTAGCAGTGTCTATTTTCTAGGAGTAATGTCACAAGTTCCACACACTGAACCATGCGATATTTTTAATAATTGTTAAATGTAAATTAAACCTTAACGTTAGAGAACTGCATCGTATGGTGAATTGAAAGGATATTACTACATGAGATTAATTTATTTATTAATAAATATTTTCGAGTAACATTGAAAATTACTTCACTCTTTTAAGCATCTGTTCTTAAGTTTAAGGCAAAGTACTTTGTTTTTTTTCCGGTAACTACGAACACAAAATACTTACAACTGTTGTGTTTTCTTATTTAAACTTCAAATTGATGACTAATAAATAATAAACTTAATAACCAACAAAGTACTCAAATTGTTATTTATAAAATTTAAGAATCAAAAAATTAAAAACTAAAAGAAATGGAATGTCATGAATAAATGCCGAAACAAAAAGCTTTTTATGCATAAATATTTCAGATATTGACAAAAACATTTTTAAAATATTTTCCCAAAATTGACATTCATATGCACGAATTTGTCGTGTGTATTCCTTAACCTAAGTCACTGAATATTGTGGTAAGCATGATTTCTTAAAGAACAAAAAAATTCAAAAAAAAAAACTCATTAAAATATTTGTGACCACATAGCAAGCTAAATGATGTCAAAAAGAATTTTTACAAAATACCACACTAAATCACAAAAGACATAAAACGTCCCTGAAATATTAAAAAAACAAAAACAAGTTGCATCACTGTAAATTAAAAAGAATATTTGTCAACGTATGTATGTATTTATTTCATAAAATAGTTAATACAACATAAACAAAATGTATTTCAACAAACTTATCGTGTATGGCGTCAAAGTCTTAAATATATTATTTGAATTTATTTTTTGAAATTACCTCCTCTTAGAATATGACACAGTTATCAAAACACTTTGTTTTCATTTCTTATTTTGTCCAATTTGAATTATGGTGTGATCCCATGTACCTAAGTTGGCGTTTTTATAAAAACGCTAAAATAAAATGATTTATTTTTTAACTAAAACAGTTTTTTATTTCAGGCACTACATCAGCATTTTTCTTACGTGTTGTCTGATGCTAAAAATTCATGTGTTCCTTCCTAGGAGGGGTTTAGTGGTCAAACTTGAGTTTACAGGTTAATTTATTAAAAAGACAATATCTATTTTTTAAGAAAATAAACATTTTTTAAAACAGCATTTGCAAGTTTTGTGTTTTTAGTTAAAGGCCAAAGAAAGCATTTGTTTGTCATTTATAACCACTTTAAAATTTAAAAAATTAAGCGTTAAAAAATTTACTGAAAAATCGCTAACATTATCATCACTAATTCGATATCAATGTGTCGTTTGTAATATTTTTGTTATGGAACACAAATATTGCGTAAAATTAAAATTATTAAATATTATTTGTGTTGGTTTTTAATTTGCTGTTTTTGGTTTATTTGTCAAAAGCGCGAACAAAAAAATATTTATGTGTCAAAATGTTTATTTATTAAAAAAAAATATTTATTTAATTTGTGTTATGTTGGCGTTTTTTCTGTATTCCACACAAACATTTCAGTACATACGAGTACAAAATTTAAAAAAAAAAATACTACTCTTCTTGATTTCTCAAGAGTTGACATACATACGTATAAGTACTCGTATATTGAATCAAATAAAAAAAAAAATACAATACAATTTGTGTTCAACTTATCAACCGTTTTTTTATAATTTAGTATGTTTTTTTTTTGTAATAATGTGTCATGTTTTATGAGTGGCTCGACACTTGTCTTTGATTTAAATTAATTTACGAAAAGAAACATTAAAAAATATTAAAACCGCATTCTGATTTTTAATGGCATTCTTCGAAAATGAATACTCTAAAATATTATCATTATTTTCTTTATTATCTTTATTGTCTTTATTGAGAAATTAATTTTTAAACAAGTGGAAATATTAGGGAAAAATTAATGATTTCCTTTCTTAATTCCAAGAGGTGTGACGTAAATAATGACAAAAGAATAAAATCACTTGTGACAGAAATTTTGTATAGGAGTTCTCTTTCAGAAAATCGGCAAACGGTATCCAGAATAAGATAGTAATTTATGTTGATTCTGCTTTCCCTGAAACATAGCTAGATGTGTTGTATAATACCTTAAACTGTTGCATAGGTTAGGTTTCACAGTTCGCCGGTTTTGTAAATTAAAACTGAATCACTTTGTGTCCCCTGAAAGTGGGATGAAGAAGAATATCTTAAGGGTTCCTGCAGATCCCAACTTGGTCTAGTGATAAAACATCCCGAGACACGGATAAATAAGTTTATTCTGCAAGGTCTTACAACCTCGACCTGCCAAGAAAGCCGTCCTGTCAGTAGAGAGGGTTGGATATTGATAGAGAAGGTGCTACATCTTCTCATCCTCTTCCTCGTTCTGACAACTTCGAAAGAAGTCATTATAGAAATCATATGTGAGATTTAATCTCCAAGCATGGACACCAATGACACAGTGCCCCGTCTGCACAGCCACTAGTATGGATATCTGTTCTCGAGCGGTTCTTATAAGGCTTGAAATCATCTTGCAATCACACTAAGGCCATAGAAACCTGGAATTGGTCCTTTCGTTGTACAGTAGCTTGATCGTTCTGATAACATGTTATGTAGATACCAGATTTAGCAAGTTCGTCCCCAGTTATATTTCCTGGCACGCCTGTTCCCAAAAGCGCATCAGGTTGGAACATCTCACCATCTCGTGTACAGATGTCTGGCATTCGTATATTACAATCCCCACAAGAGAAAGTGTTGAAAAAGCAGCGAAAATACGCAATTTTATCGTTTTAAAAGTACTGCATACTTTAGGGCGCCTTTTATTTTTAAAGCGGTATATTTTAAATACGCTTGTGCAACAGATGGTGCTGTTTTAAAATAATGAAAAAATGTGAATTACTTACTGCCAAATAGCCAATTGAATAAAATTTTTATTTTTACTTTGTGGAATTACATTGCCATTAAAATATTTTAAACACCTTTAATAGAGCTTTACAATAATTTTTAGAATTTTGGAATTTTATATATATATATATATATTTTAGAATTTTAGAATTTTATCCAGGGATGGATACCTTTTATAAAGTAAATACGTATACGTGAAGCACTATAAAAGTAAGAGTCTTAAAATTTGGTGTGGATTACTTTCAAAGCAAAATCGTACTAAATATTATCAGGACGCACACTACATGTGTGGGCCCAGCTAATAACTAAATTATTAAAACAACATAAAAAAATTTCAAGAAATATATGAGACGATACATATGACAACTTGTTAGAATAAATATTTATTTGGGGTTTACTTAAACGGTATTGCGACATCTTATATCTAAATTCAGAATATGTATTTATAAATTTCAGAGTCAGGAATAGCTCGTCCCTATTAGAAAACACTGTAGAAAATTTTTGGGATCTTACTCACTATTTTATTTAGTAATCTGCTTAACTTAAAGAAAACGCTTCTAAAGCGAAATATATTATAATCACATTTAATGATCACATATTTGCTCCGTCTGACTTTATCTTTAATTATTGTAAATTTTAAACACAGTGTTTTTTATTTTAGCATACAAATCCATAAAAATCCTTGTTCTTTATAACATCTTTGAGAAAAAAAAATAATAAGAATTTTGTTTAATCATTATAAATTCTAAACAAATACTTGTAAAATCATTAATTTTATTTCACTATTGCTACGAACACATGAACTTCTATTATAAAGTTGACTTAAATTACACGTCATGGTTAATCAGTTGCCAACATCTGAAATAAAACAACAGCAACAACTACCTACAAAAGTATAAAAAATTACAATTTTACAAGTGCAGAAACCAATAATATAGACTGACTGACGATAATAAAAATTAATCATGTGCACACTTAATTTGACACTTGATCGTAAAAAACAATGTCCAAAAGGAGGAAAAAACTGCGCTACAGCTGACTGACTGACTGATAGACTAACAAATGTAATGCAGTGCACAAAAACTACAAAACTAAAAAACCTAACAAGCCAGCAATAAACAGCAACAATCATATTGGTTAGAAATAAAAAAGAAACAAAAAATATATAAAAAAACCAACAACTAATCACCAAATAGCTGAAAGGCACTAAACTAATCATCATAACAGCCACCTGCTTTACGCAATTATTACTTATACAACAACAGCAACAACAAAGCGTAGCTGTTGTTAAAAGTTTTTAAATTGTATAGTCAGCCAGCCAGTCAGCCAGCCAGTCAGCCAACCAGCCTAGTTTCTTTTTGTATCTGTTCATTTAACTCTCCATAGTCCATTAAAAGAAATTGTAAAAATATCTTTTTTTAAGACATTTTTAATCAGAAACAAACAAAAAATCTCAAAAAAAAAAAGATCACAAACTTTGAAAACATGACACATACAGACAAAGACACACATCGATACTCAGAACATTTACTTTTTTATTTGTTTATTATTAATGGTTTTATTTAATGTACTTGTTGTTGTTGTAGTTGTTGTTAGTAAGCCTCACTTAAGTAATAAATTATTAAAATATATATTTTTTTATTTCCAACCAAACAAATCATTTATGAGTTTTTAGTTTTCTTTTCTTTTGTATATTTTGTTGTTGTTGTTGTTTGTTATTTACGTAAGAGCAGTAGCTAAAAAGTATTACTGAAGAAAAAGAAAAGAATTAATCCAAAAATAAATAAAATACAAGATAAGTTTTATCTTTTTTAAGCAACAGTTTTTAAGGTAGAAACTTAAACACTCTGCCACAGCAATTTAAAAAATGAACCTTAATTATACTTAAGAAAAAAAAACAACTTCAAAACATTAAGAAAATAAAAAGTAGCCAGATTACCTGCCAGCAAAAAAACTTTAATCTACTCGAAGATAAGACTTAAATAAATACTAGTAGGAGCCAAAGTGTAAACTTGGCCGTTCGTATCAACTTTAGAGCAGAAATTGTCGTGCATTTTAATCCTTTTTTCTATAACCGATACTTTTTCAAATATATTTTTATCAATTGCAAATATTTCCTTACTGTTCTGCTTTATAGATTCGTCGTTTTCCTTATCATTTAAAATTAAATTCAAATGAGTAAGAAGTTTATTGGTTGTTATATGGGAAGTTTGATTTAATCTATTCTAAGACTTTTTAAGACTTTTATTTTTATAGTGTTTCACATATACTTATTTACTTTATAAAAAGGTACCCTTGATAAAATTCTAAAATTTATATACTAAAATTCAAAAAATTATTGCAAAATTCTGTAAAGGTTTCAAAAATATTTATATAACAATGTAATTCCACAAAGTAAAAATACAAATCAAATAGAAATCTTCGCTGAAAAGAGTTCATTTGCGGGCCTAGTACCTCCATGCCGGATTCTTCCAGGGGTCTAGATCCATCAGTTTAACATTTAATAGTAGTATCATCTCTAAAGATATACTATGACAAAGTTTCCACCTACTTATTACTATTACGCAGCCCAGCTATCACATCAGTGGGTTGCATAAGTAGGGGTCTTGTCAGAGAAAAAAATTCACGATGGTCGATACGACAGTCACTAAATGCCTCTCCACCCGCGATTTCAAATACATTTCGTTCGGCACCCACCTCTATCAGGAATGTCGGATAGAAGTGGTCTAAGACCCCATAGTCTCTCTTAAATTTTTCTAGGCAAATGTCTAGTCATAGTTAGCCGGACCGTCGCGCCATAGGTATATAAATTAAAACAGTTTCGTTTTAGTTAAAACTCAACACTTTTTTCCTCAGAAAAAAAGAAAATTGGCCCACATAGGCCCACATAAACCTAATGCTATCCAGTTTGCTGCCCCACTCTCTTTCAGCCTTAGATCACAATTATCGCTTTTTTCGATTTTTATCTTGGCCAGCTGATCCTTAAAGCTTTCATGACCTGTCACCAACGCAGTGAACCAGCTTCGATTATATGCAAGCATCTTTTTGGTCTCCTGCCAATGATTTAATGAAATAGCCTCTGGTCTATTGTGAGGCTAAAACAGTACAACCGACGACTAGCCCACTGGGTTATCCAATTTCTAGACTTTAGTTTTTTTTTAATATTTTTGACTTTATTTTTCAAAGAGAACAGAAAAATTTGGCTAACGCATTGACGGAGTGTAACACTTTTTCTAAATTGTTATTGTTATTCTCCGAATGCATCTATTTGGTAATGCTTAGCAGTAAAATGCTTCTTTTAAGCCAACCAATTTAGGAAAACAAATAAAAGTAGTTTTTGAATACAACAAATCCCTAATAGACCTTTATAACAAAAATAATAATAAAATTCTATAAAAATAATTAAAACTGTCTTAGAATTATTTTAAAATATTTAATTATCAATCACGTTTGAAAGTTAGCAGCCACCCTGTAATTATTTTTGAATATTCATTTACTTTAAACTAAATTGTTATAAATTTTAAATCATTTTTTATTGATTTCTTTGCAGAACACATCCAAAATTTACTCATACAAAATTGCCTTAAGGTTGCTTATGATTAGCGTTGCCTATTTATCTAAATTTAGAGATTTATGTAAATTTTATAAACTGATTTTGTTTTTTTCATACTCCCAATATTTTTTTCCAACAAAGTTTTACGGTTTCATTAAAAAAAAAAAAATAAAAATTGGGCGATACAAATATTGTACAAAATTATAAATTTTTATGACTAATTTTTCTTATAGATTTTAAAATGGCCCTATGACATTTTAGTTTAGAAAAAAAATTAAATTACTTCTCTAACGAATTAAATTTAAAATTTCCATAAGTGTTTTTAAGTTTGTAAGTATTTTGAAAAGAAAAATAAGATTATTTCAATATTAATTAGAAGAATGATGCAGAGACTTAAAACTTCATCTTTTTGTATGAAATAAATTGAGAGTCTATAATTAGGTGCATAAGAGTTTAATATTTAGTCATCATTAAAATCTTAATTTATATTTAAGACATAAATATATATATTTTTTAATCTATAACAAATACACCAAGAATTTGGTAGAGTTATTAATTTATTTCCAAACATCCATTAAACGGTGTCATTACGATAACCGCACTTACAATAATCCGTAGTCATTTTACGCTTCATTGTAAATGAATATTCATTAAAAATCCATTAAATATTTAAGTGTTTTAAATATGACACCTTCTCTTAAACCA
This sequence comes from Phasia obesa, assembly GCA_949628195.1. Classification (NCBI taxonomy): domain Eukaryota; kingdom Metazoa; phylum Arthropoda; class Insecta; order Diptera; family Tachinidae; genus Phasia; species Phasia obesa. Next base: position 149,157,290 of record OX451217.1, on the reverse strand, counting down.
TCCAGACTACAACAGACCGACGTTCAAACACACTTAAATGAACTTTTTCAGCACCAATGACTGGCGACTTAGCCGGCTTGGCCTGGCCTGGTCGCCTGTATATCTGGCCGCAAATAATTGCACAGAAAATGACAATCATAGCAGGATAAATACAACTTTTGTGCATTAATAATATCAACAATTCGTTTAACTGTAAAATATTATTTGATTATAGCAAATGAATGGAAAATGAATCATTGCAAAAATTTAGAAGTTTCATTTAAATTATTAAAGGTACCAAAACAAAAAAAAAAAAAAACAAAAAAAGATTTCACTTAAATTAAAATCCAACGAAACGGTGATGTTAATAAACAATTAAAAAAAAAGTGGTTTCCTTTTACATGAGCGAAAATTAGGTCATAAAAGATAAATGTGTTACTGACACGTTTCAACGATTTATGAAACAAAGAAACTTTTTACACAAAAAACAAATTCAAACTTTTTCGCTATAAAAAAGACGAAACAATGAATTAAAACGGTATTTCATTTTACACATGACAACATGTCAATTTAATTAAACGTTAATACTCGTTAACTGAAAATGGGAGGTCCTGTTTCGTTTAATAATAATTTCGTAACAACAAAGCAACAAATCATCATTGCGTTGATCATCAGCAATATCGAAGAGGTAGCGATCGTAATACACAAAGTAAGACAAACTTGAAAGTAGGGGAGGGAAGGAATTAGTCATGTAATTACCTTTAGTAATAATTCAAAAATTTACTTATATTATGGTTATTATAAATTAAATAGTTTTTTATAAAATAAAGTTTTATAAAAAGTACTTTTTACAAAATGTACTGTGGAAAAAAGGTTTTGTTTCAACACGTTTTCTTAAAGTTCTTTTTTCACATTCTTTTGCAAAAGGCATTATCGCAAATGAGCCTGTGTGGGGAGGGCTATGCTACATCTGAATGTTTTTCTTATAAAATAATTTTTAATACATGGTACAATTTTCCTCTTCAAAAAACAAAAAAAAAATCTCTAAGTAAAGACACACAATATTATTTTTTTAAGTACTTTTAAAAACAAAACTATTTTACTTTTTTATAAAAGACATTCTTATAAAAGATTATTTTAACAAAATAATTTAGAATTATTTTAACAAAATATTTTAGAATTATTTTTAGAAAATAATTTAAAAACGGATTTGTTACTGAAAAGGAGCTCTTTTTAAACTGTTTTGCAAAAAGTACATTCTAAATGCCGAAAAAAGGAACTCTTTAAAATGTACTTTTTCTAACAGATATTTTTTACAAAAACTAAATTTAAAAAAAAATTTTACAAAAGATAAATTCCTGCAAAAGTTACTATGAGAAAAGGCCACATTTAACAAAAGCTACTTGTTACAGAAAGTACTTACAACAAAAAAGTTTTTAAGATTTTAAATTTACAGAAGACGATTTTTCTAAATATACTTTTTAAAGGGCATTAAAAATTGATATTTTCCAAAAAAGTACCTTTTAATCAAAGTAGTTTTTTATAAAAGATTTATTTTTTTTTGTTCTTACCTACGAAATAATTATTTAGCTAAATTCATTTTCAAGAAGGGAGTAATTTTGACCAAGTTTATTACATAAAGTACTTTTAAAAAAGGTACATTTTTACAAAAAAGCAGCCTACAGACTTTTATTTAAAAAATATGTAATTTTTTAAAAGCTTGTTTCTTGTTAAAGAAGAAGATAGGTAATTTTTTAAATGGTAACTTTTGTTATAAGACCTCTTTACAAAGATAGTTTTCCAAGTAGAGTATATTGCAAAAGATACTTTTGGTAAAGAACTTTTTCAAAGGGAGTATTTTTGCCTAAAAATGTTTTATAAGTAGTCCTCTTCCAAAGAATATATTTCAAATAGCATATATTTCAAAAGGTACTTTTTTCCGTAGGATCTTTTCTCGAAGGGCTCTTTTTAAAAAAAGTACTATTTGCAAAACTTATTAATTTTTATTTTATAAAATGTATTGCTTTTTCACAACAAAACATGCTTATTATATACTTAAATTTTTGCTTTTTTTTCACAAAAAGTACGCATATTCTTTTAAAATACCATTTAGGCTTAAATATATTTGAAAACTTAAAAAAGTAAGAACAAAATACTTCTTTATCCATCTATTAAAAACTACCACAATGACTCTTAACTTTTTATTTTTATGGCTTAAACAAAGTATTGTCGCTGTTGTTTGCTTTCTGTTTCGTTTGTCAAGACGCCCAACAGTCTGTTGCAAAAATACACTTTTTTTCATGCTGTATAGTGTTCTTAACAAAAATATCACTTTTTTTTAAATGACAGCGCAAAAAAGATCATTTTCTACAAATGTTTTTCATTTAAGTTGTTGTTTTTCCTTCAACAGAAAAATTATGATGATGAAGTATGTTTTTAGTCATTAATAAAAATAGACTGAAAACACTGAAGCAATGAAACCAAGGGGAAAAATAATTAAACATAAAACAATTCCACAAAGGTTTATATAAATAAATATAAATTGTTGTATTGCAATGAAAACGTTTTGTATCTACCAAATCCGTACACTAATCACAAGAGATAGAAAAATATGTATAAGTTGAGCACGTCGAGCGTTTATTTTTACAGAACAGACATTGACAATTTAACAATTTATAGCTGCTAAAATAACAACTAATGTTGCTGTTTTATTATTATCTCTTTATGTTCATCTAGAATATAAAAAAATTTTTTAATGCAATTTTGTTTTTGTTATAAATAAATTAAACTTTAGGAGGAAAAAATTGTGGAGGAAAACGAACGCTGCAGTTAGTACAGATTATCGAAAATTCCGTTTTAGGGTCACATCTTAATATTGTCAAAATTTTATGCATTTCTTGATTCAAATATCTAAAATCTAAAATATCTAAATTGAAATATCTTGATTAAATTTGTTATTAGTCGTTTTGAAATAGAAATAGATAAATGGATCAGTTATATGAATGAACAGTTGTACTCGTATGTAGTTGGTAAATATGCTTGTTGCAAACTCTCTAACTGAATCAATATTACCTGCCCAAGGTGTATCGAGATAGACAATAATAGAACAAACAAAATGCTTGCACTAATGAATTAAACAATCTTTAGTTGTATCTTAAAGATCTTGAAAATAAAGCAGCCACTTTAGAATAGCAAACAGTGGAAAAAAATGCAAGTAATAAATTGCATTTTGTGCCAGGTAATTTATGCAAAATTCAACTGCACAAGAGTATCTAAAAACTGCTTGTAAATATAAATGCAAAAATAATAAAGTCACATATGATTATTCTACGTAGCATTTTGATTTTTGATAAATAAACTGTTTTGTATTTCAACAAATTTGAATTGTGCCTCCAACTAATGTTGCTGTCGAAGCGTTTTATTAAATGCTCATTAGCATACATAGATTAGAAATAAATAACAATTTAGTAATGGAAATTACATAAAATTTATTTGAATACAATTGCTATTTAATCACCCACTGTAATAGATTGAGATATTTAAAGGAAAAATGATCATACTGTGGGAAAGAAAAATGTTTTTTTTTATAATCAGAAATGTGTTTTTATCATTGAATAATAATTTGTATTTGAATTGTGGATATCAAAACTAATTTGTTTACTTGGGTAAGTTCGGCTTACCTATTCAATAGCAGACTTCCTTTGAAAAGGGACAGGGTAGCTAAGATAGAAGGTAAAGTGATAATATAACTTATGTTGGCATTTAGCTCTCCTAATGTTAGTGTGAAGCAAATTTCAGTCAATGTCTGGCGTGTTACCCTAAACTGGCTGCGGTTTCACCACTGGTCTAAAGCAATGCGCATTACCACAAATAGGATTTTGGAACATGTCTGACAGTTCCATGATCATACCCCTTCTTTAAGAGTTAAAGACTATCGAACTGCTGACAAGTAATTGGTGCCTCTGTTAAAGTGCAACAGTACAGCACAGGATTTAATCGCCTTTCTTGCGTATTACGTCCAAACCACAGCCAGCACGTTACTTCCCGAAGGGCGTCACCAATAATAGTTTGCAGAGATTTAAGGGAATCCCTGTTGGGGCTATCGGTGCCCGTGGTACTAGTCGTTTGGACACTGGTCCGACCTTGAAGGTTCTTGTCTTCCTATTTCAAGATCCGTGCAATACCACTGAAGCATTGCCATCAAAGTGTCAAAAGTCTACAAGACAATATACTGAGGCGGTTTTTGAGACATTATGTAGAAACGTTATTTTTAGTTTTATTTGATTTCGCTGATTATATTAGTCCTCAAGTCTAATTTTGCCAGCGCTACGATGTATACAAGTATGAATAGAAACTTATACTAGCTGTTCCCGCCACGTCGAGGGCATCGTGACAATATTTTGTTCGATTTTACTTTGAAAGTAAAGCACACCAAATTTTAAGACTCTTACTTTCATAGTGCTTGAATTATGGTTTATATATTTTATTTATATAGAGGTACCCATCCCTGGATTAAATTCTAAAATTTCTACAAAAATCTAAAATTATTGTAGAGTTCTGTAAATAGTGTTTGAAATATCCCGATTACAAAAATAAAAGGTGCTGTCAAGATTGCAGTACATTTAAATCGGTAAAATTGCGTACTTTCACTACTTTTTCTTTATACCTATTCTCTTATAGATAAGATTTTTTGTGGAAAAAAAGTATCCTATATTTAAATCCAGATACTCAGGTACCTTCTCACAAAACTTTATTCCAATTCATCCAATAGTTTTTATGTGATGCGAACACAGACGGACAGACAGACAAAAATTCTAAAAAACCCGAAACAAAATTTATCAAAAAATATTTCATGTACAGAAATAGTCCTGTTACTGTTTATGTGTATATGTGTAGATCTAAAAAAATTTATGTATTGTTTATTGGCAGCAGCTAAGAAGTCAACCCAGGCTTAACACTCTCATATTAAAATGAGTACGTCAATGCCAAAGAATTTAATTCATAGCGTTCCTTCCCCAAAGGATAAAACGTAGCAGTATATATCTTGAACCGTAATACTGAGACATTTAAAATTTTTTGCAGAAGACAGCTGTAACAATAAATAATAAAAATAATGGTAAAAATTAAAATAAATAAAGTGTAAGAAATCTGAAACTCTTGACATTAATAATGATAATTTATTTTTATTGCAATCAAATGACTTGCGTACCTTTAGAAAATAGAATGGTGGTGAGAGAGAATAGCAATTTTATTTTTTTTTATTCTTTTATTGTACTATATATTGATTGTATAAATTTTTTAATTTATGTGAATACAAAAATAAGTGTTGTTAACTAACTAAAAATCAACAGCAGAATTTGATCAATTTTAGCATGTTGTTAATGTATTAAATGCTAAGTTAAATGTAGTTCAGCTGTACGGAAATTTTTGTGAGCGAGTTCAATTAACACTCAAATACGAAGATAAATATATAAATTTGAACAAACGTTGATACAAATGATTTTGATGTAAACATTTCATAAATATGGACTGAACCGCTATAATTATCTATATATAAATAGGTAAGTGAAAAAAGTTAAGAACCATTTTAACTGACTTAATGTAAGTTTCTACAATTGGTCGTTCTAAATTGATTATTTAAAATTCTAAATAATTTTGTGTGTGTTTAGGGAACAATTGCTTTTATTTATTTCTTATCTACTTTTTAAAGAAAAAAAATTCATACAATTTCCATATTTTTATTTACAATTCCCATCAATATAATTTGAATTACCTGCTTTGCTTTTCAATCGATCTTAGCGTTTCTCAAAAGACAAACATAAAAAGGAAAAAATAGTGATGGACAGTTAATAAAAACAAAAGTGTATTATATTCTTTAAAAATAAGCTTTAAATACACCAATGACTATTACAACGGGTTAGTGCATTTTTTAGTAAAACAAAAATAAAAATGATGCAAATCGCCATTAAAATAAAAGCTTAAAAATATAAAATGTGCCCTTTGCCATTTAAGAAGTTACCTTTTGGTAAATAAGTACTTTAAGTAATAAAACCATGTGTAAATAGTACCATATAAGCCTTTTGTAAAAAATAGTTTTCATAAAAGTACCTTTTATAAAAGGTTCTTTAGGTGAAAAGTACCTATCCTAGTAATCCAGTGGTAAAGTTAGGAACCATCGTCAGTAATAGCATGCGAGCCTGCTTACTCTGTTTACTGATGTGTCACACCCAACCATATCTGCTACATCAACTTATTACAATTGGTAGCCGCTATTACCTAGTATTTTATCTAACTCTAAGTAATGCAGAAAATTGTATTTTTCTACGATAAAAATTCTCTATTCGTTACTAAAAACAACATTCTGTTGAATGTTGTAATGATATTTGTGCGTGAAGGTGATGCAGAGATGGTTCAATTGGTCTCTTCGTAGGACATTCCCATGTTAAATTCATCAGGTAAATGCATGGGAAGTTCTCCAAGAGCTGGCGAATATACACGAGCGAAGCTTGCTACTTACACTACTAGGAAATGTTGTAAAGTAAATTTAAAACAAATGTACCTTTTTTCAATAAAATGTTCTTTAGATAAAAAGTACCTGTTGTAGTAATTGTTGTGAGAAGTAAATTTAAAAAAGTACTTTTTTTTGTAAGAAGTATTATTAGTACATTTTGTTACCCGTTACCTTGGTTTAATGTTTAAATTATTGTTTCTTGTTTATTTAATAACTTATACACCGTCCATACTACGAGTTTCATTTTCCCATGTGCTTCTTGGAATATTAATTATGAAAAAAAGTAATAATAACAACAAAGTTTTGTTTATTTTAAATGCGATAAAACAAATAAATGCAAGCTAATCACAACAACTCATGTTATTTATGTGTCCCACTCACTAGCCCGGCCGCAAGTTTTAAACATTTAAAAACAATCAAACTGCATGCAACAAATAATGTACTCCGCGTATGAAAGTGTGCCTGCGGCTGACTAAAATTCATATACTTACAATGAAGACAAAAACGTCAATCGGTCTGAAACGGACAGTCAAAGTTTAATTTGTACGCAAATGCTTCAATATCAGTTGATGGCGTATTGGATTGATTTGTAGAGTCTACATTAACTTAATGTTAACCAAGAACGTCCCATTGTACGAGTACAATATTTACTGTTAGAAAACGTTTCTTCTTCAACTTCCATCGCTGCCAACTCAAAACGACATGACATTTTAAGCATATTAAATGACACTTATAAACGAAAATGGAGATATATACGAGTATTGGTAAATTAAAAGAAATAAAGAATATAAATATTGAACACTTGAGGGTTTTTGTTTTTTAATTAATGATTATTTGTACTTTGATTAAAGGTTGTATTTGTACCTTGGTTTCAAGCCCAAATGTGGTTGTTTATAGGCTTTCTGTTACGGATCTTAAGGTTGGTTTGTGAGCAGTGATCAGTGATACCTTTTTTATGGGTGGGGTTAGTTTTTTGTTAATTGATAAGTAAATAATAATATTTGAAATGTAAGTTTCGAACAAGTAGAACATTTCAAAGCTCATCAAACCTCAACATCACAAATAAAATCAAACACGATTTTCACTGATCTTGACAAGCTCTCACCAAATCAAATTTACTAAAATTTAATTATTTTTAATATTTATTTCTGTGTGTTTCGTTTAGTAGGATTTATTAGCAAATCGAAGAAAATCAAATACTATTAGTCTAGAATTAAAAAAAAAACTGTCCAAAAATGTTTTCACAATTGCATTGTATTCGAATGCAACAAGAGTTAAAATTTGAAAGAGAACAAAAAATTCAAATCACTTTTTAAAACTACATTATGATAACGATCAAATTCAATACAGTTCAATTGTTATAAAATACATAAATGTTGTTGTTGGTGTTTGAAGGTGCCTAAAGAAAACAAAGCAAACAAAAATGAACAAAAAAACAACATTAAGAAAAAATTAAAAATAATTTATTACAGAAGAATAAACTCTTGTGTTATACACACATACACATACATACCTACACACATATGCATAAGTGTTCACTGTTGTGTGGGTATGTGTTGTCAGTTTTTATTATGCATCCAACGATCTTTGTGTACCTCGCAACATAAAAATATGGTTGGAATATAAACTGAAATGAACAATAGCAACAAGGCTAGTTAAACCTTATTTAAGGTCTTAAGAGGACAGAGACACGCGGGTTTTCCAAAATTTTAACTAAAATCAGCATAAAAGAACAACTACAACAAATACAACAACTTGAAAACCCAAAATGATCTTTTGTGTTAAGCAACTTAAAAAAAAAAACAAAAAAATACCTACATAAATAAGAAAATAAAAAATCATAAAGAATAAGAAGCGAGAGAGAGAAAAGTGGAGATTGTTAAGATGCTGTTTAAGTAACGTTATTGTTGGTGTTGTTACGGTTATCGTTGTATATAACAAAATTGTACACAGTAATACATTAACACACACACAGCCACTCACAAACTGACATCACAACACACAGATACGTTTTCATACTTTTATGCCACGATCATGGCCAGACAAACTGGCGACGCCTGTGAATATTTTTTCTTATTATTGTTGTTGCTTTTACTGTTTAGTTGTTTTTATATAAAAGTCTGTATACTGAAGTTGTTGTAGAGTTACATTATATATTTTTTTCTATATGTAGTTTAGATTTTGTGTTGTTGTTGTTAATGTTTCTCTTATTATTATGAGCAAAAAAGTATATTGTATATTAAAAAAAATTTATGTATATTGTACTTTCCTGCCGATTTTTGAGAAATGATAATGATATTTCTTATAAAAGCCCTATTTTTTTAACTAGTTATTGGAAAATTAATTTTTGTAAATCTATAATTTACAGAATTTCTAGAAAAAAAATTCTCGAAGGTCCTTTTTTGTAGTTGCAATTGAAAATTTACTTTTTAAAAATTATTTTTCTATAACTTAAAATACTACCTATTTAAAAAAACACTTTTTTAGAAGGTGCTCTTTTAATAGAGTTTTAATAGTACCTTTTTTTAGAATGTTTTCTTTTAGTTGTCTCTTAATAGTACTTTTAATGATGAGTTTTTATATGTTCCATTCCAAAAATTACTATTCTGAAAGTTAATTTTTAAAGATGAACTCTTTAAAAAGATACTTTTGTAGAAAGTAGTTTTTTAAAGTTGCAAAATAAAAAAAAAAAACTTTTTTTGAAAATTGTTTTTTCTAGAAAAAGTTGTAAAAATAAGTTTTTAAAAGGTAATTAAAAGTAATCTTGAAAAATCCTTTTTTTAAGGTTTTTTAGTCACTTTTTTAAAAGCTACCTTTTAAGTCGGTCTTTTTATAAGGTACTTTGTAAGATACTATTAAAAATAAAAATATACTTTTAATGGAATCTTTTTTAGTGGAACTTTCAATGGTGATTTTTTACATGTTCTATTCCAAAAATTACTATTCTAAAAGATATATTATAATCACGTTCTCTTTTAAAAAATACTTTTGTAAAAAGTACTTTTTTAAAGTTTCAAAATTTAAATGGTACTTTTTAAACTTTTTTTAAGTTATTTTTTATAATATTATTAAGTTCCTTTTGATAAGTGATTTTTCTAAAAAAGTTGTAGAAATAAGTTTTTAAAAGGCACTATTTTTAAAAGTACTTTTTTAAAAGGTACTTTAAAATAATCTTGAAAATTATTTTTTTAAAGAGTTTTTTAAGGTTACTTTTTTAAAAGCTATTTCTAATTGTTCTTTGTTGAACGCGACATTTTAAAAAGTATTTTTGTAAGTTACATTTTAAAGTTAATGTGTATTTTTTAATGTTTTTCTGTAAGTTAATTTTTTAAAAGTTACTTTTACAAGAGATGGTTTTTTAATAGTTAGTTTTAATAAGGTACTTTTTAAAAAGTACTTCTTCTAAGGAAATTTTTTTCAAAGCTACTTTTTTGAAATGTTGGTCTGTAAAAGGTATTTTTAAGACCATTTTTTAAAGGTAGTTTTGCAAAAGATACTTTTTCAAAAGGTGCTTTTGTGCACTCATGCAGACCTCTAATATGTATGTATTATAAGCACTACATATGTATTTATTAAAGCAAATGCTCGATGGGATTTTTAAGGCACTTATTTATTTTCTTGAAACATGAACAAAAATCAACCAAGTAGAAAACATTCTCAAAGATGTTAAATTGCAAAAACAAAAAAAAAAAAAATAAAAATAAAAACAAGCAACATTTAAAAGGGCTGGACTGTTGGGCAAGCGTACGTAACACACGAGTGCAACACATGTTGTTGCTATTTTCTTTGTTCTGCTTTAAAACTCAAGGGGTCTACCAAATATCTTTGCCTTATTTGGGTTTTATTTTTCGGATGCTGCAACACTGACACACACACTTATGATCAGCCTTTTAGGGATCGATTATTGCAACCATTGAATTTGTTTTTTTATGGGTTTTATGCCATATTTGATTTAGAGTTTTAGTTTCATAACAAATTTTTACTTTAAATACTCGCACTCATGCTTATACAAAAAGAAAAAATGTGGAACAAAACCGAGACCTTTCTGCAATTGATCTTGTCCTAATCAATACGATTTTGTAACTAAGAGTTGTAAAAATTCTTTATTTGTGAGTAATGCACTTGTTTAAATAGCATTTCAAAAATTATGTGGTCTGTAGTGTTTTTTAAACATTTTCTTTTTTCTTTTGTCATAACACAGTGTTTTATAAAAAAAAAACTTGTATTTTTTTCTCTTTACTGACTCATTTTAAATGAATGTTTTAAAGTAGGTAGAGTAGGTAGTAAGTTTGGCTTTTTTTCTCCTTCTTTTGTACATAAATTTTGAATATTGTTAACGTTTATATTTGATAGACCTGTTTATATCTGCATGTATTTATCGAATTATAGAGTCTTGTTTTTAACACAAATTTTTATTTATATGAATCATAAATGTTTGAACATTTCATCATAGAAAAATTGTAAGGGCACATGCCGCTTTAGACAGTATTAAAGGTTGGGTTAGACTTTTTCCAACTTCTTGCAAGTTTCTTATAGTTTTGTAAGAAATTCAATTAGTAAAATAATATACTTAATACCCTTAACCTACTACCACCTACAAGTTTTATGTCTTACGAGGGCTGTCGCTTAATAACACGAAGAGACACATTAATATTTTGGAAAAAGTTTCAAAGTTTCTTTATTTTAAACATACACTTGTTTTGACTCACTTAATATTTCGTTAATAGAAAGAGCCTACTAGTTATTCAACATCACTGTCGGCCATTGGATCTATTTTTTTTTTTCTGGGCCAAAATCCATTCATTTTGGAAAATAGTTTTATGAAAATAAATTTATAGTACGATTTTTAAAAATTCTGGATGGGGGGACAAGAGCATTTCTCGAGGGAGCTTTATAGCGATCAGAGTTGCAAAATCTTCCTTTTGTATAATAATGTGGTACCTACAACGCCATTTTGAAATGAGTTTTGAAGTAGGAGAGAATTCTGTCAGAGTTTTTTTGTTTTAAGTTTAAGTTTTTACTATAAGCTTGCGCAATACCATCATCTAATACTGTTTTGTGGGTTAATACGCCCTCTGACCTAATAATCTCTGTTATTAATAATTTATCAATCTTTTTTATAGGTCTTATAGCTGATTTTTAAATAGGAAAGGAATATACCCATGGAGAGATTAACACAGTTCACCTTTAATGATGCAGACCTTTTAAATAAAAATTATTTTTCATATAACTAATTTTTTTCCTGTTAAATTTCGCAATATTATATTCCCAAATTATATTCAGTCTCCAGCTCAGAAATTATTATTTTTTTAACTAGCTATTGATTCGTCTCTAAGTTCTTTGCCACCCCTCGTAAATAACGACAATATGTTATTTAAAGTCATCAGTAATATTACTCATACCAACTACAGGCAACAAATAAGTCCACCCTGATCGTTCTAAACATGCTGGCATTAACCACAAACTCCAAAAAGCTTATTTACATAAATTTTTAAACGATTTGTATTAACAAAACCATCAAAAAAACATTCAAATTTAAATTAATGTTCAAATAAATGTCTTAGCATCGATATTTGTTGTTGGCTGTTTAATAAACATCAGTTTAAAAAAATAATGCCTTGTATTCGATTGAAAAATTATTCAAAATAAACAATAATTTCAACAAAACAAATGCACATTCTAAACGTTTATTGTTTATAAAACAACAACTCAAAAAGGAATCACACCAATATTGGAGAAACCAAAAAACAAAGGATACCCCAATTGAGTCGGGTAGAAATTTTAACAAATAGAGAATATAGACATGTTTTATCATTTGTAAATTATGCTATTTTTTAGTTAAAAAAGAACATGGCAATTTAAATTTTCATTAATGCCAGACAACTATTAATTACTTACTGGCCCGATTTAAGTCATCTGATTTAGTCAGCCAACAAGTGTCGATGCAGTCCATGAAAGTCTACCTGCATCTGAATCCATGACAGCTAATTCTTCGGAAACTGAAGTGGAAATGAATGATCAAACAGTTAGCTGATGCTGCCGGAATTAATATTCCTAACATTTACCTGTCCCTATACGAAAAGCCTTTAGAAAGCAGACAACACACTAACAAATAAAAAATGTTATGAAATAAAGAAAGGAGTTTTAAAAAGAAAATTAAAAAAAACTTTAAACATAAACTTTCTGGTGTTTCTTTTTAGAGATTTTAAGAATGGTGTGTTTACACTGTACGATATTTAAATAGGGGACTTTTTTCTGTTTGACTTAGCTTAACTTATGCTTTTCCTGTAGGACGGATTTTATAGATATACATACACCGAACGTGTTGCTTTGTTTTTATTTCATCAACTAAAGTCATGTCAGTTGCTTGTGCTGCTTGTAGCATAAGCATGCAATGTGATAGTATGTAACCACCCAGTGTTTACTTCTTCTTTAGGAGGCACAAGGCTTTCCAGTCGCGATCCATAATCATGTCTTTTTTATATAGGTTGTCAGTGCCGAACAGGCCTTCCACTCTCGCTTCTGCCGGCAAACGTTCGAAGGTCTTTCAAAAATTGTCAGATAGAAAGCCTTCAAAAGCAAGATTATTAGTTTTTTTCTAATTTTATTAAGCATTTTAAAATTTATTTTTAAACGAAATGTTAAAATTTTTTTTCAGTTTTTTTTTGGAATATCACACCAACGCCCCCAAACTTATAGAGCGCACTACCAATCATTTTATCGAGACATTTAAATGGTAAGCAGCATTCAATTAAACAAATGCTAATTATATGAACTTTTTTTACTTATATATGAGAAATCTAGAAATATAAAATTATGTTTTTGCGATAAAAAATTATAGATATGTATAGAAATAATACTAGATGTTTTAGAAGAGAGATACAAGACTTTCTTTAATAGGCACAGACAAATAAAGGTCGTAGGGAGAGAAGGTCTAAGCAAGCCTTATATAAGGCCTGCAGTGAAAAGGCCTTTTTAGTTTTACCACTGGGAGTATTTACTTATATACTGATACACATAAAGCAGCCGATGTCTTGAGAAGAGGTAGGTATGAAACTCCATTAAATACCTGCCCTTATTAAAATTTCTTTGAGTGTCGTTTTTAATCTCTTTGAAGAAACTGTAAATTTTCAAATTTTTGTTTTTAATTTTTAATACGTTTTTATTACAATACAAACATAAACAAACAACAAAAAAGGAACGTACAACAACACTACTAGTAAACAAAAAACACAATATATGGGCCAAACCAAGCTGGGGGTCATTTAAAATTACAATTAAATTTTCTAAGACAAAATTTAGAAGTGGCAGATCATACAAAGAGACACACACATACATATCAATCCACTAGTGGTGCACGAAACAAATTAGACATTAAATGTCTAAAACTTTTTCAAGTTTTTTTTTATGATTTTTTTAGGTTTATTTTGTTTCAGCACTTTGATTGACAGCTGCACTGTTGGAATGAATTTATCTAGTTTGTCTGTATTGTATGTAGTCTTTCTTTTTTTTTAATAAAAAAATTAAATAAAAGTTTCTAATGACATTCATTATTATTTTTATTAATGTACGAGCAGTACGTACGCGCACATTTTCTGTAACATTAACAATGAAAGAGTAGGCCGGCCTGAAAATTGTCTTCTCCACAGTTTGGTGATTTTATAATTTTATTATTTTGTGTATTTCGAAAAGGAAAAAATTAGGTCGTTCTTTATCTAAATGTAATAATAAAAGATATATTATATTATTTCATTGCATGACAGTAGTAAATGCTAGAGCAACAAATATGGATGCATGTCATAAGTAGTTGGAATATGAGATCTGGTATTCGTATCTTTATGTCAAGTTTGTAGTGTAGTTTTTCTTTTTTGCTGCTCTTTTTCTCGTCTTTGCATTAATTTAATGGTTGCAATAGCGAAGTGTATAAAGATATTACGCATTTGTTGGTGCAATGTTAAGCTGTTCTTAATGTTAACAAACACGTTTCACTTTCTAGATACTTAAAGAACAATTTTATTTGTCTTCTTTGAGATTAAGTAATGCATAAGCATTGAAATCGTTTGGAAAATTAGGTCAGGAATAAAAGAACAAAAGGCCAGTTTGTATGAGAAGATAATGGGGCTGTTAAGTAGACAATAATAAGAAGGGTTTCTTTCTATAATCATGAAAACACTTTTGATATTTTAAAATAAGCGATTAAGAAGGATGTTTTTAATGCATGGCTTACACGGAAATATAATGTATAATTATAAAATAATGATTTTTTCGTAAAAAGCTTATAATTTAAAAAAAAATTGTTGCAAATGATTCTTTTTGTAAAAAGTACTTTTTCCACAACAAACTTTAAAAAAAGATTAAATCTAATTTTTCAAAAGACCGAAAATATTTTAGATATTTTATTAAAATTTTATATTTTTTACTTTTAGTGTTCTTACCAGAATTGTACTTTTTCCCAAAAATATGATCTTAATTTTAATTACTAAAATGTGAAAAAACCTTTCATAAGTAAAAAATAAAAAATGGTTTCTTTTTGATAATTAAAAAAAAATTACAAATGATCTTTTTTGAAAAAGTACTTTTTACCAAAACATACCATTTGCAAAAATTCTTTTTTTTTATTTATTTTTTCACTAGAAAAAAAATATTTCAGATATTTTATTCAAATTTTACATTTTTTACTTTAATTGTTCATGCCAAAAATTGTGATTTTTTAAAAAAATATGCTCTTATTTTAAATCCATAATTACAACAAAAAATATGAAAACACCTTTCAGAAAAAGAACAAATAAAAAAGTGCTTGGTTTCTTTTTTATAATCTTAAAGGAAAATTTTTCCAAGTGATAATTTTTCAAAAAAGTACTTTTTACCAAAACATACCATTTGCAATAATTCTTTTTTAAACAGTTAGTTTTTCAGTAGATCAAAAATATTTCAGAAATTCTATTCAAATTTAATTTTTTTTTTTTTTTTACTTTAATTGTTCTTGTCAAAAATTGTACTTTTTTCCAAAAATATGCTTTTATTTAAAATCCATAATTACAAAAAAAAAATATGAAAACAAATTTTATAAGAAGAACAAATGAAAAACTGTTAAAGGGCCTAGTTTCTTTTTTAAAATTTCAAAAGAAAAAATTCCAAATGGTACTTTTTGTAAAAAGTACTTTTTCCAAAACATACATTTTGAAAAATTTGTTTTTTTTTAATTTAATTTTTTACCATACCAAAAATATTTCAAATAATTTATTTAAATTTTACATTTTTTACTTTAATTTTTCCTGCCAATAATTGTACTTTTTACCACAAAAATGCTCTTATTTTAAATCCATAATTAAAATAAATTAAAAAAAAAAATAATCAAACTGATAAAAAGAGCCTTGTTTCTTTTTTATTTTTGAATATTTTGTTCAGTAACTTTTTAATTTTCCTGTTTTTGTTTCAGATTCAGTTCATTGTTGGAGGTTTTCTTTTTATTAAAATCAAATTCAAGATTGAAATCTAAAAAAACATGTTGATTGTTATTAACAAACAATTGTCTTAACAAAATTTTGCGTTTAACAGAGAAAATAAAATAATAAAAAAAACTCAAGCAGGGATTAAAATCTGACAGTAATTATAAGCAGGTATAAAAATCATCAATCAATAAAATCAAGCAGAACATAAAAAAATTCTTAAATTCTTTAAAAAAAAATCTAGACCTTTTTGCATTTCGTGAGTGAATAAGGAAAAAGTAAAACAAAATCATTTCAAGTGTCATTTTAAATTGGCATTAAAAATGATGAACAACAAATTGATAAGTATCATCAGATAACAGCATGTTTTCGATTTTTGTTTCACAATCTGTTTGCCTTGTCTTTGTAAAATATTTTGTAAGCACTTAGTAAGTTAGACAAAGGTGAGATAAAATTTGTGTTAAATTAGTCAGAAACTGTTTTTGTTGTTAATTCATAAAGGATATGTTTACTACAAATAAATTCTTAAAGGTGATCAAGAATTTTATCTTTAAAAGAAAAAAGACGAAAAATAAAAATATTGACCTACATTTGCTTTTGTTAAACTTTTTGAAAACAAAAGTATGACAAATATCAATTAAAAATTTAAATAAATTCAGTTTCATTGTCAAATGTTTTCGGGTTAAAATGATGACAGTTGCAGCCTGAGACCAGAAAAAAACGTTGATTAATTAGCCACATTAATTAAGTGACCTCAATAAAAACGAAAGTCCTCTCAACGTTCAGAACAGTTTGCACACAATAAAATACGATTTAACTGGTAATTTATAATACATTTCAATTTACAACAACCAAATTAAGGCTTACAAACCACAAAAAGCTTTAAGTCTCAACAGCAAAAACAGTCATAAATCAATTATCTCTCCCTGACCAAAAAAAAAAAAAAGAATATACGGCTATAAAAAACAAAACAGAACAAGAAACACTGAAAATGCTGTGATAATCCTTTAAAATATGTGGGTCATATTGACAAACGGAAATTGCCAATATGATCACATTACCCGCACATTAAAACAAAAACAAAATCAGCCAAAAGTCAGAACACAAAATTGGAATACTTACAAGACCAAAAAAAGTCCTTAACACGACCACATGTTGCTGCTTAAGTTGTCATGGAGCATAAAATGGGTGGGTTATGAATGAAAACAAAACTATCAGAAATGACCTGGCCTGAAAGACAAAAGCAGTTAAACACAAAAAAATATACATAAATATTCAAAAATTAAATTATAAAATTTTTAGGTTTCTGGCAGATATTTTGCCAGTTTTGTATCTGTTATGCTGATTTAAAACAAACAAAGACTTGCAGAATTAACAGTTTTAAAGCAGGCAGCCAGGTGTGATTACAAAGGTCGACTTGAATTTTTGTGTCGCTTTGTAGTTCTAATTAATGAAAAGGTTTTTAATTCGGTAATCTTATGGTTTTTGAGAACATTTTATATAAAGATAAAATTTTGCACAATTTTTTTCTTACAAACTGACATTAAGAATAATTTATAACTGTTATAAGTGGGTTTCAAATGCATTTACGATTGGCGGATAAACTAAGTAAAAATTAATAAAATGATACTAAAGCTAACCTTTACTCATTTTTTATAAAATATTTATTTTTAAGGAAATAAATGGTAGCTTTATTTAAAAAGGTAGCCCTTAGAAAAGAGGTAGCTTTTTAAACATAGTTAAAAAGTTAAAAAGGTACTTTAATAAAAAAGGTACTTTTTATTAACAGCTATTTGTTATATAATAAATCAATCTTAACAAAAAGTTACATTTATAAAAAAGTATTTTTTATAAAAAGAAACGTGATTTTACAAAAATATGTTTAAAGGCCACTTGTTTTTTATGAGCCCTTGATTTTGAAAGTGGTAAAAGTCAAAATTTTTAAAAGCTAGTTTATCGGCTAATTCCTATTAAATCCTAATAAAATAACATATTTTGAAGTAATGCCATTCAAATTACGTTGATAATTTAAGTTTATTTTTTGGTTGGTAGACACAATACAGTTACTGTATATTTCAATAGTGGTATAAGTCCATCTGTTTTAAAGTTTGGCAAAATAATTATTAGTACTTTTTTCATTTCTTCAGATAGCGATTCAGGTATGATTAGATAATCCTATTAATGTAAAAATGCACTATTTATAGTTAATTGTAGATATTATACAGCGAACACGTACAAGTTATGTAAAAAGAGAAACCCATTTTTGGTAGAATAAATGGCATTGGTAGAATAAATTTCATTTCGACGAAGCAACTGGGAGAACCAGCGACTAATAGAAAGAGAGACGCCAATGGAGAAGCGGTGCCTTGGCTAAAAATAAAATGGATCAGTTAACAGGTTTCTAACAAATTTTCCATTAAAAAAAACTTCTTTGGATGACAATTGCGACTTCAAAGTGTTAGACTTTTTATATACAAAAATATTTTTTTGCTTCCATTATACACAATCACTACACCCATAACAGAATAAAAACTTTACTTTTTACAAAATAAATTACTTAGTTACAACGTAATGATTTTGAATAAAATTTTAATTTCTAATAAAATTATTTCCTTGATGGTTTAAGTCGTTTATAAAGTTATGCAGTTAATTTTAAGAGTGGTATAAGGCATTTCACGAATTCAAAATCACATTTAAAACTGGTTACTAATTTCACAATCATAATAAATACTTATTTGTTGGCACTATTTAATTGTCACAATATTTTTTTCCTTAATACAAAAATATTTTTTAATGCTTTAAAATACAAACCTCCTAATATCTCGAAACAAGAAATATATTACTTATACCACTTTCAAGATCAAGGGCTCATATAAAAAAGAAATTTTTATATAAAATTTTTAGAAAATTGTAGTCTTTATAAAAAACAAAAAATATAAATCTATATATATTTGAAAAAAGTGTACTTTACATATAATCACAATTTAAAAATAAATAAATGTATGTAAAAAGTTATTTTATAGAAGAGACTAATTAGAGAAATTTTATAAACATGAAATCTTTAAAAAATACTTTTAATCAAAAAAAAAAAAAAAAAACACATTTTTAAAAAAGAAATCAATCCAAAAAATTAAACAAAATAATATTATTATTAATTATAATTATAATAATAGTAAAATATTTTAAAGTAGTGCACTTTTTATGTACTTTTAGCTACTTCTCATAGAAAATGTACTTTCTAAAACAAATTTTTTAAAAACATTTAAATAAAAAATTTTTAAATAAAATAAGAAATTCATTAACTTTACTCAAAAACTAATTTTGACGTAAAAGCTAGATAAAATAGATTTTAAATAACAATATTATATTATGGCAAAAATATGTTTTATAAATGAAATTTTCATTTTCTTGAAAATAAAAAGCTTCTGTTAAGTAAGAAAAGTACTTTAATAAAAAATATTTATAATAAAGAACCTTTTTCAAAACATACCTTTAAAAGTAAAGTACTTAAGTTAAGGAAATTTTTATATTATAAAGTTATATTTTATTGTTACTTTGTTGCAATAATTCTTGCAAAAAAAACCGACTACAAAACAAATAATGGGTGATTTTTTTGAGGTTAGGATTTTCATGCATTAGTATTTGACAGATCACGTGAGATTTCAGACATGGTGCCAAAGAGAAAGATGCTCAGTATGCTTTGACATTTCATCATGAATAGACTTACTAACGAGCAACGCTTGCAAATCATTGAATTTTATTACCAAAATCAGTGTTCGGTTCGAAATGTTCAAATGTGACAAATTTTGTTCAGCGATGAGGCTCATTTCTGGTTGAATGGCTACGTAAATAAGCAAAATTGCCGCATTTGGAGTGAAGAGCAACCAGAAGCCATTCAAGAACTGCCCATGCATCCCGAAAAATGCACTGTTTGGTGTGGTTTGTACGCTGGTGGAATCATTGGACCGTATTTTTTCAAAGATGCTGTTGGACGCAACGTTACGGTGAATGGCGATCGCTATCGTTCGATGCTAACAAACTTTTTGTTGCCAAAAATGGAACAACTGAACTTGGTTGACATGTGGTTTCAACAAGATGGCGCTACATGCCACACAGCTCGCGATTCTATGGCCATTTTGAGGGAAAACTTCGGAGAACAATTCATCTCAAGAAATGGACCGGTAAGTTGGCCACCAAGATCATGCGATTTGACGCCTTTAGACTATTTTTTGTGGGGCTACGTCAAGTCTAAAGTCTACAGAAATAAGCCAGCAACTATTCCAGCTTTGGAAGACAACATTTCCGAAGAAATTCGGGCTATTCCGGCCGAAATGCTCGAAAAAGTTGCCCAAAATTGGACTTTCCGAATGGACCACCTAAGACGCAGCCGCGGTCAACATTTAAATGAAATTATCTTCAAAAAGTAAATGTCATGGACCAATCTAACGTTTCAAATAAAGAACCGATGAGATTTTGCAAATTTTATGCGTTTTTTTAAAAAAAAAAGTTCTCAAGCTCTTAAAAAATCACTCGTTATAAGCGCATCAATTCTCAACTAAAAAAAAAGGAAGTAATCCAAATCAAATACTCTTATACTTGTTGCTCTAACGGACATAGTTTTATCCATAACGGTTCAGCAGATAAAGCCATATACGACAAATTACATCAGATATGAGGACACCCTTTATTTTTTACACTTATTATTACTGACACAGTAATAAAAAGTAACGGTTCCAAAGATGCCATATAGTTTAAACAATATCACCTAGGGGACACCCTTTAATGTACAATTTTAAATTAAAAACATATTTTAAAAAGGACAGATTCTTTGTAAATTTCAAATGTCTGTCTAAAACGGTTCAAAAGTTTGGCCATATGTATCAATTTACATAAACTATTGAGACACCCTTTATAATTTTAAATATTTATAAAAGTTATTATACGGGCCATAGTAGTGGAGATTCCGACTAATTTTCAAGTGTTTGTCTATAACGGTTCAAAAGATAGGGCTAGATAGGTAAAATTACATCAATTATGGGGACACTCTTTAGTTTCCAAATTTAAATTATATACTTGATGTTATAACGGACTTAGAATCATAGGTTCTTTGTAAATTTTAACCGTCTCTCTGTTACGGTTCAAAACTTTTGCAATATACATCAAATTACATCAATTATTTGGACACCCTTTAACTTCTAATTATAAATATTTAATTTCTGATTATAAATATTGGACATTCTGTCCAATTTTCAAGTGATTGTCTACAATGGTTCAAATGGTTCATATATTTAAATTGATGTCACATATGGGGACACCCTTTAATTTTTAAGTTTATTTTTTTTTATTAATTTCTGTTATTGGCAGCTATAGTGATATGCAGTTTTTTGTTTTTTTTTTAACACACATTTGTTGAAGAAAGTTCTTTTTAAAAATTGTGTTAGGAAACTATAAGTTTTGGTACCTTAAAAAATATAAAGTATATTTGATGAAAACATATACTTTTTTATATTAAAACTCTTTTTTTTTTTAATGCGTCTACTTATAAAAGTATTTTTTGGATGAATACTCTTTTTATAAAAGCAATTTATGTAGGAAGACCTTTTTTTTAAGAAAAGTATACTTTATAAGAATAACGTACTCTTTATAAGAAAACTGTATAGGTTTAAAAAAAATATTATAATAAATCCTTTATAAGCTTTTACAACAAATTACTTTTTATAAAAAAACATTTTCTATAAAGGGTAATATGTTAGAAGCTTTCGGAAATAGTCTAAATGCCTTAAATCGCCTTTAGACTATCTATTAAAATGAGTTAATTGGTGCTCCTCGAGTGTAAAATTAAATTTAATAGTACTCCTCCAGTGCAAAAGTTGAATGGTGCTCTTTCAGTGAAAAATTAGTTATAAATGGTGCTCCAGCAAAGTCCGACTTATTCAAAAGAATTTACTAGATTATTCACGATAACCAAAACGATTACACGTTGCTGATAAATGTAACCACCCGTAACAGTACCGCAGTACAGCTATTCGAGGAAGCCAATCAGCCAGTGCGAGCGAGACGGAAAACAATGAAAGGCCGAGCAAACGAAATTTTTATAAACTTTATTTTTTAATAAATTAATCTTTTTATAATATGGTTTTCACCGAAATATCTGTTTTATTTACTCGCTAAAGACTCCTATTTCATATGTGTATTCGCTGTTATTAATCTTTGAATAAGAAGTCATCCATTAACTTCCGTGCAATATTAAATAAGGATTATTTAGTAATGAAGCTTTGTTTTTCCCAGATGTTTACAATACCATGTGGATCAATTATTTTGTTTGGCATACAACAGATAAAAGGCGTGTGAAAATTCTAACCTTTTTTCTAGTTTAATTGAAAAAAAATCAGCTTAAAATTGTCAGAACAAAAGCGAAAACAATAAATTGCGTTACAAGGTTTTTTTTCCTTTTTGTAAATTTGTTAACGTGGGAATCAATCACATAATTTTCCATAGTAAATTGTAGATCCTTTCCCCCATTATGATTTGTTTACTCAGGCAACATCTATAAGTATTATCTAAGAGTATTGGTTAAGTGTGTGCAAGTGTGCGATCGTTAATTTTACCTTAAACGATCGTGAACACGTAATTACAGGTTTTTGTAACACTTGCATATAATTCCAATCTATAATGATTTGTTATTGTCTATTACTTTCGATGTGTTCTCAACAAGTTTAAAAATTTAAATGCGTTTACGCAGTTTTATCCCCCCTTAATGTTATAAGAGAATTAAAAAAAAAAAGTTTAAACTTATGAAGACTGGTGTGTATCAAAACATTTGACAGCTGTTCTGCAGAATTTGTAGTCGTTGCTTTTTTTCTGGTTTCGTAGCAGTGACGCCGTCATTATTGTTGGAAAGTGATTGAGTAGAAGGGGGTTCTATTTCTAAAATACGTGAGTATTTCTAATTTGATTTTGTTTTAGGGTTTAGATTCTTCATGGATTTGCTTTCTTTAATTTTTGCTTTTCTTTTTTGTAACTACATGTTCAGTCTACTTGCTTCTTTATAGACAATATGTCATCGTTAGTTATTTTATTCTGTTTTGTTATTTTTGTAATTGTCAGTCAGTAGTTGAGAATTGTTGTAGTTGTAGAGTATTTCATCGATAACAAAAGAATGGATTATTATTTAAAAGTGCGAGTGTTTGTTTGTGTTTTTGCGTGCGTGGGAAATTTTAAATGAAATTTATGTTAAAATCCATGAAGACATTAACAAAGCAAGGCAACCAATTGCCAATTCTAGGGCTTCGCATTGTTATGGAGATTTTTATTTAATTTTATTTTTTCTCCTTATTAAAGTGTATCAATTTCACAATAAAGACAACACTTTTAATCAATCATCAAAACTAAATAGGGTCTCTTATGTTTAGTTTCCAAAAAAGGGATACAAAAAGAATTAGTTGTTAAATAATAAAAAAATAAACATAAGAACTCGTTTGAAATTGACACACAACTAAATTTAGGTCGCTTAAATAAAGGTAAAATAGCATTGAATTATCACGTTGACATTTGAGGTTATAAGTCTCAATTAGTTAATACAACTTTTTATATTAAATGTAACATATTGGATTTTGTTGTTATTTTTGGCACAACGCTCACTTTAATGTCTGATATACTAAAACATATTTCTTGGTCAAGCCTTCCTGATTCATTGGATCTTAAGAGTTTAAGAGCTACCCTCCCTCTATATATATTTTGACCACCTTCTACTAACATATATTCAAATAAAGAAATACAAATATATGTCATAGCTAGGTTCATTTTACAAAAGTAAAATATTTTTCCATGTCTTTCCGTTACTAGAATGAGTTTTGACAAAATTAGAAAATTTGTTTTTAAAACTAGAACATTTGTGCAGCAAGATCTGGTCCACAGAAAAATTGTATGTAAAAAACAATAAATTTTGCAAGTGTCCTTTTAAGTTTAATTAAAAAATATCAATTTGGTTTTTCGCTAATTCTTTTTAAAAACTCTTTAACAAGTTGTATGGCCAAAAGGCATTTTCCATTTCACTTTACCACACAAGATTTCTAGAATATATTTAAATAATTTAAATTTTCTTAACAGCACAAGATTTTCTTTAATTATCGTTCTTAAAATGTAATGAAAACATTCAGGGGTTATGAAAAATTACTTCAATAAAATGTAAACATGGCCATTACGATGGCTGTTAACAGATTGTAATACAAAACTATTCTCACACTCTCCCTAATATTTCCCTTCCAACCAAGGGAGCGTCTTAAACAAAATTT
This sequence comes from Phasia obesa, assembly GCA_949628195.1. Classification (NCBI taxonomy): domain Eukaryota; kingdom Metazoa; phylum Arthropoda; class Insecta; order Diptera; family Tachinidae; genus Phasia; species Phasia obesa. The sequence goes on along the minus strand of OX451217.1, from coordinate 149,133,057 downwards.
TCTTTTAAAAAACCTCACCTTAGGTAAAATCTTAAAGATTCACCAACCAACCGTAAAGTCTTGCACACTAGAAAAATATCAGCTAGAGAACCCTGCTTTTAAGTTTGAAAAACCTCAATTGCTGCCGTAGAAAATAATGACCAACCAAAACATTTGATTATGATCACTTTGAAATTAAACAATTTAATTTTTGCACTTACATGCTTCGTCAGGCATGATCTGAAAGAGGGGAAGAAAGAAATACATACATTTGTTATAGAACCCTCAATTTTATTTTGTTTTACTTAATTTACAATTAGTTATTGTATAATGGACAGAAAATATAAACTTGTTAAAAATCTTGCAAGTATTTATTTTTTATTTTAATTTCTCACGCAAAATTTGTCGATCACAGACGCATTAGTCAGTCATCCAGTGCGAGTGTAAGCAAAACTTATGCCAGACTTAAACTAAATTTTTGATGAAGATTTAAAACGCTTCATTGGGTTGTAATTTTCTGTTTGGTTAAGGTCTGCTGATTTTTCATTATTGTATTTTAATATGACTTTCATGATGATTCAGTTGAGTCTTAAAGAAAGACTTAATTTGTTATAATTTTGTGTTTCGTAATGCAAGGAATAAATAATATTCGATGCTTCTTGTGGTGGGAATTATGTCAATCATTTGGAAAAAAGAAAACAAATATACACAAATATACTTAGAATAGTAATAACCAACAGTGACTTTATATTGTAGCCTACCACGCCAGCAATCGTGCAACAACTCGTATTTAATAAATGGTTTAATTTGCTTTAACAAACAAATTAAAGCAAAATAAATCACAATTGTTATCCATAACTCTGTTATTAAGTATTAAGCAAACGTTTTCTAAACACTATAATTTTTGAGAATTTCGGCAATTTTTAACAATATTTTAAAACTTCTTGTAAACTCTCTATAAACATTTACAAATCTAGCCACCAAGCCATTTAAAACACAAAAGAAAAAAAGAAAAAACAAGACCCAAAAGGAGACCAAAACTATTTGTCAGTTTAAGCAGAATCTTTAAGCTTTAACCGTTTTTGACTATAAAAAGTTACAAATAAATACAATTAAATAAATTTTTTGCAGCAGTAATTGAGCTCGTACGACTAGAGGTTTGTCTTAAGCTAATCATATGATTATGGTTGACTAAAAAAAAACTGTAAATCTTGTAAATAAGACGTCGTTGTTTAAGTCTGCAATTTAAAAAAACTACCGAATCTATAATTGGAAGCAACCAAGTGGAACTAGTTTTTCTCTTCTTTGATTATTTGTATGACCGTCCGTAGCATTCATACGTGATACATGTGCGAGCGAGCTTATTGCTGATATTTATGGTAAATTTATTATTGTTGCGTTGTTGTTTTAAGCTTTTGATTCTTTAGTCTAAAGGCTTAAATGAATTGACTTTTGTTCATTACATTAACACATTTGTTCCGTGCATACATACATACATAAATACGAGTATGTATGTATATACTGTCAAAGTATGAAAATAGCATTAATGAGTAAAACAAGGATTAATAACGAAATTGAAATGCCCCTACATCAGATATTGTTAACTAAACATCAGATATTGTTAACTGACAGCTATTCTATCAGACTGGAGGTTTCCGGATCGATTCCCGCTAAAGACTGTGGGTGTGTTATGCGGACAAGTCACGAGCTTCGCAGGTAGTATTGCCTTAAACAAATAAAGAAATAAATAAAACATCTACATCCATATGATATAAGCAGTCGTTTTCGGGGAAGGTAATATCTTAGGAGTTCGCATCAGAGTAAACGTTAGAGATATTTTGATATTTAATTAAAATAATACAATTTTTGTGAAATATTTCAGGGATGTTTTATTTTTTTTTTTTAATTACAATAAATGATTTCAGAAATAATTAAGAAATTTCAAATAAAAATACAGGCCAAATTTATATTAAAAATATAAATATAAATATTTTTGTCGAATCTAGTACAGAAAGTTGTGTGTGTCCTGACAATATTTTGTTCGATTTTGTTTTAAAAGAAATCCACACCAAACTTTAAGACTCTTATGTATTCAGTCTATATAAAGGTACCCATCCCTGGATAAAATTCTAAAATTTATATAAAATTCTAAAATTCTAAAAATATTGTAAAGCTTTGTAAAAGGTGTATAAAATATTTAAATAAAAATGTAATTTCACAAAGTAAAAATACAAGTCAAATAAAATTGTTTAAAATATCCCGCTTTCAAAACTAAAAGATGCCTTAATGTATGCGTACTTTCACTTCTTTATCTAGTTTCTGTTGAATATAGGATATTTTTGCGGAAGAGAGCTATCCTATATTGGAATCAGGATACTAAAATACCTCCTCAGAAAATTTTGCTAAAATCCATCCAGTAGTTTTAACGTGATGCAAAAACAAAAAAAGAAGGACGGACGCACAGACAGGAAATGAGTTACTATTTTCTTATATGGAAGAGCCACTTTAAAAAATAAAAGATGACTTTATGATAAATATAAAAATTGCGTACTTTCACTGCTTTTTCTCCACTTTCTCTTGGAAAGAGTATCCTACATATATCCTATCAAAATTTTGTTAAAATTCATCCAGCAGTTTTTACGTGATGTGAACACAGACAATCAGACAGGAAATGAGTTACCATTTTATTATATGTATAGATTTTCGTGGCCAAGGCTTTGCCTTATCTAATCTTACTGTTCCCCACTTTGTAGCGCCATATGAATGGCCCTCTAAAGCAAATAAATACACTTGTTGCATGGTCACAGAGTGTCATATGCAGCTGTACTAAACTTGATGTGTACAACAACAGAACAACAACAACAATAGCAATGACAGCAACAACAAATTGTACTTATTTTAACTATTTTGTTTTCATTTACTATTGCGCATTTGTTTCTAAAGTTAATTTTTCTTCTTTTTAATAAATAACAAAAAAAAATAACAAAAAATTAACCAGTCAGTCAGTCGATCACTCTGTTAGTAAGTCAAACTCTACATTTGTACTTTCGAGAGTGGAAATAAATAATTGTGAAAAAGTACATTTACTGGGAAGTGTGTGGTGTGTGGTGTGTGTGTATGTATGATGATTTTCCAGCATTTCAATCTATAAATTGCAATAACAACTAAAAATAAGACATTATAAAATCGTTATGGATAAATGAAAATGATCATCATTATGATCAGCGCCGTCGTGATCATAATGATGCAAAGTATTTATTCAAGTAATTGACATTGAAGCGCTAAAAGTCTTGTTTATAGTTTTGATAGCTGAGATGGCTGTTAAGTTGGCAAGTTGTCATCCATATGACAATTGTTAATGCATTTACTTAAAATATTTAGCAAAAAAAGAAAAAAAGTAACATTAAGTTTCAAAACATAAGTAATTATGTATATGAATGTTAAGTACTTTAGTTTTATATTATTTTATGATAAATTTCAGTTGTGTTACAAAAGAAATAAAAAATTCTTTATCTTCTTTTTGTCATAAATTACCAATCTTTTAACCTTGACTAAAATTATGTGACACTTGAAATTATTTTGACAAAACAAATCTTAAAATTTTAAAATTTTTTATTTAGGAAAAGTGTCGTTTTGAAAAAAAAAACACTTGACTTTGGACACAAGAAGTTAAAAACTGTGTTGTGTTCAAGGTTTAATGACAATTCTATAGCTTCTTAACAGACGCCCTCAAGTGTTAAAAGGGCAAACGCAAATACTTCAGAACATTTGTTTAACACGTGCTTTCTAAGAACAAAAAGTACATAAATATTAATATCATCAGTTTTCTATAATGCAGTTAGAGAAAGAAGATTAATTGCGTAGAGAAAAGAAAATTGTATTTGATTTTTATTTAGGACCTTAAGAGGACTATCTTAAAATATGTAACTTATTCCAGCCACAAGACAAAAGCCAATAATTTGAAAGACAAGGAGAAAATATAAAGGGATTATTCAAATAAGTCTTCTTTCCCAATATCTTAGATGCGCTCTTTATTTTATGTTTAGAAAGAGAAATTCAAAACCTCTTTTTTTGGATTGCTTTAGATTTTTTGCCTTTTTTAATCACTGTTTTGATTCTTCCTTTCTTAAATCACAGTTTTTATTATTTTTTCTCTGAGCTATAAAAAAATAATAATAAAACCATATTTCAGCAAAGGCTACATATGTAAATGCTGTCTTAAGTAATCGGCTTTGTTGTAACTTTGTTGAAAAAGATTCTGAAAAAAAACTAGTCATGCTAGTTTCTTTCAAACCACCTGTTTAAGGACGCTTGATTTATTCCTAAAATATTTTGATTCTTTCCAAGTTTACGATTCTGTTTATGTTTTACTGTAAAGGGCCAAATCACTTTTTAAATAATTGTGATACGGAGTTTGAGCTTTTTAAATTATGTTCCCAATACGTATAATTACCATTTCTGGATTTTGGTTCGATCATATTTTCAGCTCATATGGGGTTTTATTTAACAAACTTAAAAAATAGTCACACCCAAAATTTAGCAGATATGAAATTTAATTTAATTTTATTTTTTTTCTATAAATATTTAGATGAATAAACATCTTAAAATATTTGAATTATAACGATTTTCTTGTTTAAATCAAAATCTTTCGAGAAGAGTCCGCAACTCAATTACGTACACTGCACGTTGCAAGGTAATCACTTTCTCACTCAAAATACAAACCTAATAATTACATGTGCCTTACGTGCTCTTAAAGTGTGTCTAGGGGAAGGTTATCATATTTTTATACCATTTAAGAGAAGCACCAGCAAATAAATGCCCCTCAAGTGTTGATTTGCTGATCATCGTCAATTGTTATAATTTTCTAGAGCAGCCAGCTCAAACAGACAGACAGACCGACAGACAGGCCAGACCCTTGCATTTCTTTGTCAAACACAAATAAAAAATGCAAGCGACAAACTGAAGGTAAATAAATCTTGAGGGTTCAAAACAATCTTATAAATGCCAGTTCTTCTCTTGTCTTTAAAATTTTTACAACTTTAAATTTATAAATAGACATGCAAACCCATTAATTTATACTCGTATTTTGTTCATCAAACAGCAATCGTTTCATGCTCGTTTCTTTATCTTTCATTTTTAATGAAAATATCTCAGCAATATTCTTTCTTATTTTTTTTTTTATTTTAAAAACTCAACCAAGATTCTCTAGATACATGCGTGTGGATATGAAAAGGAATGTTGTTGTAAGTACGCGTAAGCATCTGCTAAATAAGGGTTCATGTAATGACATGTTACACCTGTCATTCTCTTTTAGATTTTCTTTAAATTTTATTGTTTATTTAGAGTTTATTGTAGTAAAAAGAATAAGAAAAAAAAAAGATGAAAAACTACACACTTGTTTGTTGAGCCATTGTTTGATTACAAATTCAAAGTTTTTGTTATTGTATGTATGTATGTAAGTATTTTTGAAGCATTAGAACAAGTGTAGAAATGGATTTAGATTTTCTTTTCAGAAATTATTATCGTTGGAGGGTGTTTCTGGAGAATAGTAGCAGAAATATGATATTTTTTATAAATGATCAGGTGTTATAGTTGTTTGATTTGTTTCAAAGGGGAAGGGTAGTTAAACACTAAATATTTATTTGTTGTTGTGAAAGGGTTTCGTTGCGGAGCTGAAGAACAAATATTTACAGTGCGTTAGGTTAAATGATGACCTGAGTGACCCAATGAAATTAAATATAGATAAACATCAGGTGAAAAAGGTTTTACTAGATAAGGCAATAGAAAATCTAATAATTTTAATGAAATAATATTTGAGCTATTAAAACACAATTGAAAAATTACAATTCTGTTAGCTTTCTTAGCAGTGCAAGATACTCGAAATTGTATTTATGTAAATTAAAAATGATCCACATTTTTTAACATTTATAAAAACTTAATATTTTTAAAAGTACTTTAAACAATTACCTTTTTTATTAAGTATGCTTAAGATAACTTTAACAAATATATTCTCTGCAAAGCCTTTTTACTAAAAAAAGTAACTTTTTAAAAAATACTTTGACGAAAAAAATTTTTTGAAAATAAACACAGATGGCGCTAAAAACTTACTGCCTAATTGCCAATTGAATAAAATTTGTATGCGTTTTAAGTCACGTACGTGTTGTATAATTTGGTTATTTTGTGAAATTCATACATACTAAGGTAATTATGTGATTATATTATTTTTGTGATTTAGCGTTAATTTTTATAATTTGGTAAGAATACTACGACTTGAGTGTGGCTATAAAATTCTGTTATTGTTAGTTTCTTCCTAGTTTAGTTGCATTTTTCTTTTATAGGTGCTACTCTATAAGAGTAAGTCTTACAATAGGTGTTTTCTCTATTTTCTCTTGCAAATAAAATATTTTTGCGGAAAAAAATATTGGAATCAAGATACTAAGGTGGATCCTCACAAAATTTTATTAAAATCCATCCAGTAGTTTTTACGTGATGCGAACAAAGACAGAGAGACAGTTTACTTCTTTGTTACATGTATAGATTATCAATTAAAGGAAATTCCTTGTTTAAAATCATATCTAATGCATACATACCTTTTAAAACATTTACATATGTGTATCTATTTGGAAAATTATGATTAGAAAAAGTACCCATTAAAAAAAGTACCACGAAAAATCCACTTAAACAAGTACCATTTACTAATGTAAAAACTATTATTTAAAAGACTTTTTAAAAAGTCTTATATAAATGACTACCTATAAAAAATATTTATTGAAAAAATCTTTTTAAAAAAGAAAATCTTAAAAAAGAATCTTTTGAAAAAAACTTTTTAAAAAGTAACGTCTACTAAGGTACTACCTTTAAAACCACTCTAAAAATTAATTTTGTAAAGTACATTTTATTAAATTTCCTTTTAAAAATTACCATTTAAAAAAGAACTATTTGAAAAGGCATCTAGCATAAAAGTTTCTTTAAAAAAATTCCTTTCTTTCTTGCAAAAAAAAAAACCTTTACAATAGTATATTTAAAAGGTTCGTTCTAAAAAAGTTCATAAAACCCGGTAAAAAAAATTCTCTTCAAAAAGGTGCTTTTAAAAATAGAATATTTAAAAAACTATTTTAAAGAGTAACTTTCAAAGAAGTGCCTTTTACACAAAGCTGAACTTAAATAAGTGAAAAACCCTTCTAAAAAAGTATGCTCCTTTAAAAATTACATTAAAAGTCCCTTTATAAAAAGTAATTAATAAAAACAGTACCTTTTTTAGAAAATAAATGTCTTACAAGTAAATTTTAAAAAATACCATTATAAAAAGTATATTTTAAAAAGATGATTTAACTTAATTACCTTTTTAATGAAGGTTCTTAACAACCTTTAAGAAAGGCACCTTTTATAAAACGCAAGCAAAAATCGAGTTATTTTCAAGTAAAGTACCATTACAAAATTACCTTTAAAAAAGTATATTTTAAAAAGAGAATGTAACTTTATTACTTTCACAAAAATTTCTTAAAATAAAAAAATCTTTTATAAAAGTACTTTTTAAAAAGAATTTTAAAATTTGATGCCCGGTTACATTTCGTAAATAATTTTGGTAATTTTCGATATTTGTTTTATAGTCAAAGAGATGTGCATGTCAGCTCTGTATTATTGAACTCTTTGAAAATTTCCAATTTTAGGCACCACATCACTGACCTATACGACAAATACTAAAAGAAGAAAAAAAAAACCATAAAAGGAAATGCAACAAAAAGAAAGGGTCGTCTGCCTTTTTCTTTGCAGGAAACTCAAGAAGACAAAAACTACAAACACAAATTTTAAAAGTCATGGTAGAATGCAAAATATACTTTCCTGGTTTCCCTTCTGTGATTGTGTTGTGATAGTTTATGGCACAGATGTTTGATTTTTTATATAAAAAAAAAAAAATTAAACGCTTTTGTAGTTGTTGTTTGAAACTCTAAATACGACTGTTAGTCCCGCACAATCAAAAAAAAAAAAAAAAAAAACAACTGCAACAACAATAACAAGCCTTAACTGTTGTTGTACGGTGCCCTGCCAGTTAATATTTACCTTCGACTTTTTTCTGAGTTTAAGTTTCTTACTTTTATTCCCTACTGCTATCACACATCTTCATGACGACAATGATGATGCCTCGTTTACAATTTAACCACGACTTGAAATACACATTTAATCCTAGAGAAAGAACTACATGCAAACACACCAACACGTACATATATACACTCACACACACAAATGTTAATGCTTTGTTCATACAAAAGAGTGTAAAATGAGGCACAACGTCTAGAGGATCGTTTAGAATCTTTAAAACTCCTGGTTTTATGGGGAACACGAATCAACGAATTAAAAGAAAAAACGTACGAAAAATAAATACAAAAAAAAGGAAAGTGAGCTAAATGTGCTGGGGCTGCGAATGAAATTCAATACAAAATTGCTTTTAAGAGCAGAAGTCTTGGCAGTATCACTTTGGTTTTTTTTTTTTTTGAAGAAACAGTCAGTGAGTGATTCAGCCAGGCCAGGCTCTGTACATGTACCGAAGTAAGTCTATACTATGACAGTGGTTTTGTGCAACAGTTAAACTGCAACTACTTACGACCGAAAACCCAAACCAAAGCAAAGCCAAGCCAAGCCAAGCCAAGCAATGAAGTTTAACAATAGAATGATTGCAATGAACTTCTAGAAGAGTGATTTTTTTTTTTAATTTACTTCCTTTCTTCTTATTTCTGTCTTACTATTTTGCTAAAAACAACATCTATGACTACAACTGCAACAACAACAAAAACTTCTAGCAAAGTCAATGAACTTATCCTTCACGACTTTAAGAAAATAAAAGCAACAAAAAAAAACATCATTATGACTATTGACTACTACTTCATAATGATGTTGTTTTGAACAAAAAAAAACTAGGCAAATAAAGTAAAAGAAACGAGAAACTCAGTTTTTGTGGTTTGAAGTTGAAAAATAAAAAATACATACAGAAATACACTGAAAGTTATATAAGGACATGATCTGATTATGATGTATTATGCTAAACGTCATTCTAAATACTAGATAATTTAAGGAAATATTTTTTGTTTATTTTTAATCTAGGAAGATGGAGGATTAAAATGGTCTTAAGTACTCAACACCTTCTCAAGACTTTATAAACATTTATTTCAAGCTTTAAGCAGCTCCTAATTAACAACTTATATTGAGAAAAAGTCAGCCAAGCCAAAGACACGAAGCAATTGCGTCTACTAGGAGAGATAGTGTTGCATCATTAGACCTTTGCTTCTTAAAACTCGATGTCCTGAAAAATACTAATAATCCATTTTTTAAACTTGGAGAATATTTAGTGCCACTTCCTACGACGTTTAAATTATATGTTGTATTATTATCTTTACACTCGGTTATATTAAAGAGACGTTTTACTTTAGAATCAATTCGAAACCGATCCAAGCTATATGTTAAAAATATCTTTTAAGCTTAGAATGATAAACTTATTAAAAAAAGTTATCATGCAAAGACAACGTTCAAAAAGCGCAAGCGACTTTAAGAGAAGTAAAAAAAACTCTGAAATATATAAACAGCTGTTTAGGCTGTCAACTTTAATATGCGAAAGTTAAAGTCAAATGTCTACAAACACTACTACCCTATCCTTCTTCTCATAACCAAATTTCCTACTTACGGCACAATGCATTGCATGAGTGCTGGTTAGTAAATTCTAGACAAATATTGCTTTGTCTTAGAATACGTGCTGATCCGCATAATACCATCTATTATTTGTTTAAAAAATCCTTAAAATTGCAATAAAAAAATATACGAAGGCAGATTGATAATTTTAGAATAAAAAATATTTTCTCCGACAAAAAAGTGTTTTCTTTCTCTAAAAAATTTCTCAGCATCTGCTGAGTTTGTTTTTATTCCCTCTAAATAATAACATTTCTAAAGGCTCTAGAAATACCACTCTGACTTTTCTTAAAATTTGGAAATAGGAAGTAGTCTCAAGGCGCTAAATATGTAGAGTATGAATGAGATAGCTGTACGTACCCCAACTCTTATACTTTTGCCGCAGTGTTTAATTGTGCATTGTCGTGATTGTAGCACCCATAGTGCGAATATCCATGTACACAAGCGAAACATGATGTAACCATTCTGTTAACATGCCTACAGCCTGAGACACCTTCCACACTTTAATTTCTTGGTCGCCCAATATTAATCCCAGGATTTTATCGAATCCTAGCGAACTGAACGATTAGCGTCATTTGAGCTTCACAATGGAACTGGGTAAACCGCTTTTAAACTATTGAAAAATATAGTACAGTCTTCGTAGCCTTTCCTTGGATTCAATGATCGTTTCTTGGGGGAAAAAATTGATATTTAATCAGCTGACAAAATTTTGTTTTTTTTTTAGAATTTTCGTTCAAATTAACTAGCTGTTGATTTTTTGATGGTTGTCAGAAACAAACTAACAGACGCAGTTTGCTAAAAATACGAAATTAGTCTAAATATAAAGAACAATTAACGGTGTTGCATTGACTGCGACAGCACTGGAAAGGCAAAAAGGCGAAGAATAATCAAACTGCCCTCGTATAATTTTGTTAAGAATTTGAAAATATCGAAACTGAAGGATCCTTGAATATTTAGTCGTCGAAGTTACAACTAATTATAATAATAAACAGATAAAAAAAAAATAGATAAAATTCCTTAAAAAATATAAATAACGACCACAATACAAGCTGTCGGCTTGTACATGAAAAAGTTTGAAAATAATTTTCCTTAAAAAAAACTGGATTTCGACAGCTTCGCTACCTATCGGTTACGAGAGTATTCTTCTCTTTATTTAGAAACAAAAACTTGGTAAGTCCTTTTACGCAAAACAGAAGGTGGTTATAATTGGGGTATTACTTGTTTGCCACGCCAAGCAATTTTCAACATTAAGTAACAAAAAGGACCTACATTTATTAAATAATTTTTTCAGTGTGTATTTAAAGATTTTTTTTTTATATTCTTTCAACATCAACAGGATGAGCAATCATTATGAAGTTGAAGTAATTTTTGTTCTGTTTTTTTGTTGCTTATAGATGATCGTGATGTTTGTAACTGCATGCAACACTGTATACCATCATGCAAATACAACAAGAAATAAAGAAGAGCCCTTTAAAGAACATAAAAAAGCTTAAGATTGAGAGAGAATGAGTTTGAATGTATGTTTGTTTGTTTGTATAAATATAAAATAAAAAGTTGAAGAACCTTTAATATTGATTTTCTTTTGTTTTTTTTTTTTGTGTGTTGATTTGTTTGAATCTTTTGGTAGGGCAATCCCGAAGATGAAGGGGTTGCATTTATTATTATTATTATTTTTATTCATCATGATCATCATTATTATTGTCGTCATCATTTGCCATTAAAACAAAAGCCCTCTTGATGTCAGTGTGATCTTTTTCGTTTTAGATTTGAACTCTTAATGTTTAAGTGCATTTTGCTGCTGCATCAAGCAGTTGCGCTTCTTTATGTTGCATGCATTAAATATAAAATTTTAATGCTTGATGTAGAAGAAACAAACAATCAACAAACAAAACCATGAGTTGTTTGTTATTTGCTTTAGGAACATGTACATAAAATATCAAATACAACAAGAACAAGAACACAATATCAGTAAGGAAAACTGCATCTTCATGAGGGCAATTAGTTGACAACTTAAGTCACTGAGGACAAAAAAAAAGAAATAAAATAAAAGACAAAAAAACGACTATCAAATTACATCATTGTTTTTTATGCAATTTTTTTCCTTCGATTTGATTCGTTTAGTGTCATTTCTTTTTCTACGAAAGTTGTATTATTTGTCTTATTGCCTAGACGATAGAATAAAATATTCTTTTTGGAGCTTTTGCAATATTATTGATCGAATGATCAGGCATGGAAACAAACGTTACGAATTATTTACACAAAAGTTATACTTTTACATCTACCATGATGGAAACCACGCAGTAAAATCAATTCTGATAATTATGGAAATGTCAGAAATTTTGTTCCAAGCAGTTTGAAAAAGTTTTGTTCTGAGGTACTTTTGCTGGGAGTATTCGTGAAGCTTACTTCACACAATATACATTTCAACACACAATATACATTTATTTTACAAATTAGAAAGTGGTTTAAAGTTGCCTTAAATTCAGAATATTAAATGTTTTTAAATCACCTAATACGAATTTGAAAAGAACATGTTTCTGAAATCAAGAAAGGCTTAATCATGGTATCATAATTGCCCAAATCGAGCCCTTTCCCTGTTCATTTTTTCCCAGTTTGATTTTGTCAATAACCTACACAATTATCACTACTTCTTTATGGATGTCTGAAAAATAATTTCTAAAAAAATCAGGGGATTTTAAAAGCTTGTAAGTAAGCAATAAATGCAATATAATAATTATTTATGACTCTCAGACATATTCCAGAGCTCCCTTTTATGACTAAAAATTTATATTACCTTTACCTGTGAAACTTCTTCAGCTTAAAGTTTCGCCACCTGATTTAAAAATTTTGAATTAAATTTTTAAAATCATATTGATCATTTGAATTGTAAAAAAGCAATGAACTTTTATCCGATCAACATAGCAGAGTTTAACTAACTGATAACTCTGCCCCATTGTTTAGAATATTTAAACATAAAATCAACATAAATTAAGTCTTTTCTTCTTAAATCCCTCTTTAAAATATCGAATCATCTTAAGATATTAAATTCAAACTTCAACTTGAAATATAAAAAAAACAAATAAATATGAATACAAAACAGTTTTTTCCTGCTGTAAATTGTAGCTCTTCAAGAGCAACAACAACAAAAACAATAAAACATAAAAACAGTATATTATTTAACAAATATAAAATAACAACAACAATAAAAAAGTTGTCTGCTTCCACATAATCAACAATAACAAAAGCAGCAGAAACGTAACAGCAACAACAGAATACTTCAAAAAGATACATGAGCAGGGATGGTAACCAACATTTTGAAACGTTTTTAAGCGACTTCCAAAAACCGCAATTTCTGCACTTAATTTATATAGCAAACCTATTTTTTAGTTTAATTCATGTGAAAAAATAAATAAAAAAATACGTTTGTAAGAAGTTTAAATTTGTTCGTGAAATCTCGACTTTTAGCTAAATTTCAGTATAATATTGATGTTTTGGCACAAAATCGATTATTGGCCAAGGCTTGATTTTAAAATGCCGTTTCAATGAACTCAGATCGCTAAAAATCTATATCTATGTTTATGGTCGGAAGTGGCTGATATGGACATGAATTATCTTTAATTTCAAAAGGATGGCGCACCGCGTCACACTTTAAGGAACTAAAACTTTAGTACCACAGACGGAGCCTTAAAAAGAAAAATAGCAGCAGAAACAAAAGCTACAAATAAAAGGTTAAGGTTCTGAGGTTCGACACAACGCAACCGCAAAGATTCAATTGAGCGAAATAAATCACGGCAGCAGCAACAAAAGCTACAAATAAGAGGTTTAGGTTTTGAGGTTTGACTTAACTCAACTACAAAATGTTTAGCTGAGCAACAACATAAAGACGAGGATGTAAATGAATCGAGGTTTTTGCTCTTTGGAAGCCAACCTCGGCAGACTTGGAGTATTTAAACGTGAGATATAAAATCGAGGCTATAAGTGATAGTGAACAATTAAACAGTGAAGAAGGGTTAAGGTTTATACCAATCCTAGCGCAGAATTCCTTAAGCAGAGTATGGAATATTTATATTTGACTTGTATCGACCGGATTCAAATCCGCCCTATTTCATAGGGGCCGGATAGAAGTCGTTGCAGACCCTGGACGATTGAGCTAACCCTTACTTTAAAAGCGAAAAACCGAAGGTTTCTTACAACACAGCTCATCAAACCATCGACCACTTACGCACAAATTTCGGAAATGGTGTAATCAGCGATGTCAATTGGCCTCTCGGCGATGTCTATTGGAGCTGAGATTTAAACCTTTTAGACTTTTTTGTAGAATGCCTTTAGAAATCAATGCAAACCATTAGTTCAGAAGCGATCCATACTCTTAAGTTTAATATAAGTCGAGTCATTTGTCCGAGAGAACCAGAAATCGTAACAAACTCTGGAAAATTGGACAGACAGGATAAGTTACTCCAAAGTCAACCGCGAGAGTTGTATGAACTATTTCTAACATCAAAGATCTTGAACTGGCCAGGGTGTACACACATTTATATTAGCGGAAAATTAATTAGATCTGTGGAATATCACTACTGGCCTGTAAGCGTCTAATGCAAAACAACATCTGCGATCTGGGGCAATTTGGGTAGCTAGACAATAATAATTTCTAAATGAAAAAGTTGATCTAGGTCAGACTAACTCAAGTTCGCCTAAAAAGACTTTTGTGATTCTAATATAAGCAAGTGAAATACCTCGTGGCTTTGATTACCGGACAAGTTAGTTCGACAAAGACGTCTTAAAGATAAACATATCTTTAGATGTTGTCTATTATATCGATTCGCTGACGGCTGTCGATTTTAGCACAAAATATTTCAGGCACCTTAAGGCAAAGATTCCTTGCTAGTTTTACCGAATCTCTAACCTCATACTCTCAGTAGCTTCTACTTTCTTCCACTTGTCCCGTGCACAGAAGTTCTACAGTGATAATAACCTAAAATTAAGTTGTTTTTAGTGATTTGAATATTTTTACAACAAACCATGCGGGGAAATACAATAGTTAGCATATTAAATCACTGTGCCATTGTGTATATAAGTTTCGAGTTGAACTAAAATAAAAGGAAAAATGGTACCAACTTTGCCGTCCCTGACCAGATACAATACTTTTAACCAACTAAGAATACAATACTACTCCGTTCGCGTAGTGCCTCGTAATCGTAAATGAACATAAAGCAGGCCCACAATCATAATTTTAAACAAGTAGCGTAAAGATTCGTTACATATGCATACAGCTACCGGTTTTAGTTTTAGTTTTTTTTTCTTTTTACTATTGTTTTTTATTGTTATTTGTCTGTTGATGGATTTTGTTATCGTTGGAGTTTCTCTACAAGACAAAAAACAACAACAACAACTAAAAAAGAATATAAAAAAGAAAAGTTAAAAAATAAAAACATAAAAAAGCCTTAACAAATGAAATGTTTAAAAACAAGATCTGAAGAATATATTTATTTCGTACTAAAAGTAAATTTGGCTTAAAAAATAAAAAAAAACTGTTTATAATCTACGAATGTGTGATTCTTTTACACAGAAACCTTTTAATAAGAAAACTTCTAAGAAAATTTTGATTATAAAAGTTGTTTTTATTAGATTTTTTCAAATCTACTACCTATTTAATACAACCGTGTTCAAATTGTTAATTTTTTCTATCACTCTCTTAAATTATTTTAAAAACTCTTAAAATAAGATTTGCTCTTTTAAAATACAATAGTTTCTATTAATTTGCTTGATCACTTTCTTGTACTCTTTTCTGCTTTTTTTCTGTTCTTGTTTTGGAGCCTGCTGTAGTGGTAGTGGTGGTGTTTGATTTATCTGTAATTGTATGAGCATTTACCGCCAAATCCCAAACAGGTTTAATTTATTTAACAAGTTGTATTTCTTGAGTTTTACAATCTTTTTCTTGTTATTGTTGCTGTTGTTGTTGTTCTTATAGTTCGTTGTTTTTTACGTTTTTGTTTTGTTCGACACATTCGTTTTGGGGTACAGTATCCCGCCAAAAATTTCATCATATGGACTGCTAAGCTGTTTAAATTGTAAGTATGTATGTAAAAGCGTGTGTTTGTATTTACTCCAACGGGTATGAAACCCTACCAGGTTTGTGGCGATAATATAAAACAAAGATTTGATTGGAACTATTTTATTGAAATGGATACCTAAATGTTAAAAAAAATTGTCACTTTTACAAAAGTTAAAGTTTAGATTTTTAAAATTATTTTTTTAATTTAAATTTAATTAAATAAAAATTAAAAATTATTGAGTAGGGTACCTGTATTCTTTGGTTTAACGACATCAGCTGGTTTCGGAGCAGAGTATTCTGGTAACTTGATATTTATGGACCCCATTGACAATTTGTGCCTTTTATAATGATTTAAGCAACAAAAGAATCTATCAGATGAGTATCTTGATATTTTTCCTCTTCAGATAAAACAAAGGGGCCATCCACGTCCCTGAATAAGAAAAACAATACCATGAAGTAAACACCTTCTCTTTTTATCAATGATGTCTTTTTTATATAAAAACGAACTTTCTTCAACATCTAACATCTACCTAAACCAGTGCCCCATAAAATAACGTACGCGAGCGCAACAATAAGAGGAAAACGCTTGCAAAATCATACGAAAGAAATTTGCTTTGGCATGTGTTTGCGGGTCACTTATATAAACCAAGAAAAAAAAAACCGAAATATATAATTGTTCTACTACAGCTCCTAAACAACTTGACCTTTTTATCTTCATAACAGATCTTTGAGGACATTTTACTTTAAATTGGTGCTTAAGTTATTTCTTACATAATATAATTTCTAACATAATAACAAACAAAAAGTCGCTATACAAG
Organism: Phasia obesa; assembly: GCA_949628195.1. Classification (NCBI taxonomy): domain Eukaryota; kingdom Metazoa; phylum Arthropoda; class Insecta; order Diptera; family Tachinidae; genus Phasia; species Phasia obesa. Next base: position 149,116,530 of record OX451217.1, on the reverse strand, counting down.
GTTCTATTTTTACTACGACTCTTAGTCAATTGATAAAAATTATTCAATCAATTGTATTTTCGATAAAATAATAAAATGATTTTTTTTTAATAAAAATTAAAGCGATCAATAGTTGTCGAATAACACTGGTCGTCAAAAAAAAAAAAAACAAAGTTAGGAGCAAGAACTTTGTTATATGATTTTTTTTGTTATATGTTTTTTTGATATGATTGACCTTTGTGTGTCGAAATCTGTTCACAGATTTTTTCTATTACGTCTAGTTTCGAGATATTCTTATTTAAATAAAATTAAAATATTAAAATATGTATTATTGTGATAACAATGGTCGGCAAAAAAAGACGGGAGCTTGCCGTTATGGACTTTTATGTGATTAATCCGAATCTAGTTACAGATTGATTCCATCACGTCTAGTTTCGAGATATTCTTATTTAAATAAAATATTGATATTGAAATGTTTAATAATCTTAATGTGTTACATAATGTTTGTCAAAGAAGGTACCTGCACTTAATTGTGAATAAAATCAACATGTGTCCATCAATTTTCATCATTTATGGCTTATTTTATTTCCAGTTAAAATATAAAATATTTGCCGATTTAAGTTTTTTACGAGTTTTTGAAAACAAAAACAAAATATTTTTTCATTAAAAATATTTTTCTTTCGTCACCAATTTCTGAATAACTCCGAAAAAGTTGAAAACGAAAAAAATTATGTAAAGTTGACTTAACTTAATGTTATACCTCATCTTTTGGTCTTTCAATTATTAAAATCGAACAATCCGTTAAATAGTTATTTTGAAATGAGTTGGCGTGGTCGCCTTGTTTAGGGGATTTTATTAGCCATGCCCATTAAAAAAATTTGTATGTGATACGCGAAAACTGAAAGCGGATTTGAATTTAACGAGTTGAGATCACTATATTCCACATTTTTATGTTCACGGAGCAATTTGTTTTGCAGACCAGTCTAATCGAATACTTGAAAAAAATTGTTGGAATGGGAAAATCTATTTCATTTAACAAACTTCTTTGCCAATTTCCTCTATTTCCCACGTGAGTGGGTGATATTTGATATTCTAATCTATAGCTTCCTTCTTAATAATAAAATATGTTTTCGGCTGTATATAATTATTTGATCCATTTAAATTTTTTTGAAGCGCAGTTCCCGCATCTTGATACTTGTATTGTTCTTTGATGTTCTAGTATAAGGTGTTTTTTATAGGGGTATAGAACTTTAAGTTGGCATTACTTTTCAAGATGGCGACCGATTTAACAGCTGTCAAGTCATTTATTCTCAATTTGGTTTGGCAATTCATCATAATTAGACTCACGCCTGAACAACGCTTGAAAATAGTACCCAAAACGAGATTACCGTTGTTCCCGATTTTCATAAGCGAATTTTGTTTAGCGATGAAGCGCACTTCTGGTTGAAGTGCGTCAACAAACAAAGCTGCCGCATTTGGAGTAAAGGTAATCCTCAAGTGTATGTCGAAACACCGTTACATCCAGAAAAACTTACTGTTTGGTGCGCTTTATGGGCTGGTGGAATCATTGGTCCGTACTTTTTCAAAAACGATGGTTGCCAGAACGTTACAGTCAATGGTGATCGGTATAGAGCCATAATTACTAACTTTTTCATTCCTGAATTGAATAACCATGATGTCCAGGAGATGTGGTTTCAACAAGACGGCGCAACATGTCACATAGGTCGTGTCACAATAGATTTATTGAAAGACACCTTTTTCTGACCGCCTAATTTCACGTTTTGGACCGGTGAATTGGCCTCAAAGATCTTGTGATTTAACACCGCTAGACTACTTTCTGTGGGGCTATGTAAAGTTATTGGTCTATGTAGATACGCCACAACCACTTGACCATTTAAAAGGAAATTAAAACGATCGCCTCTGCGCATTTGATACTACCGCCTTATATTATCAATTACTTCTTTACGAAAAAGAAGACTATCACCGTAAGGTGTATTTACGGCAGTGGTGCGCATTATCTGATTTCCTATACTCGTGAGTAAAGGGAAATATTTTCTGCTAGCAAACGCCTAAACATTTATACTATTTGTGTTTCTTTATTTACATTTCAACAATAAAAATTAAATGAGCTGCTTTTGCTGCTTCTAACACAAACATACACTTTGATAGGATTGGTTTGGGAGCCACTGAATTACATGCATAAGTTTTATTTTAGGCTACCGATATTTATCTATATCAATAATTTCAATAATTAATTCCATGCCATTATCGGCTAGAACTGTTAGTCACAGGGTAGACCTAATGTAATGGAAGAGTTAAAAGGAGATATTGACGAAAATTTTGCCGACCATTGGTTTATTCTAAACTGTTTGAATGCGTGATACTTTTAGAATGCTAAAGAAAACCTTATTCGTTATGTCTTCCATGCTTCTCTGAAACAATTCGTCCATTTCTAACACAAATATATAAATACATTCCTCGTGGAAACCGTTGACAACGTGAATGGACTCTGAAGTGATCTATTTTTAAGGTTTCCGCACAGGCAGGCGGTAGATACGAATATGTAGCGGTCCAGATAATGCAATGTATTCTGCTAGTATCTTAAATACAAGATAATATCCCATTTTTTAAATTTAATTTATAAAAATGTGCTTTCCTGAGTTTGTAAAAGTGTTGAGTAGTTGGAGAAAATATACGAACTTGAGCCTGCTTAAGATTAAATTATTTATATGTTCAACAATAGTTCGTTTAATAAAGTCACATTTTAAATAATAAAACAAAAACTTAATTTCATTCTTTTTATGTTAATTAGTTGTATGTTGCTTGGTAATCAAAATTAAATCACTTTTTGAATTTAATAAAACTTCTTATACAAATAATGTCAATAAACTTAAACATATTATTGCGTAATTTATAAGCTAATTAATGTAACACACAAAAAGAATCAATTATTAGATATTTTCAAAGATTATCTACAAGTTATAAATGACTAAACACACACATGTACTTTGTATCTATAATTTAATACAGAGAACTATTTAAAAGTTCAATAGACTCCACACAAAACAAGTTGCTGTATTTGTCTATGATTAATTTGTAACAGCTCGAAAATCAAATCAATAAAAAAATTGATTTACATTTTACAATTTTTGTATGTAAATTTAACAAACAGTAGACTGACTGTGTGTAGCGGACTGTTGTTTATTTAATTTAAAACGATCATAACTAATGACTTAATTACGATAATTTGTAATGAATATTGATTTCAACACATTACTGTTTGAAAAGCAGATAAAAATCAAAAAAATTTATCAAAAATTTAATATAAAAATAATACAATTAAAATTTGTTTGCTTGTTTTATTTAAGACAAAGATTTAATATAAACAAAGGTTAAATACAAAAGCCAAAAGGGTTAACTAAATTAACTGGCAGTCACAGTTGATTCAAACAAACGCATAGGCTCTAAAATAAAATGCCTCGCAAAACTAAAGGCACACAGACAGATAACAACTCCCCAAGATAAGTAATAAGTATCACTAAAAGGGAGCATTAATACAATAAATTTCATAAAATATAATATAAAAATGAAACCAATTTTAAACATGTTTGAACATGTTAAATTGTTATCGAAAAAGAGGGGACTACTCTGTTTGTAAAGAAACTTAAAGGCGTATTTTGTTAGAAACAAAAGCAAGAAAAAAGCACAAAAAATCACATTCAAATATCATTAAAGAAACATTTTAAAATATAAATCCAAAACAAACATTAAATGGCAAAAAAAAACTCAAACACTTGAAGATCAGAAAATAAACATATGAACAGAAAAAGACATACATACGAATTAACAAAATTTTACGGCATAAGACTTAAAAGTTCGAAGAATAAAAATTGTTTATATTTTTCCACATAAAATTCCATTACTTTGAAATTTTTCAAGATATTTTTCTTGCAATCTTTTGATCTCTTTTGATCAGCAAGGTTGGTCCTTCGAAATCCCAAGGAGCTGTTTCTGCAAAATTGAAATATGTTAAGAAGCAAAATTTGCAAGTTTTTAAGTAAAAAGCGTTTAGATTTATCTTTACATATTTACGGTAAATATGTTTATTATATTCTATATTAATGCCAATTTTCAAAAGCTAAAAATCTCGAAAACCAAACAGCAACATGATAAATGACACGACATAAAAATAATTTAACAACTAATGAATGGTACTTATGTTCAATCAAATTAATTTTTAAACTACCTACGCACAAATAAATGAACCAACACTTAACTTCTGTTTAAAAAAGAACACAGGTGTTCAACTTAAAGATCAGCTTAATAAAAAATCCATAAAGCAACAACAAAAATAAGAGTACTAATATCATGATCATCATTATCATGAGCTGAGGTGTGTTAGTATGTGTTGTGTTAGAAGTGTGCATGTGTGTTTACAAACAAATTGAAAATCATCATAAAAAACACAAAAATGAAATATGAAAGAGCCATAAAGAAAACTCAAACAAAATATAAAACAAGTATGATTGACATTTTGGTCCAAGCTTAATTTCAATACCCTACATTAGGAATTATAAGTATGGTTGTTTATGCATCCATTAAAAAAATATTGGTCTATTGGATGCAGAATGAGGTTTTTCAAACTGGAAAATTTCACCGATTTCCAAAAAGGAGGAAATATATCAATTCGCCTGTATTTTTTAAGTTTGTGGCTTCGGTGCTCCGTGTTTTGTTTTTTATGCTTACAGACTGGCCCCATTTCAAATAAAGTTTCATCAACTTAAATTTACGTATTTACTTATTTTTCAAAACGTAAGAATAAGGCATTTAAAAATTGTACAAAGTTCGCATCACTATAGAATTTAATAAAAAAATTAATAAAACCCAACTTAAAATTAAAGGCAGTCCTCATAGGTGACTTAGTTTTACGTATATAACCTTATCTTTTGAACCGTTATAGACCGATACTTAAAAATTAATCAGACTGTGTATTACTATGTCCGTAATAACAAGTATACAAATTTAAATTTAAAGGGGTTCCCAGAATAATTTAAATTATACGGCCCTTTCATTTGAACCGTATTTGAAATTAACTGAAAATGTTTATTGCTATGACGAGGTCTTAATGCTGTATGCATTGGAGCGTAATAGACGGATGCGTAATTAAAAGTAGTAAAAAAATAATATTAAAAACTAAAGGGTGCCCCAAATAAATGGTGATTTGGGTTATGTCGGCCTATCTTGTGCACAATTTGAAATTTACACAGACTGTGCATTACTGCTATAACATCAAGTATAAAAGTAAAGGGTTTCCTTTCTCCCTTTTATCTTTTCAGTTTATATTCCTTATCTGTCTTTCTGCTTAGCAGAAAGGGTGCCAACAACAACAAGCAAATCGCATCGATATCTGCCGTTCTGTCATACAGAGCTATTTCTGGAACAGTAAGAGGTGACAAACTTACAACTTTTCTTTACAAGTTTTTCAAATTGGGTTGTCAGTTAAACTTTTATTATTTTTGATAAAATTTTAAAAATTTTTAGGGAGCTTTAAGTGTAAAGTTTAATATTCAACGGTGATAAGAACTCTTTGTATATGAGTTCGCTTTGCACTAGACCGGTTACACACCAAAAATTATGGATTTAATTTTTAAACGGCCTGACCTGTAAAGCATTCACAAAATAGTGATGTACACGGTTTGAGGTGTCAAGTGACCTACCCTCCCCCCTTTCCGATTTCATATTAATATGTTAAACGGTATTACCTGTAGATCGTTTACAAAAATAGTGGCAAACACACCCATCAAAATGGATTCAGGAGACCTCAAAATGTAAAGTTCCGTTGAAATCACGATATCGATTTTTTCATGATCACTATACTCTACCTATACTATGTATGGTAAAGTAAAAATGTATAGGGCATTCTTCTTATTTCTATTTTGTTAAAATCTTTATTTTATGCACAAGACCTCCTTCCTTATCTGGACTCTTGAGCAAAGTAAAAACCGAAATATTTGTTTTTTAGAAATATTCGTTTTGGTCATATATTAGGAGTCGTTTTTGGTGGAAAATTAAGTGATATTTATTGAAATTTATGTGCTGTTTTTGTCTTGCATTTGAAAAAATCCTCTAGAAAATTTTTATAGGGATAACTTAATAATTGAGTGATTTTCATACAAATTAAGTAGACGATTTGTTCAATTGGAATACAGAAACAGCACATTAATCACATATAATACTTTCAAAATTCGTAAACACAGAACATTCGGATTTTTTTAGAAAACTGTTCAGGAAACCGCAAAAATACATTGAATAAATATACTAGAGAATAATAATGTTTGACTTATAAAAAACTAAACGCACAAAACTCTCAAAACTTTCAAATATCAGAGACCAATATAAAAAACAGCTTTCTTTGTGACCTTTTTTACTTAATAGTTTAAGATTCAGAAGAAGGTTACTTGCTGAATTGCTCATGTTAAAACAATAAATTTTTAAATGAGGTAGGGTGCACAAAATGTCCATAAATAATTTTAGCAAAAAAATTTTCCTCTTCATTAAAATGCTTGTCTTTAAGCTAATTTAATTTGTAGAGTCCGAGGATATTGTTATGTGATATGGAAAGTAAAGAAACAGTTTTAAAGCTATTCTTTCCACTCAGCATTAACGTATATACTCGTACATATCGGAGCTATAAAAAGTTAATAAAAAAAATCTGCTGGTTGTTAATAATAATTATATATTTTTTATAGCACTTGCTGCTGCTGCTGTCTCTGTAAATAGGTTGAAGCATTAAATTAAATATTTAAATAAATATGGACTTTAGGTCGTCACATGGCTCACAATGAATTAAAAAAAGATAAAATCTATAATGTCCAAACAAAGCTGACAATAATATCAGGAAAACATAACTTCGAATTATGATGATCATAATAATGGTGAGGATCGTGACGTGTTTCTTTCTTTTTGCTGCACTTTTTCTTTATTCTAGACCTCTCCTGACTGCCACTTAAAGTAGTGATAAGGTGCTTGATAGAGTCAATTCAAGTATGATGAACTAAACCTTTCTTAAGCAATCAGCCAGCCATCCAGTGCCAGCCAGCCAGCCAGCCAGCCGATCATTTCCTCAGCCCATTAGAGAGCAGCCGTTAAACTCTACTCATTATCACCATTAGCTCTTAGTTTCTTTTGGTATTGTTGCTTCATGTATTTTTGTTCGTTTTTTATTTTGTATTTTTAGCAGTTAACAAACAATAAATATTTTGTTTTTATTTAAATTTTTATTTGTTTATGGTTTGTTGTCTACTGCTATTGAAAATGTCATGACGTTTAATGTTTAACTGAAAATTTATGGCAACGTTAAAAGTAAATTGGACGGACAAAAGATTCGCTTACAATACCTTGATTTGAGTAAATGGACCCATTAAGAGCTTTCGAATCGATAGCTGAAGAAAAACTCATATGTTACATTCAAATGATGCTAGAAAAATTAATGGCCAAGTGCTGTTAAAATTGTAAAATTGTCATGAATAAAAATTTGTTAAGTGATTTTTATTCGTCTTTACAATGAATAAAAAATAATTGGGATTTTAAAACCGTGATATAATAGCATTTTGAACATGCTTGAAAATGTTTGTAATTTAATTCTTTGAGAAAATATGACCCAAGTCCCTATATGAGGTGTCAATTTAAATCTTCAGCCCGACTACGTCCCAAACAAACCAAACACTGACCGGTGTTACAAGCTCTGGAGATTGAAAAGTGATTCAAACAGGTAATAATCTACTTCAGTACACCCGCTTCGCAAATATTATTTATGCTTTAAACAGTTTTGCAGATTAAATCAAAAGTAATAATTTTACTACAGACCCATCCCATTATTATTCCCATCCCATATTCAGCGAAATTCACATAAACCTTTTCATTAAATAATAATTTTGCTTCTTCAAGGTTGCTGCTACTTTGACTTTTTGGAGTCAATTAAAACAATTGCACAGAAGTAATTATTATTATCGTTTATAATGAAATAAACGAAAACGAAACTAAGGGGGATAAAAAACAAACTGTCATGATAAAACAATTATTGACAGAACAGAAGACTTTGTTCAAAAGTCGTGCTTGATTGTCTTGTAATGACACGCCCTCTGGCAACACTCGGACAATAGTGAGTTTAATTTTTGAAAAAAGAAAAAAAAAATACAATATATAGAAATTAAATACTACAATACAACACTAGCTATGAACTAACAACAAACAATTTTGCATATGAAACAGCAACAACTACAACAACACGATTATTTAGATAGAAGTAAAAACAACATTTGGCAACATACCGAGCGAGAGCCATAAAAAATAACAAACGAACATGATTAATGGCACTTTGGGCTCTGTCAAACATAAACAACAGCAAAGTGACCACCACCACTTTGTACTGGAGGTGGTGTTTTGCCTTAGGTCTGACCAAAATAAACAATTCCCGCCTAAGAAAAGAACAATTTCCAGAAATAAAACCTTATAAAGAGACACTTAACATTGTAACAAGCCATGGCTATTTAAGTGCATAAGAAAATGAAAAATAAAGTCGATGAAAAAAAAATATTGAACAAAAATTAAGTTAAATGTAAAATCAATTGTCATATCACGTGCGATGAAAAATTGTTATTCTACAATGGGAACAATGGTTAGAACAACAAATACAATGATTGCAATAACAACAACAACAGAAGCAGCAGCAAACAAAAATCACTTTTTAATAAATTTTCAAACATTACGTAGACTCATTTGCAGCCTTTTGTGTGTGGAATTATAGAATATTGTATGAACAGCTACAGTTGCGACCAAATGTTTCCAAACAGACAGAAGTCTTTTTATACCCATCACCACAGTTGAAAAGGCTTTACACAAGTTTGTCATTCATTTCCTTTGTAGTTTCTGCATTTTAATATCTGACCCTATAAATTATAAATATTCTGAAGAAATAAGTGTTGAAATAAATTTTCTGAAGAACATGGATAACTTGTCAAACATTTTACTATACCAGTCTGTCAGATATAGTCTCGAATAATTTGTTATTAAAATTTTTCAAAATCGGCTCATAAGTAGCAAAGATATGATCAAATAACGGCGAGCGCCCTATGATTACCATAAGTTTCTTTTATGTTATGGTGATTTTCCTGTATTGTGTTTAAAGCCCAAAATTCGACAAAAAATTATATTACCAAAAAATCCAAAGGTCACTTAAAAATCATAATTTCACAATTATATTACAATATCACCAAAATTTCACCAAAATTTTATTAAACTATCGAAGGTTAACTAAAAACTTGTGTAATTTTAGCAATAAGAGGAACAAACAATAGACCGAAACGGGATTAAAACCAGAGTTCAGATTTTTTATTTATGAGCGTTGAAATTTCAAGAGTTAGGATATTTCTAATAAATGAGATTTCTAAAATTAAATTTTTTATCACGGTCATAAATGAACAACATAAATGTTCTGCCTACGATCACACATGATTGAGTGTTACTTTTTGTTTTTAGCATACATACATAAGGGGTGCTAAACGAAGAATGTCCGTATTATTCATTCATGAATTAGGTAATTTTCTTGAATGTTTGTACAGTTTTTCTTTCATAAATGAACGCTTTCATTTATGAGTGTTCATTTATGAAATTTCTCATAAATGAGATTTATAACACACTTTGTTACTGCATAAGTCGGCAGTTGTACATTACAAAATACATATACACATACATACGTAAATACATACATACATACATACATTTATGCGAATGCTTAATGAGAACATTTTTCTACGATCTTTTCTTTTATGAAAAATTAACAAAATTGTAAATTCTCATATATGAGCACTTGCGTGAAAAACAAAATATTTTCTTATTTATTCACTTTTAAAAAGACAGCAAAAAAAAGAAATCATCTCGTAAATAAATCAACAAACACAATATATTTTCCAGTCTCTCACACATGCATGAAAACTACAATAAAAAAAACTGCAATGTACACACTCACACATGATTGAGCAGTGAGTGAGCATTTCGGTACTCTGATAAAAACAAATTTCGCTTTAAAATAAAAATTAAAAAAAAAACAAACGGTCCCACTGTAACAATTTTTGCTATTAATTTTTATTGACAAATAAAATGGGAAAACAAAATGGTGATTGAAAAACGAAAAATGGTGATTGGCACTGTCACTTTTTTATACCTTTCATCACAGGTGGAAAGGTATATATGAGTTTGTCATTCCGTGTGTAATTTCTAAAATATTCCTTTCCAACCCCATAAGGTATATATTTATGTTCTGGATCCTTATACATAGAAAAGTTGATTAAGTGATGTCCGTCTGTCCCCCCTTCGGGTAGTAATGTTATTGCCTAGGCACCAGACGATATACCAAAGATTCCAGTCCATTAATCTGCCAGGGATAGTTTCGAAAAATTTTTCATTGTAATATAGCAACATCAAGTCATTCTTTTGGAAATTGAGATCAGAAAACCACGCCCACCTATATAATTTTTTTATCTATTTTTTTTTTAATTTTTTTTTTTTTTTGGTTTTAATGATTTTCTTTTGCTTTTTTTGTTATGTAAATATTCGTAAATATATTTAAATAATTATGCAGATGTATTAAAACTGCTTTTTTAAATGCATCTAGCATTTTAAAACTCAAGAGAAAATGCATATAAATTTAATTACACCTAAAAAAAACTCAAAACACATAACTAAAAATTAAATAGTTTGGAATTGTTTCAGGATTGTTTTATAAAATTTAAAATATAAACAAATAAAACAAAAAAATTAATTTTCAATATCAAAAACAGGAATGTGCAAAAAATCTATTCAATTATATTGAAATCGGTCTTATAAAACGCAAATACTAATTACGTCAAATATGATCGTCCGTACATTTATAAACTTTATTGTAAAGTTTTGATTCTACATAGTACTTGCCTAAATGTTCATATGAATAGCAATTTGTGCAAGATCTCATTTAGTTGAGTTTCCAATACACAATGTTTAAAAACGTTTTCCAACAATAGGATCTTGAAAACTTGACCAACTGCAGGAAAAAAATATATTAAATGCTTAGGAAAGTAATAATAATGAACGACCAACGGAAAGACAGACAGACAGACAAAACTACAAAAAAAGTATGAATACAAGTACCATTCGACGACTGACTGATCATGATGATTGTTTAACTAAATGGTGAGCATATGTAAGTACGTATGTTTGTGCATTATGATGCTAAATCTACTAAAGAACAGTGGGCATTTAGACGGACATTAAAAAAAAACCTAAATGTATAACACACAACAATTACATAAAAGCTAAGCAAAGCTTAAGCGCGTGCCTACACTTTAGAAGAGAACTCTTAATGTTCAAAAAACATAAAAAAAATGGTTTTGTTGTAGTAGTTGCATTGAAAACTTTCAAAAACCATTTGTCTTGGCAATAAATGCACACAAGTAGTAAAATAAAGCATTTAAAAGCGACATTGACAATGAGTAGAGTACCCAGCATTGAATACAACAAAGTCAGCAACATCAACAACAACAACAAAAAAAGGTGCATAATGCATAAATAAAAACAAAAATCAAAAGAAACAAAGCTTTATCTAGTCTATGATAGGGAATGTAAATAAAAACTATAAGTATGAAATTGAAAAGAAAATCAACGAGGCTTCAAAATACAGTAGCTACCGAATGCGTAACATTAACAAGCAGCAGCAACAACTACAACTACAACAACAGCAACGAAAAAATTAACATCAACAACATTAGCATCAGTAGCACTGGCAGGCAGCATCTGCCACAAACACCACTCAACCACCAACCAACATAATCAGCAGCCTCATCGTAGTCATCATCTCATCATAATCTGCAGCTGCACTATAAGATACAGAGACAACAAAAAAAATTACCAGCAACAAGATGAAAAAAAATCAGACAAGACAAAATTAAACTTAAGATCTTCAGAGTGGGCTTTAAAGAATACAAGTACCTTGCGTTCATCCATCTACCATCTATCTATGCCGTGTAAGCTGCCTGGCTGACTGCCTACCATCAACCATCGGCTGGTATCATCCAATAAAAGGAGGTGGATACTTGAACCTTAAAAAAAAACAGCGATGTAAAACTGCCAGTTGTATGTTTAACAAACTGGTTTGAACCTGCTTTTCAGAAAAGAAGCTTTCTGTTCTTTTATTATTTTTTAATCAAGCAGATACGCATCCCAAGTGTTTAAAAAATACAACAAAATGTATATGAAAATACTACACAAAAAAAACCAAACAAATTTATTTATTTTAAAGTTTTAAAAACTTAAAACAGTGATTCCCTTCACCAACACAATTTTCATTTCTTCTCAGTTTGATTACAACATTTTGGGAAACACTGCTTGATTATTTATTAAAACTTTAACGAAATCTGGTCATACCACTTTTTATTACGTCTTTTGCTTTAAAATCGAGTTTCCTCATTTTGCAGTTCAAAAAACGCTGCATGTTGCCTGGCTTAAGAATCAACCACCAAATCACTCGCCTCTCTGCACAACTCTTGTCACCCGTCTCTTGTTCCGTACTGTTTGCTATTCTAAACCTTTTTTTATGTTATTTTAATTTTTTTATTTTATTTTATTGACAGCTCCAGTCAAAGTGTCCATATTGTGTTATTTGTTGTTGCTGTTTAGACTGTATGTTGTTTGGCCAGTACTCAACACAAGAACAAAATGAAAAAGTTTTAAAAACCAGCGGGTGTTTGTTGGATTTCGCGCACGCGTATACAGTAGCAACTGCAACATGGTTTAGATGTTGTTGTTCTTGGTTGCCGGCTTGAACTTTTAAAAAAGAAATTATGATGACTTGTGCTACTGTTTGGTTAAGATTAAATACTGATCGGTTATACTCCTCTTTGCCTTATCTGTGTTTTTATTTATTTTAAACTTTTTCTTTTCTTTTTTTTTATATTAATTATTCATGGTTTTAGATAAGCTTTCGAATCAAACATGTTTGATTAAATATTGTTCTACCAGGGGGGTTTTAATGAGTTTTCTATGGCTTTCTTAAAAAACTTGTCTGAGACGTTTGATTTTTTTTAAATTAATTGTTCAGATTTGTCGGTAAAATTGAAACAGTAGCAGAACAAAACTAGTTAATACATTTTTTGGTGAAAAAAATCGTTATTTTTTTTTCTAAACTGTTTTTGTATTAAAAATCAGTAAAGTCTATCTAAAAATAGATATCAAAAAAGTAATAAATCGGATAAAAAAGCAGGAAACATACAGTATATCGAGTAAGACTTTACACAAAAAAAAAAATATATATTAAACTTTTTTCTTAGCAATAAAATAACTTTTTGTTTTATTTTTTTGGTTTTTTAAGCTTTTTATTTATATTTTTTGTATAAAATTTCAAATTCCATCCAAATGAGAAAAAACAGAAAAAAGTAATTAATCTGAGTATTGTGAGTGTGAAATATCTATTTTTATTTTGAATTTATTTGTCGATCAACAGCAATTTAAAGATGCTCATGATCTGATGTGTTCCTTTTTATACCCTTCACCACAGGTGGAAAGGGTATATCTAAGTTTGTCATTCCATGTGTAATTTCTACAATATTCATTTGCGACCCCATAAAGTATATATATTCTGGATCCTTATACATAGAGAAGTTGATTAAGCGATGTCCGTCTGTCCGTGTTAGTGTTGTAATGTCATTTGCTAAGGCACCAGAGGAGATAAAAAAAATTTAAGCACACCAATCTGTCAGGCATAGTTTCGAAAATTTTGGTATTACAATTCAGCAACATCGGATCATTCGTTTGGAGGCTGTGGACCAAAAACCACGCCCACCTATATTTTTTCACGTTTTTTTTAATTTTTTTCTGCTTTAATTATTCTTTTTTGTCTTTTTTTGTCAAATAAATATTAGACTGCGACTGGTAGATCGCATACAGATCTCGGGGGATCAATAACCCCCTGCGAGGGTCGATTTTTGTTTGTATGGATTTTAGATTGGTAGGGTTTTTCTTCTTTTTTGATTTGTATTAGAGACCTTTATGGAATGAAATGGCCTATTGCTATAGCCAATGGCCCAACAGGGTACCCACTGGTAAACAGGAGCAGTTAAAACGCACATGAGGGTCAATATGAGGAAATTTTTTTTTTTTTTTGTAAGGATTTATTTTTGCTTTAGTTTGACCATCCTAACTCACTATAGATTGCAGAAAATTTCTAAATTTACCAGAAAAATTTCAAAAATTTTTTTTAATTTTTTTTCACAAATATTTATAAAACATTTTCAAAAAGATATTTTACAGAAAGATATTCGAAAAAAAAAATTAAAAAATTTTCGAATAAAATTTTAAAAAAATTTTTAAACAAAATATTTTTACAAAAAATTTTTACAAACAGTTTTTGAAATATTAAAACAAAAATTTCAATATTTCTTTGAAAATGAAAATCATGACTGTAACATAACATATATTTAATATTAAGAATATACATATGTATGACAACACGGCGACAATTGTGGCCAACGGATTTTGTTTGCATTTGTCTTATATTTCCTTAAAGCATGAATAATAAATTTTTCTTATACGACTTAATTTAAGTAAAGAGTCAACAATATGGATAATGCTGTTGACTCTTGTATAAATAAAATCACCGTGGTGAAGGGTATAAAAGATTCGGCATGGCCGAATATAGCACTTTTACTTGTTTCAATTTAAAAAGTCACTTATTGATAAGTTTATATAATATACTTATCAATTTGAGTAGGTGACCCATTAAACTACTCAGTCTAGGAGTTGAGGGTTCGATTCCCAGCAAAGACTCGAGTAATTGAAGGTGTGATCACTGTTCACCAGTAGATATATCACATTTCTTTAGATATTATGCAGTCATAGGCTTAGATGGCTAGGAAAATCTTTGGGTGCAAACTTAAAGATCACGTTAGATTTTTCAGGGAAATAGGGTGGTTAAGTAATGGGTAACAGGATTCAAATAGAGCGTGTGATTAATAATTTAAAGCAAATCACAGTGGACCTATCATTTTTTGCTGTAATTTTAAATGATTGGCAAAAGAGTAACATACAAGCACTAACTGGGGAAAAGAACATTTATAATGTGCTTAGTTAAGTAAATGTAAGGGTTGGTGAGCCCTTAAGCTTCAATACGTAAACGTGCAGAGGTCCTGAATATAAGAAAACTAATCCCAAATCCTCAGATTTCCACAGAAGCACTTGCGAAGAAGTTCGAGAAGATTATGGTGTAGTTTTTTCCTTGCAATAGTTCTACAGCATATGGGCATATAATTAAAACTTTCGCAATTCTGCTTTAATAATCGAGTTCTTCGATGGGCTGAATAGTAGAGTGCTAGTCTATTATACTGGGGATTGCGGGTTCGATGCCCACCAAAGACTCCGAGTTTTTTTGATAATTATTTCCCACAAAAGGTTAAGCGGTGAATGCTTGCTTCTGAGGAAAAGTTTAAAATTTCATCATTCATTTAAGGAGATTAGGGTAAACAAAAAATTTTTCACGAGCTCCCAAACATTGAACAACAAATACAAGGGAAGACCATATTTTAAAATAAAACTGTCAAGTTTATCCAATAAAGAGTTCCAGACAGATACAATGAAGGTTCACTTCGTGGGTGCATTTCAAAACAAAACCTTCTTGTGAAGAAAAAAATATATAAAAACCAGTGTAATATTTGCAAAATTAATAAGTTTTTCGAAAACCCTGGTTTGGATGCACTGCTTAACCTAGTTATATCGCCACCACTGTAAACCTGTTCTTAAGTCTCATGCAAATATATAATTTGGGTTAAAGAGAATAAATCAAACCAAAATAAACTTTAATTTCAGTTACTGGGCATTTTCAACAAGGGTTTATTGCTTCATGTTTTAACAAACAAAAAAAAAAAAAGCTGCCCCATCGAATAATGACGGTCTCAAAAGTAATGCAAAGAGTGATCATATAGCTCTAAAATAGGATATAGTATTGTTAAATACACCCATCCCTGATTATACCTTTGCACGTACTACTCGTTCTTTACGGAACACATTTTGCTCCATGCATGCTTTTGAGGACAGGAAGTTACAACCAACTAAAACTGCAGAAAACGAGAAAAATTTAAAAGTAAAGAGGAAATAAAAATACCCTCGAAACATCAAGATATTATTAATTTTTCTACATTACCCATCGTGGTGGTTAAAGCAAAAAAATCAAAGAGGTTATTTTTACTTATAAATTGCAGAACTACAACTCAAAACGATCAGCACAACTGCAGATTGTTGGCTGTTGCTGGCATTAAGTAGCACAAGATCACCAAAAAGCCCACAGCAAACTTTGCAACAGCAGCCACAGCCAGTAACAACAGCATAAAAAAATACGTTTTACAAAAAGAATACCAAACACAAAAAATAAACACTACGCAGCACCCAGACCAAACGAGCAATAGCAAAACCAAAAAATCACCAACTACGACACAAATTAAACTCATCTAAGAGTTGAAAAACCGGGAAAACTGGAAAATAGCATAAAGTGCAAAATACTTATACTACTCATGCTAGAGAAACAAAAAACAAAACAAACAAACCAAACCAAACAAACTGTACAAGAGGAACGTGCTGCCAACAACGCCTGATGGTGCGAATCGAAGCACATGCTTGTGCCTTAACTGAAACTAAAAAAAGTAAAATTCAGGGCTCTAGCAACTCGCAAAACGCAACATAGAAATAAATGGCAAGTGTGGCTTTGAAAAAGGTGGAGTTCTGAAGTAATGAAAACAACAGTCTTGTTAAAACTAATAAATAATGCAACAAATGCAACATAAATGTAAGTTTTAATCAAAACATGCAACATCAACAATGAGTCTTGTAATGTGGCTTTAAGAATCATCTTTAAAAACGCTCTTTCTTGTCCATAAGCAGTTTGGCTGCAGGAAATTTGCGCGCCAATTTGCAACCGCATGAGAAGATCACCCAGCAGTAAAAGTGGAGGAAAATTAAAAGCTGGAGTAGTGCGAGTAGTAAATGATCGTAAATGCAACTACTAAACTGTCAACCAAACGTAAGAAAGTCATAACAAATGGATAATAAAACAGTATTAAGTAATATTTATTCAAGAGTAAGGGATAAAAATGTGAAAAAGAACACAACATTTTCAACTATAGAAATTACAAAAAAAAAAAAAAATGGAGAGGATACATTTTCGAGTGCCGGCAACAACATTTCTAATAGACACTAAAAACTATGTAACGATATAATTTTTAATTTTGCGTATAATTTTAATGCATTAGTGTAGGAGGACACATTTTCTAGGGGGGGCAAAATCATTTTTATTGGAAAATATATTCTGAAAATAAATATATAGTACAATTTGGGGTGAAACAGCAAGGCTGGGAAAGGGCATTTCACCTCCCAGAAAGACCTTTCTACACCACTACCATTTAAAGAGTCCCGTAAAAGATCAATGTTGCGCAATAGATGGCGCTGTTTTAAAATAATGAGTAACTCATTTCCTGTCTGTCTTTTACACAGCTTTACAATAATTTTTAAAATCTTATATTATAAAAATTTTAGAATTTCATCCAGGGATGGGTACCTTTATATAAAGTAAATACGTAAGAGTCCGGACGCACACAAGGTGTGTGGGCACAGCTAGTACGCTAGTAGTAAGATTACACATGAATAACAAAAATGGCATTTAATATTACAAGTACACGTCGTCAGAATGTAGCTCCAGCGATCAAAATCATTCTGAACTCGTCAAACCACTCCTGAACGGTATAATACTTGATATACTTGATATAAAAGGAAATCTGCTACAATATTTTTCAGTAGTGAAGTTTAATTATTTAAAAAAACATGTATGCAAGTAGCTCGAGTGTTACAAAAAAAAGTAATCTGCGTCTTCGTTTTGAACGGATTAAGGCAACCTTTTATCGGTGACGACTGCTGTTCGTCCGCTCGGCTAAGCCGACTTTATGTCGAATCGGCGCAGGTCTTTGTTGATATAATGAAATGCCTTAATATTATATATGTATGTACATGCTTAAGTAATGTAAGGTACACTCTAACATTCGACCTGGCCCATCATATGTTGTCCCTAACTTAATAAATATTGTGGTGCTTGCCATATAAACTCCAATGAAGCAGAAGCTTACAATAAACATTAGAAAAAACACCAACAACCATGAAAGAACAATATGCAACAAATCAAGAACTGGTTTGACCACATCATCGTATGATCTACACAAAAGAATATACTATACCCAGTACTATTTCGCAGTATCTTACAAAGATCATGAGTATATGTATGTATATGTACGAAGTAGTGTTGCAATGTTGTTGTTGTTTTTACTCTCCTCTAGAATCATATTTTTGTTTGGAACTTGCAATAAACTTGCAACATGTTGTGGAATAATCATGTGAACAATAACAACAACAGCAACAAACTTTAAAAAATTATATTTGTACATACAAACATACATATGTAGTCATATATATGTAATACATAAATATAAACCTAAAATCAAGTTGTAACATGTTCAAAATGTAAACACAGCTGCAGCTGATTGCGTTTTTTACTTCAACTTGATTTTTTTTAGCATACGTTTACACACTCGATCATTTTTATTTTTGATTGTAGTTGTTATTGTTATTTGAAATACAAATACAACAACGAAAAACATAAAAAATAAACCTCAACAAAATAAACGTCAACTTAAGTTGGCACTTTAGTTGACGGGCTGGCTGTTCGTCCGTCCGTCCCACCATTCGATCGACTAACAATTCCACCTTTTTATAAGTTTTGTTCTAATCGGAGCATTGGTTAGAAAGAGACAAAACATAAACAAATATACATACAAATACAACAATAACAACAAAACAGTAAATCTTAGGATTGCTGCTTAAACCAGCCAACATACGATTAAGCCACAACAGTACTTCTTTTCTTACTACAAATACACCAACGTGCGAGTATCTTGTGGATGAATGTGTGTTTGTGTGTACGCTCGACACCATACATCCATCCATCCATCCATCTATTCAAATGTAACCTAAACTTATCGAAATGAAAAACAGGTCATTGCCTTAATGGTTCGACAAGTACTACTTACTCGTTGCCTTAGTTCTTGTTGTTGTAGTTGTTGTTACTGCATGGCGTAGTGGCATGAGCATACAAATATATACAAATACCCAACAACACACCCATACAATTTTATTCAACAGCAAAATAGTAAAGTTGTATGGTTTTCATATACAAAAGTTTTTATTTACGGACTCCAACTGCATACATAAGCAGTTTAAGGTTTTAATACACAGGGGCCTGTGTTGACGCTGAAAGATTTTTGGCACATACACACAAATTATTTGATAGTTAGATGAATCCTGTAATTTTAAAAATTTTGCTAAAACTACAAAGAGAAAAATAAGAAAAATAAAATGATAGCTCCAGCCATTTTGAAAAAATGCTGTTCTAGTCGAAGCCTTATTAGTATCTATTGCGTGGTATCACTCAACGATAACTTTAAGGATAATTTTATTCGTCATTTTTTACATAGAAACATAGTAAAGCTTGAGACCAGTTGCCATAAAATGTTTTTATTATTCTGAATTTATTCTTTCCTTCAAATATTTCGATATCCATCGGTAATAAAATATCGATCGGTAATAATATCCGATAGATAACAAAATATCGATAATGATATGCGATGGATATCGAAATATCAATGATGATATTCGTCATATCGATAATGATATCCGCTTCATCGATAATGATATTCGATGGAAATCGAAATATCAATAATGATATACTACGGGTCGAAAATGATATTCGACGGATATTGAAATATCAATAATGATGTCCGATGGATCGATATGCTATCCGCTCAATCGATAACAATATCCGATAGATAACAAAATATCGATGAGGATATCGAAATATCGATAATGATAGCCGACTAATATGAGAATATTAGACGAAAAGAATAAACTTATTATAAAAACAGTTGTTGTCATAACTTTCGGTAAAGACCGTCGTCACTGACTTTTGTTTTGGTACGTTTGGCGAGCTCTTTCGATGTAAAGACATCATTTTCAAGCCGCGTTTATAATACCTGTACAACGCCACCCTAATGAACAATTACCTAAACCCATTACTACTTATACTAAAACAGGTAATACTAACTCTCCAGTACTATTTTAAACGCAGCTTGAAAATAATGTCTTTACATCGGAAGCGCTCGCAAACGTACCACAACAAAAGCCAATGACGACGATCTTCACCGAAAGTTATGACAACAGTATTTTATTTACTGGCGGAACAAATCCAATCAATTTAATACCATAAAAACATTTAATGAAAAGATAAGCTCACCTATAGCTTGATCATCGCTTTAACAAGTGTTCCAAATTGTACCCTCGGCGTAACTTTACGTAACAGTTACTCCTTAACGTAAGCAACCATCAGCTCCTAGTGTCTCCCCATGTCAATAAAGGCCCATTTCGTTACCCGGAAATAATTTTTTTTGTCTTAACAAGAATATCTAATAAAAAACATTTCTTAGTTTTTTATGACTTGCTTTTTAAATGGACAGTATGAATAATTTTGCGTAGATCGTGAATCGGGTGTAAGAAAATACAGACTTGTTTTGTTTTATTATACTGTATAGTAAACGTAGTATTTCTGCTTAAATTTTATTTTGTGAAATAAAAAAATTATGCATATAATTTAAATACACCGATTATAAAAATACTCTACATAAATAAATGAGAGCAATTTGGTTTAAGCGATTCTCTAACCAATATGACCCAAATATCACTCATTTAAATCATTAATGTCTTTGTATTAAGGGCGAAAATTTAATCATAATATCGTTTATTTTCTTAAGAAAATTATGGATAGAGATATCCTGTGGACCCACTACCTTTGGGGATGAAAACATTATATTATTTTCTTCCGTTAATGTTTAAGTGAACTAAAAATTTAAAATACGCTTTATGCAAAACCAGTTTATTATAAATGTTATTATACGGGACACAGTAGTGGAGATTCTGTCTAACTTTCAATTGTTTGTCTATAACGGTTCAAAAGATAGGGCTAGATAGGTAATATTATATCAACTATGGGGACACCTTTTAGTTTCCAAATTTAAATTATATACTCGATGTCATAACGAACTTAGATATACAGGTTCTTTGTAAATTTCAACCGTCTCTCTTTTACGGTTCAAACGTTTTGCAATATACATAAAATTACATCAACTATTGGAACACCCTTTAACTTCTAATTAGAAATATTTAATTTTTGATTATAAATATTGGACATTTTGTCCAACTTTTCAGTGATTGTCTACAATGGTTCAAATGGTTCATATATTTAAATTGACGACACATATGGGGACACCCTTTAATTTTTAAATTTATTTTTTTATTAATTTCTGTTATTGGCAGCTATAGTGATATGTATTTTTTTAAATTTTAAAAGGGTGCCCTTTACGGTTCATAATACACGTAAAAAACACGTATGGTGTATGGGGACACCTCTTAATTTTCAAAATTCTGAAATTCTTTTAAAATGAGACCAATCTGCAAGCATTTCCTTTCTAATAAATTTTTAAAATCGGTTCAGAAATGACTGAGTTCTGTGGGCTCAAACATAAAAAAAGCAACATTCAGACGAATTGATAACCTCCTTCTTTTTTTGAAGTCGGTTAAGAATATTCGGAACTCTAAAAACGCACTTAACTTTAAAAAAGTCATTTTTAAAACATAAAGTACCTTTCTAAAGTAGTAAATTTAGTAAAGTACTTTAAAAAAATTATTTAAAAAAAGAACTCATTGAAAAGGTACCTTAAAAAAGGCACTGTTAATAAAGTACCTTTTATTAGAGGAACTTTACATAAGTATAAAAAGATAATTTATAGAAAGCTTTTAAGAAGGCACTTTCCAAAATAGTAAATCTAATAAAGTATTCTTATTATGGTGGGCTTTAAAAAAGGTACGGTTTAATAAAAAAAATCACTTAACAGTACTTAACAAAAAAACGTTTTTAATAAATAATTATTTTAAAAACTTTTTGAAATACACCGTCCATCAAATAAAGAATAATACCTTTTTTTATACAATACTTTTACAAACTACATCTTAAAAAACCTTTTAAAAAGTACATTTTAATTAAACAGCTTTTAGAGATTTTTAATTTAAAAAAGTACACTAAAGAATTCTTTTAAGGTACCTTTTAACAATGCACATACCCTAAAAAAAGTAAGTTTTAAAAAAGCAGCTTTCAAAAAACTACCTTTTAAAAAAGTACCTTTCTAAAACTACTTTTTATTGTAAATACCTTTAAAAAGAAGTACCTTTGTAAGGAGTATACGTAGTTTTAAAAGAAGCGCTTCTGACAGAAGTAGCTTTCAGAAAAGTATGTAGCTTTTACAAAATGAATATTTTAATAAAAGTATGTTTAAAAAAGGGTCCTTTAAATAAAATACATTTTAAAATATTATTCTTTTAAAAATTAACTATTAAAAATACATTAAATGCATTAAAAAATATCATTGTAAGGTCCCTTTAAAAAAATTTGTTTTTAAAATTACCCAGTGAAAAGGTACTTTTTAAGTAGTTTTGAGTACATCTTACAATAAAAAGTTTCAAAAAGAACTTCTTAGGAAAGTCCTTCGGAGTTGAATTCACCAAAATACCATAAACTTTAAAGAGAAGAAAGTAAGTATTAAAATGATAAAGATTTGAGCAAATAATAAGTAAACAACTGAAACTTAAATGATAAAGATATGAAAGAGGAGTAGACTCAGTCACTCATGTGGTACGGGTATTTATTGCAGTAGTAGGACGTAATAGTAGTATTTGTAGTAATAAACAAAAAAAAAAAAAAACAAAATCGAGCTCCAATTTTTTTTCCAACATTTTGGGTTCTTAAGATTTTTTACTTTTGCTTATTTGATATACAAGTGGTTTTTTCCTACAACACACTGATAACGACGAATGTTTGTCTGTCTGTCGGTCTGTCCGTCTGTCTGTGCCTTACTGTCTAAATGTTTAATAAGTATAGATGTGATGATCAATTTGGTTACTTGGCTGGTTGGACGAGTGGATGTTTAAATTCATGGATGTAGAGATTAAGCTGGTTGGAATTGTTCATTTGGTTGAATACATAGATGGATGGATGGATGGATACATAACCATGCTTGATTAAATGCTTGTTGTTGTTGTTATTGTTGCTGCACAAGTATTGAAAGTATTATAGACTGGGCTCTTCTGTTCTTTATGTTCATTTTAAGATTGATGATTGCTTTGGGAGTTTTTAATGTACGTGTAGTTGCTGCTTCTGCCGCCAGTATTGTTGTTGTTATTGTTATTGTTATACGTATTGTATAGATTCAGTCACATTTAATTGATTGACATTTTCTTTATTTCTTAAGGCGATAAGAGAAAAACAAAAGTGTATTTTTCGTATAAAAATTAATACACATACACACGCCACACAAAAACTGACATTTTAATGTGTGACGATCATTTCAAACTCTTATGAATTTGTAAAGTTGTAATAAGAAAGCAACAACAATATTAGATAATTATGTTTATTTGTGTGAGTGCGTTATAATTGATGATGAACATATTGAAGGAATTGCATGAAATTAGTTATAATTTGTAAGCGATGTGAAAAGCCTAATAGAGTGCAAATATTGATTGTTATAAATAAAAGAGAGAAATATGGATATGGTTTTAGGTTAATTCGATTTGTTTCGCCAGTAAGTTAAATACTGTTCTTATACCTTTCGGTGAAGACAGTCGTCACTAGCTGTTTGTTTGGTACGATTTGCGGCCGCTTTCTCTGTTAGAACCTCATTGTCAAGCCACGTCTTAGATAGTAATATTTTACTCTTTTACTTTTGCTTTACATCAAAAATTTTTTACGCTATAACTAGATTCTTGAATGCAATAAAAACCATATTCTCTTTACGTTTCGCAGTTGTCGTACGCAATTTTCGATATAATGGGTGATTTTTTTGAGGTTAGGATTTTCATGCATTAGTATTTGACAGATCACGTGAGATTTCCGACATGGTGCCAAAGAGAAAGATGCTCAGTATGCTTTGACATTTCATCATGAATAGACTTACTAACGAGCAACGCTTGCAAATCATTGAATTTTATTACCAAAATCAGTGTTCGGTTCGAAATGTTCAAATGTGACCAATTTTGTTCAGCGATGAGGCTCATTTCTGGTTGAATGGCTACGTAAATAAGCAAAATTGCCGCATTTGGAGTGAAGAGCAACCAGAAGCCGTTCAAGAACTGCCCATGCATCCCGAAAAATGCACTGTTTGGTGTGGTTTGTACGCTGGTGGAATCATTGGACCGTATTTTTTCAAAGATGCTGTTGGACGCAACGTTACGGTGAATGGCGATCGCTATCGTTCGATGCTAACAAACTTTTTGTTGCCAAAAATGGAACAACTGAACTTGGTTGACATGTGGTTTCAACAAGATGGCGCTACATGCCACACAGCTCGCGATTCTATGGCCATTTTGAGGGAAAACTTCGGAGAACAATTCATCTCAAGAAATGGACCGGTAAGTTGGCCACCAAGATCATGCGATTTGACGCCTTTAGACTATTTTTTGTGGGGCTACGTCAAGTCTAAAGTCTACAGAAATAAGCCAGCAACTATTCCAGCTTTGGAAGACAACATTTCCGAAGAAATTCGGGCTATTCCGGCCGAAATGCTCGAAAAAGTTGCCCAAAATTGGACTTTCCGAATGGACCACATAAGACGCAGCCGCGGTCAACATTTAAATGAAATTATCTTCAAAAAGTAAATGTCATGGACCAATCTAACGTTTCAAATAAAGAACCGATGAGATTTTGCAAATTTTATGCGTTTTTTTTAAAAAAAAAGTTCTCAAGCTCTTAAAAAATCACTCGTTACTTATTTTATTGCAATCAAACCACTTTTATATTCATGACTCAGCATTGCTAAACTGTTTTTTGTCTGAATCGAATTTTGTAACTCTTTTCTGAAATTTCTCAAAAACCTGAAATCCTCTTATTCGATAACTTTTTGAATTATCAATTTTGAATTAGAAAATTCCGAATCATTTATTAAATTTTGTTACCTGTTTGTTGTCTGTATGAAAAGAATTAATATTGTCTTTGATTTTGAAGTGCAGTAGCTGGGTTTTTTAATTAGATTATCTTTGACCTTTTGTTTTGTAAACCCCTTAAACTAATTCTTTTCTGAAAATTTCACCATATTTCTATTCCCAGGACCACTTGCAAAATCCAACACCAATCATAATCTTCTTGATCTGTGTACATTAAAAATCTTTAACAAGTGCATAAACCATTGCAGTAAAAAGGAAAAGTGCATGTAGCAAGTGCGGCAACAATCGTCGGTGTGCATTTAGTGTAGTGCGTAAAAATTACCTAATTACTGTGTTTAAATGTAATTTTATTAAATTTCACTATTTTAAAAACTTTGTTATTTTTGAATTTTCTGCTTACGAGGTTTGACATGGCAGTCTGGAGTTTTATAGTGCCGCAAAACAATGTTTAATTTCTCTTTTGCAATCAACTTAATTAATGGCAAAATTGCAGCCGAATTTCTGATTTCTAAAATCTATTTTAATGCTTCGAGTCGTTTAACTCGATGCTACCAGCCACCACTGTTCTTAAAGTTCTTCCGCACTAATGATTCAAACGCAGATCCAATTAGAAGAATTTGTAAAGATTTTAATAGTTTATATCAATTTGTAGATTATTCATTATGATTAAATGTTAAAAAGCGAGTTTTATATAAAAAGAATACATATTATAGTCTGTAAGTATTACATCTATACACTAACTAGATAAATAAATAACAATTTATTTTCAAGGTACTTTTTAACAGGTACTTTATTAAAAGTACTTTTTCGAAGGAAGATTTTTAAAAGTATGTGCGTAATGGTAGTTTAAAAAAAGATTATTTTTCAAATAAACTTTTTTTATAGAATGGTTTATTAAAAGGTACTTTTTAAGTAGTATTTTTAAAATATATCTTTGAAAAAGGTACTTTTTTAAAGCTACTATTTTTAAGTTTACATAAAAAATATAAATACATTTAAATAAGTACATTTAGGGTATTTTAAGGCAAATTTTTAAAAAGCCTTTTTTCTAAAGGTAATTTTTGAAAAGCACTTCTTTAAAAAGCGATTTTTCAAAAGTTGATTTTTAAAAATATTCTGATATCAAAGGAATTAAAAAAAATATACAAATATTTTTAAATTATTTTTTTAAAAGACCTCATTTTGAAAGTACTTTTTAAAAGTTGTCTTTTTGAAAAGCATTTCTTTAAAATGTGATTTTTAGAAAGGTTCTGTTATCCAAGGAATTAAGAAACGATATATTTGAAAAGTAACTTTTATGTTTTAAGGTTATTTTTCAAATCCTGTGGAATATTGAGGACAATTCTTTCAAACATACTCATCCCATAGCGTAACTGATTTGAAATTGTTAAAATACAGATATTTTACCCAGAGCTAGGGTAGTGCTATAGTAACTGGCACTGAGCGAGCTTGGTATATGGAGATATGGAGCTGTATAGTTTTCGTTCATAAACGGGAGGGGACAATGGGTAATTTACTTGACACTCCAAACTGAAAATAATTTTTTTTTTGATTCGAATATACTTTGAATCTTTATTCTTTATGTAATATACCCATAAAAAATCTCCGTTTCCATAAGGTATCGTAAAGCTGAGTATGAGTCATAGCGGTTTGTTTTTAATGAAAGCTAACAGTGTTAAATTTTCGAAATGAGTTTTTCAAAATTAACACTTAAATTCTTAAATGTAGAAAATCATCCATAATTCAAAAAATACAATTTACTTGACAGCAACAACTGTGTTGTCAAATACCATTGAATTTAAAATGACACATTTGAGATATTGAAATCATATTCAAAACAAATCACTGATCCCTATTAAACACAACACAACAGCAAAGAAATGTAAACATGCAACTCTGTAAAACCCCACAAATATTTACAAATGTAATCCACCAGAGTATCTTAAAAATAAACTAACGAAAAAGGAAAACTGTCAACTACAATTTTTAAACTAATGTCGCATGCCACACTTGAGTTATGAAGTGTATTAAAAACAAAAAAAAAAACTTTCTAAATAAAATAGCGGTAACAAAAAGTACTTATATATGAATACGTAAATTCTAATGCAACAAACTTGTATCAACAACTACACAAAATCAACAAAATCAACAGAAAAAAAGATATAAAGTGTCAAAAAATCTTTAGATTTTGATTGACAGAAAAGAGCAGAATTTAAACTGACACTTTTACAACATAAAAACTATCTGTTGTATGTACTCGAATTGGTATGGGCATGCAACACATGTTGGTTTTAGTTACTTGTCGAGCAGAAAGTTGTTGGTGGTGTGGTAAATGTACTTTTACGCCGAGGGCTTACGTTTTAGTAAAGACGGTTTATTTTTTCTGCTTTTATCAAATACGAAATAAGAAAAAATAGATGCATCTAATGTCACGGAGTATGCTATAAAAAGCAAAATATTTCAGGAGTTTTTACATATTTAGCCTTTTTAATACACTGAGAGAAATTGGGGGGTTATAATATAATAACTTAAAGAAAAAAGATCAGGAAAATATAATATAAAAATATTTTTATTTATTTATTTAATATTGCAACACAATTACAAATTAAATTCTAACTTACCGAGCATAGTAACGCAGACATTCACTATTTGTAGTGAAACACATGGAATCGAACCTACAACCTTTAGAATAACACACTAACTACTAGCCCACCCGGGTACCTTGAGGAAAATAGAAATCATTTCTTTTATATAAAAGAGTTTCAAATAGGTTTTTTAGTTCTCAAGTCAGCTGACTGTCTTACTTCCAAGACAAACTGAAGGGGAATAATTTTCTTTTGTAAAAACCTTATAATTTTAATATTTATAACTTTAAAAAGTATAAAGAGACAAGGAAAAGCTAGTTTGCAAACATTTTTTCTTGCAGTTTATTTTCCTTTAATCATTTTTTGTTTGTGCAGAAATAGAATTCTTTCGAGAATTCTATTCTCAAGTCGACTGTAATATATTTTTGTTTGTAAATGCAAATGGGGTTTCAAAATAAAATTATTTTTCCCCCATTCATAACGACAACATACAAGATAAAAATTCTGCTTAATTTTTATTTAGGGGGATCTTGTAATAAAAGCAACAACAACAAACACAAATTTAAATAAAAACTACAACAACACATTTTAAACTATGATGACAACATATGGCCCTGGTCTTGATTCCTGTTGCTCTTTCACAAAACTAAACAAAAAAAAACTATGCATTCTTTCTTTAGTTTAACCTTTAAAAATAGATGGATTTAAAGAATTGGTGGGGAAGAAGACACGTGCTGGTGTCACGGGAAATCCCCTTCTAAAAGCGAAACACGCAAGAATAAACTTTTTAACGCAAAAGTATGTATATTTAAAGCGTGTGGCTGCCTGTTTGCCAGGTCCGATTTGGTTGTTAAATTGATAAATATAAATGAAAATGTGGGAAAATATTGGGGGAAATGATTTTGTTGTTTAGTTTAGGAACAAATTAGATCTCCTGCTGAGTTTTTTGTTATTTTAAAATAAACTTAAGATCTAAAAATTATCAGTAGTTGTTTTTGTTATTCTTCGTGTAAATTTTTTGCAAAAATTTAAAAAAATATTAATTAAAAAAATTCTTAAGGAAAATAAAAATCTTTTAAAGTTGTTTGGGGATTATTAAAAAATTTTCTCTGAAAATGTTTGTTAATTATGGCGAAATCTTTCTTCAACGACTTTTTTCGGAGAAAAATAGAGTCCCAAAAGTCTGTTAAATGTACAAACGACATCAAAATATAAATAATAAAAATAAAATATTTTTTTTTTAAATATTCCCATCACTAAAAAGCTTTGGTAGTATTTTTTGTCAAGCGGTAAACCAATCAAACTTAATTATTCAGTATGTTTTATTCTGCCGAAGCTTGTAAAATGTAGATTTTCGTAACAGAAATGAGGCACCTGATTAAAGTTTTACTTCATTATTAATTTTTAAGGAATACTGCCGCGAAATTCATGGAAATCATGCGCTAGTTCTACAGAAAAAAATATGTTCGCCAGTTAAAGATTTTAGTTGGTTTCAGATTAAAATTTAATTAAATAATTAACTAATTCAATTATTTGTTTAGTTACGAAATTTTTTGGTTCTGTTTTAAACAAATATATATTTTTATTGGATTATTTTGGCCAGTGTTACTTAGTTTCTTCATTTTATAAATGAGCTAATATATATTTGAATCAATTAAAAAATTAATTGAACTTTAATTTAAAACTTGTTAAAATCTTTAATTGGTGCAAACATTGTTTTCTGAGTGAGGTGATTTATCGTGTGTGGTTTAGATCATTCATTTGAAGATGGCGAATTGGAAAAATACTTACAGAATCAGTAGGAATAGCTTAAGCAAGAATTTCCTGACACTAAAAAGAACTAAGAATTATCCGAAAGCAAGATAAATGAGTGCCACACAAACAGAAACTAAGTGATAGCGAAAATCGAAAATTGATACTAGCGAACCTAAGAAAAAATTTAAATCGCTTGGTAAGAAGTACTTATCAGTTTTGTGTTTTCACGTACCCAAGGTGTACTACCTGACGAGATCCATATTATACAAATACAAAACTTAACACCATCTAGACCTCTTCTTTTGCCATATGAAGTGTTTCAATAAAGTTTAATAACTTCAGGCTGAATTTTAATTTTTATAAAAATACTCCACTGTGCACCATCTGGTTTTTATTTTGGTTTAGTTAGGTTGCACTGTTAAAATTACAATTATTCTTAATTAGTAATGAACTCTTTCATCCTTGCTCCTCAAGGTTGAAAGTATTGTTTTAAACTTGAACTTTTTAATTTCAATTTAAATTCTTCTACATTGTAAAAATTTAATTCGCCATAATCAAAGTATTAATTACAACGGCAGTTGTAAATGAATAACAACATCAGTATCATGGTGCCATTAAGCTGACTTTACAACAATTAATTGCCTTAATTAACTTTATTTGATTTCATGCGGCCAGAGTATTATTATTATTTTTTTTTTTTGTTTTTGTTAATTTTGTACAGCAATAATCTTTTGGATTAAAAATCAATTAAAATTGGAATCTTGAAAAATGTTTAATGATTTCGAAAAAAAAAGAAGAAACAACTTAAACTGAAGTCATAAAATATAATAACATTTTTACGAACAGTGGGTGCAGAAAATGCTAAAATTTTGTGTAATAAAAAATGATACCTGGTAAAAATTTTAAAAAAGAATACTCACTTGTCAATTTACAATGATGTAATTTTGTTAATTTAGTTTGTTTTTATAAAATCCTTAAATATATTGAAAAAATTTCATATTTGTTGAATAATACGTTATAGCTTGTTGTAGCGACCTGTAGCAAGGACACTAGGGTACAGCATCTGCTGAAAGACTTCACACCCCTTATGGCTACATTCTTTCCATTTTTGCTAAAGAGTATAGTTTTTAGTTGATAATTTGGCCTCATATTTGGGATTTTTAGTTGGCATTGAATTATCATTGCCATTATTGGAAGTAGTTTCAATGAAAAACTTTCAGTTACTTTTACAGTTTTATCAATGATAATGAAAATTTAAATGAAAATTGTGTAATTACTAATTACAGTTGATGAAACAACAATTGTTTTTATAAGAGACAAAGTTATGTAGTTAATAAAAGCTACAACGCTTTTTAGAATTTTTAGAACTACAAACAAAATATTAGTCTGTTTTTCCAAATGTACAATTTTTTTAAAAATACTGTAATAAATCATTGTCGTGCTAAATATTGCAAAATTGTAAATGAGACGTGCTGATGGTTTGAAATGATTAACAACACAGCGCTGTTATAAGCCTAATATACAAAGTTTGACATTGATTACTATAAATTCGTTTTTTTTTTGCGAAAATATGGGGCTGTTAATGATAATGCTTTGAAATCATTTAATCATTGGTTAATGATAATGACTTTATTTTTATAAATAATTACTAGTAAATAAATAATTACTACTGATTCATTGAAATACCATCATTATTAATGTTTCAATGAAAAACATTATAATCTTTGAAAATAATGGTAATGAAAAAATTTCATTAGTATGATTTATAAACTAATAAGTCAATTTAATGCATTACTCTCATGTATATTTGGCATCCAGAACGGATCATATAGAAAAATTCGTTGGGTTTAAGTTCAGCGAATATGGTGTCTATTTTTGTAAGCTGTGAGTTTTTCTTGTAAACAACTTGAGTTTCACGGGCTTAACTACTCTCTAGTTAAAATGTTCAATGACTTCCAATGAATTGTTCAGGCGCTTAAGTTAACAAAGCATCTTTTAAACAGTTTTTACATTATATTTATTATTCTATTTTTTGCTCAGTTAACATACACGTTATTTTTGTGTTTATATATTGCCAAACCGTAAAAAATATCGCCATCAAAGTACAAGTGTTTTTACCACCTAAGCTCTTGCTTGGTGCACAGAATCTTGGGACGATATTTAGTCATGGCCTTTTTACTCAATGAAGTGCACGAGGAATACCTTGAGGTCTGGTCTTCTCCCCTCAAAAACTTTTTAATACTACTACTATCATTGTAACGTGTATGAGTCCGTAAATACAAAAAGTAACCAATGTGCGTTGGAATTACCTCGATTACTCTCTTAACTGGATCATAGAGGTTAGGAAAGTGATATAAAAAGCATGCAAACTGACTTACTTGGGTGCTTTAAGATCTATTTGAAAGATTTTACTGACACTTGCGATTAGTTTTGCAATAAAGATCCAATAAGTCCGAATAAGAATTACCAGACTTTTTCCAATTCTTATCGTGAAAATTTTCACAGAAGGCATTACTGATACTAATGTACGTGCCTGTTTCCAACGTATTCCCACAAGAATTGTAGTTGCGTTTAAGCCGAAGGAATGTCAATATTGGGATATACCATCTGGTCTGTGTCATAAATCGTTTCAGATGAATATACTTTTAACAGTTTAAGCGGGACACTAAGAAGCTAGTGTTTCTGCTTATTATATAAAAGTTTTCCAGTTCTAGCAAGCTCTCCCATAAATTTGTTTTCTTATTAAAAGGTTACTAGAGTTAAAAAGTGTGAAAATATAATCATTTTATCGAGAAACCAGAACCCAGAGGGAGAAAAGCGAGCTTTAATTTTTATCCCTTAAAGATATGAAATTTTTACTGTTTCAAGAATTCATTCAAACTGCACTCACAAAAGTTCTTATAAATATTTATGTATTAATTTTTTTATTATAATTGCTTGCATTTCAAAATAGCTTTTACACCACTGTAGGTTAAATCCAACAAATGATTTTTAAACTAAAAAATAAAGAAAGAATAATAAACGTTTAATTTGAAGCTTTAATACAGCTGCCGATTTTCTATTTGTTTTTTTTTTTGTGTGCTTTTCTTTAATATTGTTGTTGTAAACCAATAATTTCCTTAAGTAACTGCTTGTACATGCAACAAGAATTGCAACAATTAATAGTAATTTTATTGAAAATTAGATAATAAGTCTAGCAGTCAGTAGAAATAAAAACGAAGAAGGAGATCCACCATAAAGTAAAACACTGCAGAAAAAAAAAAGAACTACAAGATGCATCTTGAGGTTTAAAACAAACGAGTTGCAACAACATGTCATAATAAAATACAGACACAAAGCTGGGCTGAATGATACAGACGACGACTATTCTTTTGTGGTCTTTGGCGCATGCGCTCCAACGATCCATAAAGATTAAATGTATGAAATGCCATGTGGCTTTTCTTGTCTTCTGTTCTTGTTTTTATGGTTTTTTTTTTCTCGCCATATTGCGGTTGATTTATTTTTAAAATTTTCTAGCGTTTCAAAAGAAGATAAAGAACAACAACGAGCAAGAAGAAATGAAAAACGAAATCTATAGAGAAAAAAATATATACCGGGTACAGTTTTCCCGCGAAAAATCTTCTGAGACTATGACTTATATTACACACTTACTAGCTCATTTGTAAACTGGTTTAAAGAAAACGTTGTTTTATAGGGAGAAGAGGAGGAGGTTTGTGTATCAAGAAGAATCGACTTTTCTCTTATAGTTCTTCAAGTTGTTAAGTTGCTTTTATGCATAATTTTTGATTAAAGCGCTATGGCAAGTAAATGAATATATTTAGTTGTTCATAATTAAATTTTTAAATAAAAAACCTAGTTTCTTGAGGAACACAATTATCACGAAATTACTATTAATCATACGCCACGTTCCACAAGAAGAAAATATTTATGCCCATTATTAAAACCTAGCTAAAGTTAAGATTTTATCGGAGAGATAAGAAGTTTTCCGCTAGTACAAGTTAGCTAAAAGTAACCTGAAACTATCACCTGCGTTAAAGACAAGTTGTAGAAAGGATCCTTAGCCTCGAAAAACTAGTTATCTCTTTAATAAAATCTTAACATTAGCTATTTATTTCTAACAATGGGATTTATAATTGTCCTTGTGATTACAATTGCTCCAAGAGCACACATCCCTCGACTTGTCTGAAGCAATTTATGGTAACTTATGAATAGAGGACACATCACGTAACTGATTTAAAAGTATTAAACATAAAGTATTTACCTGGAACTTGCCAAGAATTATAGTAACTAGCATTAAAAAATCACGTTAAGATATACCTATCATAGAGTGTCGTAACAGTATCAACTGTGCCCCTCCCTGACCATCGCTATCTTACAGTTACAAGTCCCTTTTATAGCAAGTGCTATTTCTATCATTTATTAATTAGTCACGTGATAAGTCAGGTGTTAGCTTTTCTCCCTGTAAGGCTATAACTTAACTAAAGTGGTATATAAAAGAAACTGGATCTATTTGCCTGTTTCTGATAGCCATTGAAAATAGCCAACCTTGTTAATTTTCTCGAAAATGGAAAACAGTGCTGATTAAACATAATTTTTACGTAAAAAACTCAATGCTTGTAAATACTATTCAAATTCAATGGTTAAAAGTAGTTTACTGACTTCCGTTCTGATCGCACTATCATGCATGAAACTTTATGTTCAGATCGCTCCAAAAGGTTTGTCACCAAACCTATAGAGTAAAATTAGAGAAGGAAAGTGCATGAGGCGGTTAAAGCTGTAGGTATCTTAACCCATCAGGTATATGACATTTGACATGAATATATAAAAAAATTCAAGCTTGATCATTAGCACAATCATGTAATCACTTTAAAGGGATGCTTAGTGGCTTTCAAGAGCAATCGGAAACGAGTTTTTGTAGTGTTTTTTAACATTACAAAAAACATAGGTACATCGCAACATACCAGAGTTCAAAAAACAAAGATCAGTAAAAGCTGATTCTAATAAAATAAACACAGAGTTTGAAAAATGGCTTTTTCATAAATATTTTATACTTAAAAATACTATACTATTGTAGAATATTTACAAAACTTTGGTTGTGGTTTGAAGTTTAGCAAAATTTGTTTAGTTAGAAACAACCATTTTTTTGACGTAATATCCATTTAATTATCAAATTTTCAACAAAACATGTTCATCGTGAAATTTTTTTTTGTGTTTTTATGGTTTTCTTCTACGTGAATAAATGTTAAAATGTAGAAGTAATGTTTATTGGTAATAAAAATATTAATGCCGCTATAGCTCACATTTATTTCGCCTCATTTTCAACTCCACAATATTTCACTTGTTTCCTTTAAGTTTTTATCTTGAAAACTTCATCAGAAGAGTGTTGCATAAAAATAGCTGAATCGAAGACTTGCAGAAAAAAAAACTAAAATAATCAGCCTCGTTGGTATTAAAGTGTAATGAATGCATGTGTGTTCGTATGTATGAGAGCATGTGGTAATGTATTAAATAGAAATAGATATAATTGCATAAGCATGTTAGAAATAGAGAGGGAAGTTTTTCTTCTTAAATTTATGCACTATTTTCTTTCTTGCAATTTTTTCTTCTTTGCCTTGAAAAAAGATTCTAAAAATATACATTTTAATGGTTTAACTGACAGATGTTGCAAAGAAGACAACAGGGTATTTTGCAACCAAAAAGAGAACAAAAAGGGGAGCCTTGAGTTTTGTGTCAATAAAATTTGTTATTAATTTTAAGTCTTTGACAATTTTAAAAATGAAATAAATTTTTTAAATTTATTAAAATTTTAATTTAAAACTTCATAAAACTTGACACCTGTTGGCAATTTTTTTATGTTTATTCTTTTTTTATATCTATTTGTAAATTTTATTACATAAATTTATTTTGTGTGGTTTTTTACTATTTTATAAAACAGCTAAACAAATGACTTGAATTCTCTGAAAATCAAAAATCAAATTAAAGTTTAAGATTTTTTTTTATTTCTTTCGAAACATAAACACCTACGTCACGTTTAAAGTAGCAGCAGTTAAAAGACGTTTAACGTATGTAATTTTTATATTTTTTTACTTTGTGTGTTGTTGATAGATTTGCCAACTTTGATAAAAAAATAAGCAAAAGTTAAGTGAGCCTTCAAAGACCCCAACACAAAAAATCATTTGGTGCTTTAAAAGACAACAAAGCAACTATTGAACATTAGGCCACAACAGGTTGTTTTTCCAGACAACCAACCAAGAAAATTTATGCGAAGGTGGTTTGTTTACAGCACAGATACTCACACACACATTCATAATTACACACAGTGAATGCTAAAATCAGGTATAATTTAAACTCTAGCTACATATTAGATTTTAAGGTGTAAGATAAATAAGCCATTAGAAAACTTTTTTTGTCAAAATCTAACACAGCCATGATAGAGACAATAACATGTAGTAGTTAATGTATGAGGTCTTTACGATTAATCGTTGGAACTTGTTACAATTAAATTAATTATCCTGTTGCTTGCAGTTTTTTGTTCACGTATCACAGTCTTAAGCAATTTAATGTAAATTGTAAATATTTAAATTAATAAATTTTACCTTTGAGCTGTTAACAAATAAGCCAGTTTTATCTTACCATTGTCCTGAAATAAAAATATAAACACAGACATTAGAATTATTTTTAATTAATTTTGAAAATTGAAAAAAAATAATTTTTACCAGCAAATACAGTCAAAACAGATTATAAACTTGAAAAGAGTGGGTTTAGATTTATGTCTATTAATTTTGTATTTTGTGTTAAGAGCAAAATAAAATAAAAAATATAAAATAATATGTTAATAAGTTTCTGAAATTAAATTTAATCTGCTAAAACTTTATTTAGCATTGGCAGGCCCTGTAAGTTGGGAAGGGTAAGCAAATGCAAAATTAAAAAAAAAATTGATTTATAAATCATAATAATAAAATTATAAATAATAATAATATGATAAACTCAATTTTATTTTGGAGTTAATTTAATTTTCACACTTAATTTGTGGAACACTAAAGCGATTCTTTACAATAACCACTTATAGAACGAAAAGTCTTCAGATATATATTTTTTTATTCACTTAGTTTTACCTTAAACTAATTTAAACCTTCAATTGGTGCAAAATTGTTTTCCTGTAAATATAATTTTTTAGTAAACTATAGATTAACATTTCCGATATTGAACTTATATAATAACTAGCTATGCTCGTTATTTCGGAAATATTTCAGCCATTTGTAAAGGGCTAGGTCGACTGATCCAAAATTTGACAAGGGTGTAGCAGAGGAGTAGCTGCGCTTAAGTTTCGATGGTGGGCACTACCCCCTTGCCAGGGGTGACGCTATGTATTCTCAAAATTGAGTACCTTGCAACTACAAATTTTCAGAGCTTGGCAACTATTCAATTTTTTTCTAGTTAATATCTACAAACTGATATATTAATCTTTAAATTATTTTTTTAAATAAGCGAATAATATATAATTATAAGCAGTTTAAATTTAAAATTTTTGATTTTTCGATACCCTGGAATACAATTTTCAGCAAATTTTTTCTCTTAGTTCGCGAGCAAAATTTAAAGTATTGTGGCATAATTTAAGGTTATATCTTTTCTGAGTTAAAAACTAGATGATTTTCAATTTAAAAATTCTACCCTTAACATAACAGTAGCATAACATAACATAAATCCGTAACATAAACTGATTAAAGTGTGATAAATATGGAAATACTGATATGTAAAAGCACATAGTTTTGCACGTAAGAAAGATACTGAGCTGATTTTTTTTTTCTTTGATAGCAGACTACCTCATATACATTTATATAAACAAGAAAAATATAATATTAGGAGAAAATTTTGCTGTTATATGTTATCAAAGGCGTACTCTAATCCTTTCCTTTGGTTGCGGTGTTGTAATCGGATAGACAGATAAAGGCAGATGATTTTTCTTTTATTCTTTACTTTAACACGTTTAGTTTGAAAGTACCCTTCCACATCTCGGAGGAAGCCAGAGATTTTTTTGTATTCATAGCTTCAATGCTAATTTAAAATTCGTAACTTATAATTTTTTTTTGCCCAGTTTGACTGGATGTGTGACTTAGTTGACCATCGTAGAGCTGGGGAAAAATTTTATAATTTTTTTCTCCCCTTTTAAAAATATATAATACTCATTTAGAGAAGTGTGCAATTTTATCAAACTTCCATTAATTTGACAGTAAGCCTAAATTTTTAGGAGTACCCTTGAAACTGGGAAAGAAATCATGCTGTTCCTAGATCCTCTAGCTTATGTATGTATATAGTATAAGAATCACAAACAAGATAATCGAAAGCAGCGCTTTCGAAAATCGAATTTTTTCCGCTATGGCCCCTCTGTGCGTCGTAGGCGTTCTGAAAATATTTGGTTCGATTTTCTTTTAAAGTAATCTACACCCAATTTTAAGGCTTTTAATTTTACAGTGCTTCATTTATGAGTTATGAATTTGCTTTGTATGAAGGTATCCATCGCTTGGTTTTTACTCAGGAACAAAAGTATTTATAAAAAATGCTAAAAATTATATACAACTCTAAAATTATTGTAGAGTTCTGTAAATTAGAGTTTAAAATTTATCGCTTTCAAAAATAAAAGGTGCTGTCACCACTTTTTCTCTGTTTTTTTTTCGAAATGAGATATTTTTGTAGAAAAAAGTATTCTATATTTGAACATTTAGGTGATGCGAACACAGTCCGAAGGACATACAAAAATTCAAAAAAGTCCTGTTTTGTATTCCATTTCGATTTTAACTGCTCTAGCAACAAAATTTAAAGGAAATATTTCATGTACAAAAATGGTCCTATTACAGTTTCATTATATGTGTATATCATATCAGGAAGATTTAATTAAATTGAAACCAGAAATGAATAATTTCGGACATTGCCAAAGTAATTTTTGGAATGATTTTTGTTTTCAGTTATATGTATATGAAATTTTCAAACTTTTAAAATACATTTTTGTATATCAGAGCTTACATCCTTAGGTTTTTGGGAGAAACGGAATACAAGAACCTCCTGAAAAATATTTTTTTGAATTATATTTTTTTTATATTACTTTTTTTAAAAATTTACCTTTCAACATTTTTTTAATTAGAAACGAATTTAAAAATTGTACTTTTTGCTGCTTTTCAATCAAGTCAAGGACGCAAAGTTGCTGTTACACCTTTACCTTATATTGTAATGAAAAAAAAAAAAAAACAGAAACTGCTTCGATTATAAATTCAACTGATTTAACTGTCGATATAATTTTATAAGAATCTATTTCAAATTTAAACTATCATTTTAATTTCTGACACTTTTTTCTATAGTTTTTTAAGTCTGTGACATTTTTGGCACACAATCAGATATTAATTTTTGCAATTCTTAACTTATTTTGACACATTTACTGCTCTAAAACTTAAAAATCATTTCGATTTGTGGTCTACTCTGTGACAGTTACAATTTGTTCATATTAAACGTGTGTAAGTTTTTAATAAAATTTATAAATAATTTATAAATGTTTGTTTTTTTCTTGTTGCTGTTGTTTTTAGTTAAAGTAGTTTGTGTCTGTATAAATTAATTATTAATAGTGTAGTTGGGCCAACAGCAGCCATTATTTTCATATAAATCATATTTTTAAATGTTCAGTAGTAAAAAGTACAAATTCAGTTCTATGCATTTCTATTCTTCTGTGCAATACAATTAATTTTGATTGATAGAAGCTGTTATAATTTATTGCATTTGCAAAAACACACATACACACATGCATGCACACAATTGCTTTAATAGAGGAGTATAATATTTATTTAGTATAATTTTCTAATCAATATTCTTAACGCATATTGAATGTTTATATACAACGAATACAACGAATACAACGTATGACTGAAATGATTTTTTGCACTATTCATCAAAACCTTTACTTAGAATTTTGTAAGTGAAGTCGGTTAACATTTGACAATGAAGTTTTATTAAGCACTAAAAAAACGATGTAAACTTTACTTGTAACGCGCGATTTTTTTTCTTCTAACTGAATACTTTTCTTAGGTTGGCCTTAGAATTGAGTGATATTAGGTGGGAAAGAGTTTTTTTTTATAAACGATTTACCCTATTGGAAGAAAGGGTGATTAAATCAAAAGTATAACAATAAGTTTAAGAATGAAAATTATGGTTTCTGGGTTAAGTCTCCTTGAGGCTCTATTCTCAATAGAGAAACAAAACGAACAGGTAGATTTCTAGTATTTATATAAAATCTTAAAATTAAAAAAAAGGAGAAAAGCAAGTTCACCTGGTAGCTTTATACGAGTTGTAAATTGTCATTGTTGATAAAAATAATGTCAGAAGGGCTATTTCTTAAAAGTGCTAAAGGACTTAATTTAAATTGGGGTATATAAAGTGACAAGGGTGTTCAAAACTTTAGTCGTACTACGTTAACTATAAGGGCTCGCTAGGATTTTAAAGCAAACAAGATCACATATCCTTAGAGCTGTGTTGAATTCTGAAGTTTATAATTTTTTTTTTTTTTTTTGATAATTTTTCTTATACCTTCAATGTTCTTGAGAAAAGAAAAATAATTAATTAATTCCATCCATTACAACCGATTATCCATTGGCCGAATATCAGCATGATTGCTGATAATCATAAGAGTCTTAAAATTGCTGAGGAATTCTTTCAAAGCAAAATCGAGAAAAATATTGTCAGTACGACAGAATATTAAAGCTTCATAATATTAAATAATTAATATTAAAATTCCCCAAAAATTACTAAACAGTTATGCGAAACTAACTGTCTGTCCTACAATGACGCACAATAGCATTCATTCGCACAATTACATTTAAAAAAAATTCAAAAATTCATTCGCACAATTACATTTAAAAAAAAAAATCCAAAAATTCAGTTTTTGTTTTAAATGTAACTGTGCGAATGAATGAACGACATTGTAGGACATCGTAAGAAAGGCCGTAAAACTATTAAAAAATAAACATAGAAATAAAAAAATAAATAAAAAAAAGAAAATATTAAAAATATAAAATTTTTCTTTGCTCACCTTATAAATAACTACAGTATTTTTCCTTTTTATTCGCCATTGTGACTCAAAATAGAATTACTACACACATCCTCTATGATTGATTATAATGAGCATGACAAATCATAAAAAAGAAAGTATTATGGCATACTTTCAGGCGAACAAAATAAATTACGAGAGACAAAGCATGAAAATCCTTATTTTCTCTATTATCATTTCACATAAGTTTTCCACTAATTAATTAAGATACTTATTATAAAACGCACACTTGTTACGATTTATTCCTTTGGATTTCTGCCACATCATGAAAAATAAGTAACAAAGAAAATTCAATTACTCTGATACGAAATTGTTGCTACTTTACGCTGAAATCATTGTACGACGAGTATATTAAATGCATTTCCAGTTTGTAGAATGGGTGGTTTAGTGTTCTTCTGTCTGTCACTGGCCTTTGCAAAAAAAAAGAGAGAGAGAGACAGGTCATTTATGGATAGTTTTAATGGCAAAAAATTATTT
Organism: Phasia obesa; assembly: GCA_949628195.1. Taxonomy (NCBI): domain Eukaryota; kingdom Metazoa; phylum Arthropoda; class Insecta; order Diptera; family Tachinidae; genus Phasia; species Phasia obesa. The sequence goes on along the minus strand of OX451217.1, from coordinate 149,075,487 downwards.
ACAATAAGTAAATAAAATGTTTATTTATACATTATTCATAAGTTTAATACGAATGGATAAATTACACTGTCTAACAGTCATTATAAGACCATTTGGGTGGAATAATTTATACAAATCATATTGAAAGATACATAAGTGGTAAGTTTCTGGCCATTAAAAGGGTCGGTGCTATATATCTATATCTATTGTTAAACAAGTGTGCGTTTTAGCTTCATGATATATTTTTCTTTTTCAATTGGTTAAAACATTAAAATTAAGTGATTTACTTGTTAAGAAGCATATCATGTTAGTGAAAAAAAGGTAGAGATAAAATTAATAAAATCATTTTAAAAGCCAGCAAACTCAGTATCAGAGATTTCAATTATTATGGGTGGGTAATTAAAATTCTAATAATGAGTAAGTGGTTAAGCAAGTGTGTGTTTATTTGTTTCAATGATTTCTTTTTATCCATCCATCACTTTTAACTCTACACATAAAATAAGATTGCTATCAAAAGATTTATTATAAAATGATTTTTTTTTGTTTTTAGCAAATAATAAAGCGTGAAAATTTACGCGTTGTTAACTATTCATAAAAGGATCAAAGGAGTTGCATTGGCCTTTTTACTGCCATTATTTGTTGTGGATTATAAAGCCATCTAGCAGTTTGAGTATTTGTGTGAAATATAAATGCTTTCAAAGTGTTAATTTGGAAGTTGTTGAAAATCTAAAAGGCCTATAAAATAAGCCTTCTTTTGTAAACTTCGGCATATGAGCCAAAGTCATCAAAGGTTTATATAAAAAAATAAAGCATATAAAATTGAAAACATTTGAAAAGAAAAAATAATTAAATTCATGCAACAACTTTCATCTTTAGTTCTTTAATAAAAAAAAAGAAAAAAAAGTGCGTAAAACGGCTTAGAAAACGGCAAAGACTCTTTCTGACTCGAACAATTAAAAAAGCCTTTTATTTATTTCCACAAAGCTTTAACGCACTTTCCTTTGACATTTATAAAAAATACTATTAAAGTTCTTCCATTTGGAAAAACTGAACACAAAACCATTAAAATCTTTAAAGTTATAAATCACAAGTTTATAAAACATTTTTATTATCTTTAGTCTTCAAACAAACAACATAAATATGTTCATACCTAATGTTGCAGACACAAATATATTTCCTCAATAATATTTAATTTTCTTTAGTTTAAAGATTCTCTGCTTCATCATATATTTCCAGAAAACAATTAAATCATAACACTTTAATGCTAAAATTTATATCTCCCCTTTAACTAATAAATGTTCAATATATTTTCTGGGTCACCATTATTTAAATGTTTTTTTTTTTATTTTTATCGATGTCTAATGGAAAAACTACAAACACTGTATCACATTTTAATTTATGATGTTGACAATCAAATGGCTTTTCAATTGTTTTAATGTTGTAGGGTTTGATAGTTGACCTAAATATTATTTAAATATTCAGTTTTAATTTACATTTTTTTTGTTTAATTTTTATAATTACAATAATTTAAATTAATTTGTATATGCAAGTAGATTTGCTGATTGAATTATTTTTGAATTTAAATTTTTATGCCTTAAAATTTGCAGAGATTTTAAAAAAAAATTTTTTGAAAGGTGTCTTTTTAAATGCACTTGCGTTTAAAGATGCTATATAGCTTTTAAAAGTTAATTTTTAAAGGAACCTTTTTAAAAAGTATTTTTATGAAAAGTACTTTTTTGAAAGGTACTTTCTTGGAAAAATACTTGTTTTAAAGCTACTTTTTCAAGTGAATTTTTTAAACGTACTTTTTTATATGGTATTTTTCAATAACTTTTTGATTCAAATACTTATATATAGTATATAGTTTTTTTAAAAGGTACTTTTTGAAAGGTAAAAGGGGACTTTTTGAAAAATACTTTTTAAAGGCTACTTTTTCAAATAATTTTTTTAAATATACTCTATACACTTTTATATCTATATACTTCTTTCATATGGTATTTTTTAATAACTACTTGCTTTTAAAGGTAATTTTTTAAAGGCTATACTTCTTCAAAAGTAGTAGTGGAATTTTCTTAGTGAAAGCCAGTGTTGGTATTTGTGGTACAATTGTACCAAATTTGGTACAATCGACACATCAGCGGTACGCTGGTACACTGCATGATTTCTTAGTACAATTTTATATAAAATTTATTAAATAAATTTTTTATTTAATCCATATTTTTTTGTACTTTTTCTTACAATAAATAATAAACATTACTAATTTCTAAATTGCAGTGTTTTTTTTATTTTTTACTTTGATAACCTTTGATAGTTAATTTAGTATGCAAGACCTTTTTGCTGAACTTCAGAATTTTAAAGTTTTTTCATCCAGCAGTAATCGGCTGGTATATTTTTCTCTTTTTTCTTCAAATATTCTTAAGTGAAAAATCCTAGTCGTTTTTGGTAATTAGATGACTTTTCAGTTATTCTTAAAAATAACTCCAGTAATACTCAATCGAAGTAAGATCCGGATACTTTAGTAGAGTTTCAAGTACTTGCTGGAAGCAAGTTCCTAAGAAATCCTTTTGCTTATAAAATGGTTAAATATTTTGGCAAAATAATTGTTAGAAAATAAGCAACAAAAACAGAAATTCAAGGAACCAAGTTCAAATAGTATTATTTTTAAATACCTTATAATAAAAGTTTTGATTTGTCCTATATTAATGTCGAGCTACTGCATGTTTGTATGTTTTTTTTACTAAATGCCAAATTTTGGTACAATTGATATAGATTTGGTACCATTTAACCTTTGGGGCGGCACAATTTAAACATTGTCAGATCCCAACACTGGTGTAAGCCATAGACGATGCGACGAGTTGTACAACCAATTCTAAGAATCAGTTGAATGCGTTCCACAAATGGTACAATTTAGTGTGCTATAATTGACATTGTCCGCAAATAGTACTTAACATTCAGTGTTAATCGCAAGGTCGTCATAATATTACTAAACACAAATACTACATAAAATCGTATGCCACAGGCTCAAAAACGTAGCGACGTGTTTGTAAAACTTGACAAAAAATCATAACTTTTTGATCTTTCTAACAAGCGACTCACAACTTTAATACAACCAGCTCACAAACGTTACAACTCTACGATTCCTAGAATTGGTTGTACAACTAGTGGTATCGTCTATGTTTCGCTTAAGAAATATTAAAATAAAAATTTAGCCTATCATTTATCTACCTCTTCTTATTTATGACAATATTTATCACAGTCTTAGATTTTTTCGTTTACTGTTCAATTATTTTTTCAAAAGATTGATGATACATGATCGATTCAGTTTTTAGTCATTTTTAATTTGTGTTAGGAAAACAATTCGTTCATATTATTTCTATTTTCGATTACAAATGTTATAGTTAAATGTCAAAAATAAAATAAAAAATATTACGATATTGTTAACCCAATTTTGTTTTATTATATTCTTTTCAAATAACAGAAAAATGAACGTAAAGCAAAACGAAATACAAATACAAACAACACTATTAACAAAACTGACAATTAGCTTTAGAAATTATTAACTGTCATTTGTAGGAAGACAACCAAGATTCGCCTAAATAAAGCCCCAACATCTATCAGCTCTGTCTAGGGTAATAAATGTTTTATTTGTGTTTACAATTAGATGGAAATGTATCGATGGGTTAGTATGGCATATTCATTTGAAGTGTTTACTTTAATGATCAGTTTCTAAGGCTCACAGAATAAAAACAAGAAGAAAAGTCAACACATCACCTTCTAATGAACAAAGTGAGTCATAGGCGTGTGAAATTTATTACACACATTACTTTAATAATTATACATATAAAGATAATGGTGATCATGATTCTGGTTGACGATCTTCATATTTTATTATTCAATGTTATTTTTTCTTAAAAACAGGCACTTCAAAAAAGAAAAATAATAAAAATGGATAAAGGTACTACTACATGTATTGCATTTTAAATGAGCTAAAGGTATAGATTTATACTTATAAAAAAAGTTGTACATATAACAGGCGATAATGTGTTTTATGTCTTAATGTCTTTATTTCTCGAAAAGAAAGAACAAAAGTACAATTGTTTGGAAAAAGACAAGCCACCAGTGATGTTTTTATTTTAAGCTTTTAGTTATAGAAATTCTATAAAAAAATGATGCAATCAAATTTTTATGTTTCTTTAAAAATTGTTTACAGTTGTAAAAAATACGATAAAAGTTTTTATATTATTTGAAAAAAATTTTGAAAGCTCTAAATATTTTTTAAGCTGTTTCCTAATTTCTAACAATTTTATTCCATTTTTTTTTTTAAATTTAAAATCAAAATAATTAGAATATTTTCCAAAAAGGACTATAAATTATATTTAAATCATTCAGCGTAGAATATTACATAGTATTGTTAAATTTTCCGTTGTTATAATTTTAATTATATAAAATTCATTTGTTCAAAGGTGCAAAACCGTTTTACATACTTCACTAATTTTATATCCATTTTTTTCAATTTTTGTTCAGAATGTCATTTGCAAAGCATATTGTTAAGAGTTGTAAAGTATAAAATGTACGCTTCACATAGAATTTAAGTAGAAAAAGTTAATTAAGCTACATTTACCGTGTAACAAGAGTAAGAAAATGAGCCACATATAAACTAACAAAATTGAAAAATAAAAGTATTAGTGCAGGCAAAGTATTAAGTAGTTGGTACCAAGTATCGAGTATATATTCCCTTTTATAAAAAGCTTCTTCAAGAAAAAATATCGATAGCATTCAAATAAGTGTATAAGAATATTAAAATCGTATAATAGGTCACAAAAAGCCGATTATAGCAAATTGAAAAATTGTTTATGAAAAGTTTATGATGCTTCAAATGAATTGTTCTTAGAGGGTACGAGTTTGCGTTATTTTAATTACTGAATAGAGTTGAAAGAATAATTATTACAATGTAGTTTAGCGATGTAGTATTTTGTTAGTTAGTAGTTTGGCAAATAAATATTTTTAATAGATAAATACCAATAATATTTTTGTAATTTTTTCGATAATATTTTTTTTATCGATAATCTTTTAAAATCTTGTAAAAAATTATTAACAATAAAAACTTTTTTAAGAAAAATTTATGGAAAATTTGATCAAATATCTTAAAAAGAAAATATTCTTTCAACTATATTGGGTTGATACTGAGAACTTTTTGTTACTTAGAAATTATTTTTTACAAATCTGTTGATAACATAAGTTGCAGGAAAAAAAAGCACAAAATTATCTTAAAAAGATTTTTGTAAAAATATTCTTAAAAACAAAATATTACGAAAATTACCAGAGATAAAATTTTCTTAAAAGAAAATTAACTACAAAATATATTGTTCAAAAATTATTGATAAAAAAATATACTTTTATAATAATTATATATAAATATTATATTACAAAATTGTCTTAAAAGCAAATGATATTAAAAAGTTATCGATAAAAAAATATTTTGATAACTAAATATTCTTTCAAAATATTTATTATAAATTTTTATTCTTAAAAAAAATTTATCCAAAATTATGTTATCTGTTAAAATATTGTTAAAAAGTTATCGATAACACAATATATTTTAGAGAAAATTACACGGTTTAAAAAAAAAATTACTAGGTTCCCACGACTGTTTCTGGTAAAGGAGACAAAAAAAATATATGTCTCCTTGTTTTAAAAAATCACATCGGAATTTTATTTAAGAGGCGGTTAAAGTTTCAAGGCTTTGGGCTGTTCTTGCAGAATATCGGTATATAAAACTATATTTTCTTTACACCTGAGATGTACGGTATGTTTAGCATACCCTACATATCCTCTAACTCTCCCTCATAACGATATTTGGTTACTTTATTCTAATAAATCGTAAAAACACCCCGAAAGAGAGGAAGGTCGGGGATGAAATGTTTAACAAAAATGTTGACCATAAAATTTTAATCTATATGTCCAAAAACACCAAAACCCAAAACTTAACACAAAGTCCATAAACCAAGTGCTGTAGCTCAAGTGATGAGCACTAAAGCATTATCACGAGTTAAATACTCAGCCGTGGCAACATCAATTTTTCTGATACGTAATAATTTATCTTTATAATAATGTATATCACAGCGCCTTCCCTCGCCGGTATTACCACAAAGCACTAAATCGCCGGCGAAGTAAAATAATTTTCAATTTGCTATGTTAGCTTCAAACCAATATTCCTACATAATCATAACGTGCAATTGCAGTGTTAAGTGAAGCTTTACTATCACACTAACCATCTGTCTTATCTACTCCTATCCCTTTTCAAAGGAAGTAACCCAGTTAATATAGGCATTAATTGCCTGAGTGATACTTCTCTTTCTCAAGGTGGTTTAAAAGAGATCTTGAATTTATTTATATATTTTTGTCGCCTCGTAATTTTGGAAAATGTTTGAAAGTCTTGTTGCATATTGTTTTTAATATTAAAATTTTCAAAAAAAAAAATATTATCAATAAAAATATAAAAAAATATTCTTTAAAAGAACTGTCTATAACAAAACAAATTTTAAGAAAAATTATCTCAAAAAATTATCGATAGATAACCAAAATTTTGGAAAGGCATAATAATATTGACTTAAGAAAAATATTCAACCGATTTTTTTTTAACAAAAATATCTATAACACAAAAAATTATCGATAATAAAAATTTTGTTGAGAAAACAATATTAATTTATAGAACATTTTAACACATTTTTAATCAAACATTTACCCACTGTTTCATCCAAAAATTATTTGCTTTAATCATTTTAAACATTTTGCATCCATCCTCTTAAACATGCATGCATGCTTGTAATATATTTGCTTAATTCAACGGAAATTAAAATGAAATTATTAAAACAAAAACAAAAAAAAAAAAAAAACGAGAAAAGACGGCAAAAAAAGTTTAAAAAAATAATAAAACAGTCTGAAACTACCTGAAACTCGAAACGTGACAGAAAATCACAGACGTCAAAATAATTGACCGTTGGGAAATGAACCCATAAAAAGTGGAAGAAAAATATATGAAAAAACTCTTATTAAGGATAATCAGCAAGAGAGAGTTTTCCTTATTAAAAATCATGTCAAAAGCAAAAACTGTAATATTACACAGCTAAATAGCTTAAAGGGTGGCAATTATAAAAAAGAAAAAAAATTGCGAAAAAATACGTTTTATAAAAATGAGAGGAGGAAAGTTAAGTACCTTCATAAAAAAAGTTTCGCAAAAAAATACTTGCAGCTTTGATGAAATACTGCCAAATAATTCTGGTGTTTCTTTTTGTTTTCTGTCCACTAAAGGTGGGTTTTTATTTTGACATTTATTAACCAGTCTTTCTACTCCCACCTAACCAACATGATAACAACTGGCTTTTAGGGAGTTGTTTTTACATGTATTTTCTGAACAAAAGTTGGACGTTTTTGTTGTTATAAAAGGAGCTCATTATTTATATGGCGTGTAAAAATTCACGCCACGTTAAAACAAAAACAAGGACTTTTTAACATTTGTTTTATGAATGGTATGGATGGCATTTAAAAACGAGTAATGTAGGTTGGGGTCTGGGAAAAGAAGAGAATATAAATTCCTAGTAATTTTTGGTTGATGGATAATATAAATGAAACAAAAATAAATATATAAATGCAGAAATAAAAACAAAAAACGCTAAAGACTCATTAATATTTTTATTAAGGTCTTTTTTGTAGTTGTTTGTGTTTTTTCTTTTCTTATTTTGTTCCTGTATAAATGTTTTTGGTGTCGCAGAATTTTTAATGTTGATTAAAAATCAGCCAGGACAATGAGCAATAAACAAGTGTCTGGCTAAAAAAAGAAACGAGTCATAGTGCTAAATTTACACACCATAGTAAACCATTATTTTGTATTTCAAAATAATATGTCTTTTTAAAGAGCTTTAAATTTGATTGTATTTTATTTAATTTCGAAATAACTTTCTATGAAATAAATTTATGACCCAAAATTAAGGAATTTTATCTCAATATTGTTGGGTTAGCATTTTTCCATGTAGAAACTTGATGAATTACTTGGAAATTACTGTAAAATTTTATAACCAATTTAATACAATTGATAACAATCTAAACAAATTTAAGCTTTATTCAGATATTTCACTATTTTGTCTTCAAATAAATCAACTGGTCATCTTTATTTCCAGGGTAAACAAACAAGCTGTGGGACGGTCAAAACAAGAAGCTCCCAGAAAATACATTTTTTTAAGGTTTTCGTTTTAACCATAAACCATAAATGAATGCCAACACGTACAACATATTTTGGTTTGTTAATTGACTACAATAAGAAAAATTACACAATTAAAAGATAAAACGAACAAGACACTTCTCGTTTTTGGCTTTTTCTTTATAAGAAATAATTTATGGTCATCTTAAAGATTTTATTTTGTAAATTTTTCAAATACTTATGAACCAAAACAACAGCAACAAAACAGCTAATAAATTTTGGATTTGTTGTAACAAAAAAATAAAAATTTGTAAAGCACCTTTGCTTACTAGTCATCTTCATTGTTTGTGGAAAGTAGAGAAACAAGATGTTTTAAATTCTCCCCGTTTTTTGGGGCATAAACGAAGAAGAAAGAATTGTAGATCAAGTGTTTGAGATATTTCTTTTATTTATATGAAAAATTTATATGATTATATTTTCGGTTAAAAACTCATTAAAAATGTTTGTTTATTTTATTTTTTTTCTACTAAAAATTTAAGAAAATGAAAAATGTTTTCTTTCCATTAAAACGACACTATAATTTCGATGGAATAAAACGAGTAATAATGTTTTAGAGATCAGTTTATTAATAATAATTGTCCTAAATTTTATACGATAATTTTGGATAAAGACTAATTTGAGCAGGCAGACTGAGTTGCAGACACATTAATTTTATTTGAGATGAGTTTTATGTTTGTGTTCTACAGAAATATAATTTTTATGATTTTATTACATGTGTTCTTAATCTACGAAAATTTAATGTTTATGATTGTTATTAAAATTTTAACATATAAATACTTTTAAAGCACGAAAAAGAAATTATTGTCAGAAAACAATTTAAGGCCTTATTAGCCACCCAAGCTTAAGTTAGGAAAGGTAACTGTTTAAAGGTACCTTTTGTAAAAGATACTTTTACGAAAGTTGTTTAAAAAAAATGTAATTTTTATAAAAAGTCCTGTTTTTAAAATGTTTTTTTGTTATTAAAGGTACTTTTTATAAATTGCAAAATTTTTTAAAATATACTTTTTATGAAAGGATTTAAAAAATTATTTTTTATTACTGATTCTTCTTTCTTTTCTTTTGCAAAAAGTACTATTTTAAAACTTTAAAATCCCTAATTTGTTTGAGAAAAATTGTTTTGTTGATAATTTATTTATTGTATCTTCAAATATATTTGAACTAACAATAATTACTCATATCTTTGAGAAACATAGCACATAGATATTATTGACAAGAAAAAAAATTAAGGCCTTAGCAGCTACTCAAGCTTTAAGTTAGAAAAGATAACCGCTTAAAGGTACCTTTTGTAGAATGCGATTTTAATAGAGAATAATTTTTATTAAAAGTACGTTATTGTAAAAGGTATATATTATTAAATATACTTTTTTTAAAGGGTTCATTTTATTAATGGTATTTTTTTAATGGTACATTTTACCAAATGTACTTTTTATAAAATTTACAATTTTTAAAATATACTTTCTATGAAGGTAATTTTTTTAAGAAAATGCAATTTTTATTTAATTTTTTCTTCTTTCTTTATTTTCTTTTAAAAAAGTACTATTTTTAAAACTTTAGAAACCCTATTTTTTTTAGAAAATTGAGAAAATATTATATATTTTTATTTATAGCAATTAAAGAATTTAATATAACAATAATTATTTTGTTATCCTGTCTTTACGAAGTTAAAATACATAAATTATGTATATCCTTTGTCTATATACGAATAAATTCTTGTATATCCTTCTATGTTACTTATACGTTCGCTTGTATGTGTTTAAGTTTTCTGTGTAATTTTTCAATTTATTTGTTTTCATAACAAATTTTCCGCACGGTAAATTTTTATTAGCGTATTTATGTTCGAAATGCTATTTGAGTTGCATGCAAACGTTTACTGTAGTTTTATGTTTTTAATTTTTTTATACATATTTTTTATTTATGGCAGTTGCTTAAATAATGCAAGCGCAATAAACAGAAACTTAAAAATATTTTTAAATATATTGTCTCATTTATCTGCCAGGATAATCGTGTCCTTACGACGCTATTTGTTTTTCTTTTTCCTCATTTTCTTTTGAGCTAAATACCGTCTAAAGACATGCATCAATAATTTTGTTGGCAAAGAAAAAATGCAAATATCAAAACAAATACTTAAGGCCATTATGATTTAACATAAATGATGTATAAGGAAGAATGGTTGCTCACAGGAAAAACGCATAATGTGACATATGTCTCCTCAATATGGTATTGTTTAGTTGTAGAATGGATGGAGAAATAAATTATATTTTCAAATTCATTTAAAAAAACAAATCACAAACAGTGGATGCTTAAAATGTACTTTCAACTCTAAAACTTCTTAAGTACACACATTAAGAATATATATTTCTTTAAATATTTTTATTTTTTAAGAGCAAATTATATTAAAAACTTTATGAAATGCCTCTTTTTTAAAACAAAATAATTTACTTTCAGATTGGTACCAAGTGTTTGAAAAGTTTTGGGCTTAACTGTTGAAATAACAAAATCCGGTTTGTTGAATATTTTAAAAGCTGTATAAAAAATTTTCCTCACATATCTTGGTGCACATTCTATTTCCCAGGATCATTTCTAGATATATTTATTTTATATTTTTTTCATCTTGTTTGATTTTATACATAAAGCAGATTTTTTAAATGTAAATTCAATTAAATTTTCCTAGTTAATCTTAAATATTTCCAAGTATTCAACATTAAATGGTCCTCACATAAAATCTTAAAACATTAAATCAAATCCTTGCAAAAGGTGTTTGTATGTGTTAGAATATATTTGAAAATAAATTAGATTATACTTTGATTCATTTCATTCACAAAAGCCTTTTTGAATTACAAACAATCATTGATCACACGTAAAGGGAAACTCACTCTATAAACCTTAGGATGGGTCTAATTTATCATTTGCTTTCGCCCTTTACGAAAATACAAAGTTTATAGGATTAGAAATGTCCATTTTACATCCATACACGAACATTATTAAAAGACGAAGGAGGTGTTAATTGCATTCAGTTTCTATAAATTGGTCAGATGTGTACGTATGAGATTTACAAATGTCTTTTGCATTATGAGCTTCACATTTTATGCATTTGACATTGCATTTCATTTGCCTTAAAAAAAAGGATGGAGGAATATGTATCTGTCATTTGATAAATTTTCATTTTGAAATTTGTCAATTTTTGACCAGTGAAGTGTCAAAGCAATTTCCATATTGCTAATATAAGTATCAGGAAAAATGTTTGATTACATGAAGGAAATTTGACAAAATATTAACTTTTAAAAGAGCCATACAAAGGTGAAAGAGGTACCCTATCCATTATGTTTTCTACAATTAAGGTTGTCTTTATTTCCAGAGCATTTTTCGCAGTGAAGTTAACGCTTTTTAATTCAATATATTAGCTACTAGCTATCCCGGGTGTGCTTCGCTACTCCTATTCTAAAACAATAAAATAAACACTTGGAAGTAAAAGTATGGCCAAGTCTAAACTTGAAAACGCACTATTTTCGTTGAGAAGCCTATGACAATTTTAGCACAGTGGATCGTCCTCATATAATGAAGGGAAAAAATTAAGGAGTTGTCAGATATTTTTGAAACTTGGTAGTCTAGCATAGTTAGGAAAAATGTGAATTTTTGTAAAAATAGCGGCAAGAACACATCTACTTTCCAGGAGTCCTGAAACTGAAAAAAGTAAGTTTAGCTTCAATTACAAAAAATGGTTGTAGTGATACACATACAAGTAGCAACATTTATGACTTAAGGTCGTGCTATAAATCATTTTTTTCAAATTCTTTTGGTATAGCGCCCTCTCGCGGCGTCAAAATCAATCAGAAAAATAATTTTTTCCAACCGTTAGGTTTTTACTCGACTTTGCTTAATAATATGGGTGTTAGTAGTATAAAGGTATATAAATTCTTCGGAAAATATCGGTGTCGTATATAGTGTCGTATAAGATTCCAAATATTGTAGTGCTCTATGTACTCCATAATAATCTTTCACTTAATATAGGAGTTACCACGCCTACAATTCGAACTCTGCCGTCTTTTAGTGCATGAAATTTTAAGATTTTTCCTTTTAAAGTTCTAAGTAACACGATGATTAATATTTAATTTTTCTAGAAAGCGCCACCCCCACTAGAAATATCTAAAAAATATTTTACGCACCGCGTATCTGCCAGTATACTGTAAAAATTTCACTTTTCTAGGCAGCTAAAGCTTTCCAACAAACGAACACATTTTGTGCTTTATTTATGGACTAGCTGTGCCCGTCACTTCGTTAGCGTCCTTGCAATATTTTGTTAGAGTTTGCTTTGAATGGTACCCATCCCTGGATAAAATTCTAAAATATATAAAATTCTAAAATTCTAAGAATTTTTGTAAACTTCTGTAAAAGGTATTTAAAATATTTTAATGAAAATGTAATTCTACAATTTAAAAATAGAAATCAAATACAATTGGCTATTTTAAAAAAGCGCCATCTGTGTTTAAAATATCTCACTTTTAAAAATAAAAGGTGCCATACCTAACAATAGTTTTAAACCGGAAATTGCAGTAACTTTAATCCGGAAATTGCGTATTTTCACTGCCTTTTCTGCACTTTATCTTGGAAATGAAATATTTTTTTCGAAAAAAAGTATTCTATATTGGAACCAGGATGCTAAGGTACCTCCTCACAATTTTTTTTAAATCTATTCAGTAGTTTTTACGTGATGCGAACACAAAGAAAGGAGGCCAGACAGACAGGTAGTGAGTTACTATTATATGTGTAGATATAGTAGATTATTAATTAATTACACAGGGCTACATGAAAAAGTTTTGTTCTTCGAAGCTATTTTGAAGAAAAAATTAAGATACAGGTGATAACAAATTTCCCAGCTTATAAGTTACATTTGGCTTTGGTTCTCGAAATAAACGATTATTCAGTAACCATTCATCCGATTTGGTTATACAGTAAATCCAAAAATCTGCGTTCAAATTGTCTTCAAGTCTTACTTACTTACTTAAATGATAATACATTTCACACAATTTGCTGTGAACTTACGACTCATTAACAGATTTAATAAATAATAAAGATTTTATTGATATGGGAATCCTAGGAAAGTCGCTTTACGAAATCTGCTTTATAAAAACACCTTAATCTCATAATAATAAAATTATATTCTTTAAAAATCTAAAATCTAGTTTTAATCTTAAAATAAATCAAAAAGTATAAATTATATTTCTTTTCAAAATTGTTCTTATGAATATTGTGGCATACGAGTAAAAAGAGATATTGCTTTCTCACACTTCGCTTAATTATTTATTGACTTAAGTCAAATGACAAGTGATGATTAATGAGTGTTGATATTTATTAAGTATGGACTTTAAATAACGATTTATGGTTTTGAGTTTTATTTGTTACACTTACAGAAATTAACAGCAGGAAATGAAACAAGCATTAAATTGTACAATAATTTCTCAATATTTGCCTTGAAAAAACAAAATTTTCTTCCATGTTTTATGATGTTAATAAATAAATTAGTAATATCAGAAAACACTTTAGATGAATAATATGCACAATCATGTTTAACACAATATTTGAAATAATAATAATCATAATGATGACGATGAGCCAATATATTAAATATGCAATAATAGAAAGGACACATACATATGAAGGTGACCCCCCATTCTGTGGTGCACTTAACACTTTCAGTTTATAATTGCAGCATTTTCTTATGAAATCCCTAAAAGTCTTTGTACCCATTATCTTGTTTCTCCATGAAGAGTATATGTGTAGAGTATGTGTGTGTGTTTATGTGTAAAGAAGGATAATCTGTCATTGCTGTAACGTAAGTAAATAAATTGTTGCCAATGTTGCATGCATGATAAACTTAATTATATTTTGCTTAATTACAACTTTGTTCAAGTAAAATTTTACTTAAATTGACTGCTGCATGTATTACGTTGTGAAGTTGGACGTTGGCATGGATGTAGGGGTTTTAACGGCAACTGAAGTTTTACTTAATGCCACTTTATTAATTGCTTTGAAGTTTAAAATGTTTTTTGTTTTGGACTTAAAGGAATAATAAATAAATCAAATAGAATTCAAATATTTGTTAAAAAAAGATTTATTTATTTTCTAGCAAAGGGTAAAAGTAAAACTGTTTTGAAAGAGAGAGAAATTAAGTAATTTAATTAAAAAAACAAGAAAACTCCTTAAGCAATTTTTTTTTTAGTTCAGTAGTTCATTTATGACCTTAATATTTGATATTGTCTTAACTATGTTTATCAAGAGTTTTCTAAAAGATACTAGATCCTGTATGATACTATGTAATACTATTCGACGCCGTTCTTTTAAACCTACATTTCATTTAATCTGAAATTTTTTTTAGACCAGCACTCAGGGAATAACACCTGCTCATGCAATGTTTATATATATGGTTATGGTAAGGAGGACAGAGGGATTAGTGTTTATGGATATTTGATTCGAATATTGCTATATTGAAAGTGACAGGAAATACCTCTGGGGGAAGATAATTCCCCTTAGGAACTGTTCAGCTAAAAAAAACTAATTCTCTCCGTAATGAATAGTGTAATTCACTGGCCAATCGACCACAAATGCAAGAGCTCTTAAGCATGTGTTACGGTAAAACAAAATCGGAAAAAACTTCTCTAATATCATTATAGCACATAAAACAGCAAAAAACGTCCCACATTTCATCGATGTTCAAACGACTCAGTTGGATACCCTACTGTTACCTATAAGCTTTTTCGCCCTCTACTACACGCTGTCGAGTTGTATTGATTTTTAAGTAGTTGGTATAAATAGTAAGAAGATCAATTGGAGTAAAGTATCTTAAAGAAAAGGTTTAAGTAGTTCTTAGGGCTAGTTTTAGCTTTTAATTGAATTCATATTGAGTAGTTTCCAAGAACTGCCAGCTTGCTACTTCTAAACCCAACCAGTAAAAACGCCTTTAGTTGGCCTTACATTTAATTTAAATTTATGTTGCAATTAAACAACAAAAACTGTTTTTAATAAAACTCAATGTTATCTTAATTAGGTTGCCTTTACCTTTCATTATCTACCAAACAACCGCATTTAATGTCATGCAACATTTAAATTAAAATACTTAAGTTTGATACGTACGTGTCCATTGTGTGCGTTTTTGTGTCCAAAATTTTCATACTCATATTAAAAAGTTTTCTTTATTTTTAATGTTGCTAATAAAATGTGAAAATATATTGCAATGTTTATTTGAATTGTTTGTTGTCTGTCCTCGTAAGGAGGTTTCTAAATGTCTCTCTTTTTCATTTTTTTTTTTTTTTTGTTTTTGGTCGCAATATTAGAATTTTCCTTTGGTGTCTTTCTAACCATTTTTGAATGTGATGGACATTAAAAAAGATTAAAGTTTAGCTTATCAAACAGTAAATGACACAGCACGACATGTGATAGGAATATTGTGTGGGTTTTTTTTCCTTCATTTAAGTAACGTTTTTGGCAATGACCACAACATAGATAGCAAAACAGGATCATGCCACAATAATAAGGATATAAAATATAATATTTAAGTAAGTGATTAATTATTTTGAATTTTTAAAATCTTGTGATTTGATTGCAATTTTCGATTATGATTGTTAAAGATCGGTGCGATGTTAGCAGCAATAATGAATAGCAAAGTGTTGTTACACCCTGTATTAGAAACTAACAGTTTCGTCTGTGAAAATTGTCATTAAATTGTCCATGGAAATGTTTTTAAAGCAACTATGTAAGTTTTTATTGCTAAACAGTTAGATAACTTAAAAAACTAAAATCCTGTCATATAAAAACCTTAACAGAAACAAAACACCGTTGATTAAAAAAAAACTGCATGCATCTCTATATACCCAGAAGCCATATAATAATAAAACCAACAAAAAAGAGGAGAATATCAACAGAAACAAAAATTATACAATTTTAGGTGGTCAAATAAATGGAATGTAATAATGAGAACTTCAGATTAAAATACTCATACGTAAGAAGAATGTTATAAAGAGTCAGTTGGTTTATCCCCTTGGGCTACAATTTTTATTATTAAAATAGCCACTGCTACATAAAGTTCACAGTTGCAAAAAGAGATTTATTTGTAAACCTCAAACAAGATGTAAATTTCTTCTAAGTTCAAAATTTTTTCATTTAATTTTACCGGGCAAAGTAACCAAGAAGCTCACGGAATCTAGTAAAATTATACAAACAATGAATTTGGTCTGATCGCTCCTTATAAGTCACAGAATTAAAAACTTCAAATTGGTTATAGACGGGTTTGAAATGTAGTTACCAGATCCATCGCTACGTTATGAGAAACATGATGAAGGGAAAATCTCAAAGTCTAAACTGATGAGCAGTTTATGCCAACTTTAAGTGAAGTAGCAAGAGGCACATAAAAAAATAAAAAAAAAAAATAAAAATATTATATTGTATCATATTCGAAATTGTATTATATTACATTATTATTTTTTAAGGAATTATGTCCCTTTAAAATTAATAATGTTAAAATAAAAAACATTTAATAAAAAACAAGTTGCTATATTCGGCCATGCCGAATCTTATACCTTCACCTCATAGTAACGTTAAACATTCCTTTACTCTGTTATGTTTCCTAATTTCACAATAATATACATTCGGTTTATACTTTTATGATTTTCAACTTCATTATTACAAATATAATATAAAGATATAGATGTTTTTCTAAAAATTTTAACGAAAATGTTTTTTAAAAATTTTATCGAAATTTTTTTTGTTAAAATTTTATTGAATTTTTTTTTTAATTTTGTCGTAAATTTTTTGTAAAATTTCATGGAAAATGTTTTGTAAAAATTGTATTGATAATTTTTTTTTTTAAATTTTATAGAAAATTTTTTGTAAACATTTTATCGAAAAATTTTTTCTAAAAATCGAAAACTTTTTCTAAAACTTTATTCTGAAAATTTTATCGAAAACTTTTTTCTAAAAAATTTATCGAAATTTTTTTGTAAGAATTTTATCGAAATTTTTCTGTAAGAATTTTATCGATATTTTTTTTTTAATTTTATCGATAATTTTTTTTTTAAATTCTATAGAAAATTTTTAGTAAAAATTTTATCGAAATTATGTTTCCAAAAATTTTAACGAAAATTTTTTTGTAAAAATTTTATCGAAAAATTTTTTCTAAAAATTTTATTGAAAATTTTTTCTAAAAATTTTATTGAAAATTTTTTCTAAAAATTTTATCGAAAATTTTTTGTAATTTGCATATTGCCCCCTCCCTCCAATGTGCCTATTGATTGCTCTTGGTTCCCCGTTGGCACCCTTTGAGTCTTTAGGCTACCTCTATGTGTATTGCTTTCTATAAAGGCCTTTAATACAAATCAAAGCAGAAAAATCCCACCAACCTAAAAACAAACAAAAATCGCAACAACAAAATTTTCTAATTAAACAAATAATTTAATTAATTATTTTATTAAATTTTATCTGAAACCAATTAAAACCTTTTATTGATGCAAATATTATTTTCGGTGTAAAATTTTTCAAAAATCTGCTTTGATTTAAATCCTAAGTGATAACAGAAGCACTAGGTTTTGTAAGAACTTATTTTCTTATTTACATATTTATTTCATGGGAGCAATCAGAAAATCAGTAGTTGATATATAATCCTTCAATCTTGTTAGTTTCACGATCATTAATATCCTCACTTTAGGTATTTGAAGACTTTGAAAGTTTCTCATAGAATTGTTAGTTTTCTTTTATTATCACACAATAAGAACAATAGACAAAACAAATAATTTTTAAGCCACATTATTTTCCCAACTAACCCTTCCAATGTAAAAATAAATTAAATTTAAATATCACATCCAGCTAACTGCAGAATCGTATGCAAATTTAACCAACAAATAATACATTTCACTTACAAAATCACAAAATAAAAGGACATAAAAATCTTAAACCATTAAAATCACTCAACTTTAACGAAATCAATTCGTTTACAATAAAATAATATTTTTACATTTTTAAAAAATTCAAATTCCAACCATTAAGTGTTTACAAAATTCTTACATGTGTAAATTATTTGTTCTATTTCTTTTATTTTGTAAACACCAAATGTAACTTTACTTAACATTTTTATTAAATAAAATTTACATAATTTTTTTTCTTTCCTCAGCCAAAATATTAAGATCATAAAAATCTTGTTTAAGCAAATGTGTTTGAAAAGGGTTGAGTTGAGAGAGTGATTCGGAAGTATGCGTTGAATTCTGTCAAGAAACATGGGATTAAGTTGTCATTTGTCGGCAACTGATGATGCTGATTTTAGTATTTTTTTTTTTTTTTTTTGATATTTGCCTGCTTAAGGCTGTTTGTTGTTGGAAAAAAGGATTTGGAAAACTTGATTTTGACTTTTTTATTTTTGGGTGAAATTTATATGGGAATTAAAGGATTTTCTTTGTTTTTGTTCAATTGTTATTTTTTGGGGAGGTACATTCAGCGTAGTTGTTTTCGAATTAGAAAGATAAAAAATTAACACAAATTGGAAAGAAATTAACATTTTGCTTAAATCTACTACACGAGGGTTTTGTTTAATTCTAGTATCGTTAACACATCAATTACTACAAGACAAACTGTTGACTTAATGACTTTAAAAAAATGTTAAGCCTTTAGCAAAAGATGTAGATTTAAGCTCCAACTTTAGAATAGAGAGAGAATATGTGTTCACTACCTTAACTGCTTATTTTTTAAAAAATGCCTTATTTAAATAAGCCTAAAGACGCTGCCCCGCTAGGCACCGCAATGTGATAGTCTATGAACCTGGGGTTTGTGGGTTCCCTAACAAAGTCTCTTAGTGTTTCACTACACCAAAGAGTGAACATTTTCGATGTTGTAGTTTATCAATAAAGTTAAAATATAATTTGTAAGAGTATAGCAACATTTAATAAATAAAAAAATCTAGAAGACTCATACAATAAAAACTTTTTAATTTTTATTTCGATTTTAAAATTTTCAGTTTTAGCGTCAGGTAATGTACATCAAGCAGCTAATACAATGTTCAATTCAAAAAGACTATGCAAGGAAACTGTGATGCAGACTTACTTACTTGAGCTTAGAGTCTCTAACCTGAAGCCGGTCTTCCTAATGGATAAAACACTACTATGCATACATGGACACAAAGTAGTAATTTAATCTTCATGGCTGTTAGGATCAAAACAATGTTTTTGAAAAATTGGAGACTATTTTATACCTGTTGCGCTTTTCTAGATCTCTTCTTATCATACTAGAAGACATGGCATGCTAAATTATAATTAGCTGCGAAATTTTTATAAATTCCATTCACTGCGTCATTCTCGAAAAGTCCTCACTAATAACTAGATAACGACTCTAGCTGCTCTCAGTAACCGTTCATTGTTGGAGGTCAGTCACGGTCTGAGTTGAAGGAGTTCTTTAATTTCCAGTTTTAGCCTAATGAAAAGCCGCGGAGATGTTAGTAATTTTACATGGAAGTGAATATCCTCTCGACATCATTCCACTTCTCATCACAAACCGATCTTTAATATTGTTCAGTTTTCTTAATGAATCGGATACCATTTCGAAACCATTGTAATTTTGCAGCTCCCTTATAGTTTTTTGACAATAGAAGCGAAATTATCACTTTCGTATAAATCACTGCCACTACGTTGCCCTCGACAAGACCTCACCAATACCTACAAGAGATTTTTAGAGGGTTTCAGCAGGCTATGACTAACCGTCGTTTCTGTGTTTTAGGTCTCGGTCTAAGACGAAGGTCTTTAAGTTTTCATTTCAGTTTCGATCAAAGAAGCGAATATCCCGTCTACATTTTTCCTTCCCTCATCATCAACTGTTCTTTAACAAAGAAGATTTCAAAATAATCAGTTTTCTTTAAAAATTGAATGTTATTTCAAATCCACCGTACTTTTGTAGGTCTATTGTTGCCATGGTACAATACATCGGATGGAAAATTCCAAATCTTCGAGTTCACAGCAACCATTTCACTCCTGAAAAGGCCTCATTGAAATATTTAAATTTCATTAGTGCAACATTCTATTTTTTCTTTAAACTTAATCACCAAAATTTCAAAAAATATTCTTTCAACATAGACAGAACAAAACGAAAATTTAAATTTTTCACTTCAAAATTTTATTAAAAAATTAATTTTTTTTTTAGTTTTATACGTATTTGAATAAAAACTTACAACATGTTGTAAAAAAAAGCAAATTAAAATTATTTTAGGAATTTACACTTGTCAACACTTGTTGTGGCCTCAGGTTCAATATTAATTTTTAGTCTCTTGTGTTTAAGGCACGTACAACAATTTAGAAAATTAATTATTTCCATATTTTTGAAGAAATTCCTTTTGTTTAGTATTTGTCTTAAATATTTAAAAAGAAAATATGCAGAGGGGAGTAGTCCTACTAAATGTTAAAAAAATATTAACAAAAAAAAAAAACTTTACCCAGCAAACATTTTCAGAGACAAGTGTTACTTTAAAGCCACTGGGAATATTGATGTGTAAACAAACATTGAATGGAGTATATGGCACTTTAAATTCAGCTTTATGGCGTATGAGTCTTTAATTTGAACACATTAAATAACGCAGATACACACTCATTAACAGATGTTAAACATTTTAAGAAGTTTATGATTGTTGTTTAGCACCAGCAGCAAGCGGCAGCATCATCAGCATCAACTTGTAATTTTTAGATGGAGATGTGTTAAAATAACAATTTTATTCCATAAATGTCATGGCAATGGCATACGAGTATGAATAAATATGTTTTTGTATATTTTTTTAATTTTCTTTCATTTTTCAGATCTTGAAAACAAATTGAAATGAATTAAAAACCAAACACACAACACTCACACACACATAAAATATAAAAACAAATAATTTAATTATAAAAATGTTTATTTGTTTAGAAAAATAGCGCACGTGTTCAAAAAAAAAATTGTATATGAAAAATATGAAAAAATATAAACAAACAACCAAACCGAGTAGGTTTTCCATGACATAAAAAAGCTTTTGGTTTTTTAAAGCTCTAAAACACCGCAAGATCAAACATTAAATAAACAAACTTAGTCTATTCTGTGAGGCATCATTAAGATGAAGTGGTGCAATTGTTGTTTTTATTTTTGTTTCTTACAAAGTCATTATAGTTTTAATGTGTCTCTGAAACAGCATCAATTAAAATTTCTACGAATTTTTATTAATTATTAAAGCAGTTTTTTTTTGTAAAATAATTAACTCTTCGAGTTTTTGGTTTTCATTTTTATTTAATAATTTCTTATCAGTTTTTAAAATCAAGTAGAAAATCCACTTAGGCATCTCTCACCACGTGCTCACGCGTGCTTAAGTAGTGAACGTTTTACAAGCCTCTGTAAAACTGAGTTGGTCGTTAAATATTAACAAGAGTAATAATTTAGAAATTAATGATTTTGGGTCAGGTATTAATGTGGGCTATAAAGGCTATGCACGAAAAGTCTGTATTAATAGGAAAATGTTAGTGTTTTTATTTTTTCTTCTTTATGTTGATTAAAAATATTATTTGAACAAAACTTAACTGAAATTAAAAATTTGTAATTCACTGTATATACGAGGACTTTCTTAGGATTATTATACCGAGAAATCAATTCGTAGGAACAAAGTTACTTATTTTTTGAAGTCTACTTCCTTTATTGTAATGACCATTGCATTATACCGAAACAAGTAATGATGGCTGTTTGAAGTATCATAGTGGCGGTAGAGTTTTTAGATGTACGGTTTGAATTATTACACATTGAAAATGATACAAAATAGAAAGCAGTGAAACGTTTTTTAACAACAAATCGGTTAAAAAGTCAATTCACTTTGTAATGTGTGAAAATTTACCACAATAAAATAGAGTAACACATCCTCTGTTGCATCAATGATTCATATGATTGGATGCCCTACCGTCACCGATGAGCAACTTCGCGCACTTCTGTACGCTGTCGGGTAGAATCAAACCGGTTTAAACCGGTTTTTCAAACCGGTTTGGGTTTTTTTGTGTCAAAAAACCCAAATCCGAGTTTACAAAAACTGTTAAGATTATCCTTTTAAAATTTAAAATTTTTATTTAAAACTCTTTTATAAACTTGCTTCAGCTTGTTTAATTTACACTACATCTGTCGACACCTCCGCTCGCCTTATTAACCATTTTCAACACCTTTTGTGAGACACTCGGCTAGTAGATATTAAAGTAAATATTCCAGTTGCCATAAACAATTTTATGCCCAATTAAATTTCTTAACTGTTATCTTGACATTTCGTCTACATTTTTTTTTCTCTCTGCTTGTACCACACATGTAAATTTTGACTATTTTTTTAATTATATTAACACATTACAACAAACTTTTTTCTAGTCTTAAAACTCATTAAATTTACACTTTAAAAGTCAATAAATTTTTTAAAACAATATGAATAGTTTGAACATCCAAGAAATAGTTAAATAGACAACACAACCCTTTGCGCCGTTTCAACAAAATTTGCATAATTTGCTACAACATTTTTACATGTCATCGTATGTTAAAGTGACTCAAAATGTTGTAATTATAACAGACACCTTTTTTTTGTCTAGGAGATCTAGTATAAATTAAAATAAGAAAATATTATAATAGTAAAATAGGACATGACATACGAGTATTCTAAAATTAAAATTGTCGTTGTAACGGTTGCTAAATAGTTTTAAGCAAATTTTTCTAGTTTCTAGCAAAATGAACATTTGGCTGAGGAATTTTAAATAGTTTTCAGTTAATTGTTGTGACCAAATAATAGAAAAATAAAAGTAGTAATGCGAAAAAACAGATGTGAAAATTCCGCAATACGGGTGATGACTAATTTGTTACTGCAGCGGTTACAAATAGTTTTCATGCATTATTTAAACGAAAAAAAAAAATATATTATTAACTGAATGTGTCAGTTAAATAGTTTTTTTTTATGTTGTCCCTTTATATTTATGAAATTTTTATCGTTAAATACTTCTAGCTTCAAAAATAATTTATACGCTATAATTTTATTTATTTCTCAACATCGCCTTTTTTAAGCTTAATGCATTAAGTCTAGTTTTTAAATAATAAGAATTTGACAAGGCATCCAAAATAAGTGTTTGCTTCGGGGTTGATTTCTACGTTTAACTCAAAATTATTACCAACCGGCTATTTCTTAACATTTAAAACAGGAATGGCTGAATCTGAAGAGTATAATGATTTAGTAGCAGTTTGTGCTTTGCAGGATAGTTATACCAGGTATTTTTATTGAAACCTAATTTATTTTTCAATTGATTTCGATTTATTCATTAGAAAATAATTGTTTTACTCTTTAAAATTAAATATAGGATGAGAATCAGCAACGTGTCATCCAAAGCCGAGTAACGTCCTTTTAAGTTTAAAATCAAAAACCAACCCTATTCAGCACGTGGCTTTTAATGCGCTAATAGTTTTTTCATATTGATGAGATGCTTACAGTATCAGGCCCTCTAACGCACTTTTATTCTTCGATCCTTCAATATCAGTCCATGGATTTATACACTAGGATCCACACTTGGATCGGTTTTATTGCCTGGATGAGTGGAGTGGCGTCACTTAATTCCGTTTAAATTCTAAACGAGAGCTGCCATGCAAACCAACCAACCAGTATTTTTACAGAAGGAATAGATTTATTAGGCACCAGTGCCTTGTTTCTGTAACTTATGTGAGAAACTCTTCAAATAAAATTATTATAGTCAACTTGTTTTATACAGGGTGAGCTAGAAAAAATAACGAACTTGTTTATTACTTTATTTTAAAAAGTTTTGGAAACACAGATGTGATTAAGATTAACGGCAGCAGCTAGCCATGTTGACCGTTATCTGACGGTGGTGTTAGCACCAAGTAGTGCCCCCGAGGGGGGGACCTGGAAAGACAGGATGACTCTTATATTCTCATGTGATTAGCTTTTCACTTTAGTTGCGCAAACGAGGCATAGGAGACTAAAATAAAATTTTAGCCTGCTGTATAGTCAGTCTGCATTCTTTGTTTCAAACTTCATTGCTACTTAATTATAAAGTGGCTCTAAGAAACGCGAATTAAAAGATCTTTTGTACATCCTTTATCAAAGAATCTTTTGTATATCCTTTATTCACAGAACAAGTTCTAGCCTACCGATGAGAGAGCTTACATATTTCCTGGAGACAACAGGGAGCCTGCTAAGAATTTTGTTCTACGAGACCCCAAGGCAGACACTCACCAAGTACATCTTCCGAAGTATCATCGTGAAGCTTTCAGTATTCATTAATAAACTCAACGGTAATTGTCAACATCAATGAAATTTTTAGGACAATTTTCTCTCCAAAGTCTTTGGCGGGAATCGAAGCCGCAACCCTCAGAATGATAGACTACAGCACTGCTTAGTCTATCAAGGGTTTCAGATTAATTCTTAAAGAATTGTGATTGTTGGTATATTCGTCGCTTGCTACTTAAAAGACAAAGAATTGTCCTGCATCCTCTTCTTCCAATCAGGCAGTGTTTAGTCCATACGGTATTTCTCTGACCACATAAAAATTTAATTTAAAAAACCCAGCATTTATTTGATTTGAAACAAATTGACATCTAAAATTCGTATATTTTAATGCAACAATTAATTTGTTGTTGTTTTTTTTTTTCTTTTGGTTGCAATTCTGCAGTGATGAATTGAAAACCTAAAAAGTTTCATTAAAAATGCAACCATGTAGAAAAAACTCAATTAAGCCACAAAACCCCGCCACATATGAAGAGAAATGATGATGCTGGCTGGCAACACAAAACCAAACAAATGAATAATTTCATCTGTTTGTTTATTTGTTTTTTAACTTTTCGTTTTGAAAAATTAAAAAAT
The DNA here is from genome assembly GCA_949628195.1 of Phasia obesa. Classification (NCBI taxonomy): domain Eukaryota; kingdom Metazoa; phylum Arthropoda; class Insecta; order Diptera; family Tachinidae; genus Phasia; species Phasia obesa. The sequence goes on along the minus strand of OX451217.1, from coordinate 149,050,381 downwards.
TGCCACAGAACGTATAAAAAATGAGATGCCAACTTAAATTAAAAAAACGAAACTAATGAAAAAAGCGCTAAAAAAATGAACAAATTTTGGTTAGATATTCAAACAAAACAAAACAAATATATGATGATGGTCAGAGACATCATGACGATGAAGCGGTAAAATTAAGGACAATAGAAACCTTCGGGGGGTTATAGCTGTTGAAAGTGCATCCATCACCAGTTTGTCTATGTGCAGCAGAAAAAAAAAACTTGAAGCCCAAAATGCAGTTGTATGGTGGACATGAATGTGCAAATTTTTACAAAACCAACAAACGAATAAACAAAGAGTGGAAATTTGACCACAGTTGTTACTATTATTATTATTATTGCAACAAGCTGCACAACAACAATTCATTATTGTTGATATTGTTATTACTGCTATTTTTTGACATAAAGTACAGTTCACTTTTCGTTTGTATTTATTTTGTGCTAAAAAACAAAACAAGCAACAAAAACTGATATTGTTTGATAATTGTAATTCAGGCGAAAAATCATTAATATCTTGTGTTTTTTATTTTATTGAGAACACCCTACGTGAGGTCAGCTGGTGTACAAGGTTGTAGATGAGTTTGCTACTTACGAACATATATGCATAAATGAATGTTTGGGAAAATTTTAAATCTTAAATCTTAAAATGCAATTAAATTTAATTAGAAAAACGAAAATCATAAGTAGTTTTTAATCAGGTCTTTTCTGGAAAAAGAAAATTATTACACATTAACAAAATTTTTCAGCATTTCACTAGTATATTTCTGTTTAGTTGGTTTTTATTAAAACCATCTCAAATCTGTTTCAATATTATTAATTTATTAAATACTAGCTGTGCTCACACACGTTGTGTGCGTCCTGACAATATTTTGTTTGATTATGCTTTGAAAGTAATCCACACCAAATTTTAAGCTTTTTAAAGGTACCCATTTCTAGATTAAATCCTAAAATTTATTCTCAAATTCTAAAAATTAATGTAAAGCTCTGTAAAAGACAGACAGAAGATGAGTTACTCATTATTTTAAAACAGCGCCATCTATTGCGCAACCGTGCTTAAAATATACCGTTTTCAGAAATAAAAAATGCCCTAAAATATGCAGTACCTTCTTTCATTGTTTTTTCTCCACTTGCTCTTGGAAATAAAATATTTATACGGGAAAAAAGTAGTCTATCCGCAATAGTAAGCATATAAAATAAAATGTAAAGGGTTTTCAAATAGGTGAGACTTGTATTTGAGTTATATATATCTAAAAGTTACAGGGTGGCCCCATATTTGCTGTAATATGATGTATACGGCCTTATCTTTTGAAACGTTATAGACAGGCACTTTAATTGTTATTCCTTTAAAGCTTGTGGACATTTCAAACAGGTAAAATACCAAAAAATTGCAAGTCTTCTAAAATTTTAAATGAGCAAGCATAACGCTTCTTCCAGGACCTATAAGGAATTTCTTAATGAAGTTTTGTTACAGAATTTCCCCGCTATATCTTTCTAAAGGTGTATGTTATTCGGACCAGCCATTCAGAAATAGCATCTTTATTTCATGAACATTTTTCCCCACAGTGCAATGACCAATACAACGAGACATGGTTGATTGATAAGTTCAATTAAACCAAAGTACATTATTCAAAGTACTGCTTATAAAATTCGCTGCAAATCAAAAATTTTTTGAACTGAAATAATTATTTTATTAAATTGAACCTCAGGTTACTATGGCTGGTATTTATTTGATTTAAAGCCGACAAGTAGTACGTAGTTACACAGTCATTTCGAAATGCAAATAATTTGTTGTATTTTTTTAGGGTTTCTTTGTTGGTTTTTTTTATTGCTGCATGTGCATTAAAAATATTCTAGGCAAATAAACCCCTCATCTGGACTACAAACATAATTTGAAGAACAAAAAGAGAAAAAAACATGTAGAAGTCTTACCCCTATTTAACTATAAATATCAAGTGCATTGTTTAATATTGATTTGGGTTTCTTGTTTATTTAATGTTTAAACAATGGTCAAACATGATTAGTTTTTTTTCCACTTTTTCCCTTCTTTTTCGTAAGTTGTATAAAAATATTTGTTGCATTTAGGCAAATACTTGAAACATTTGTTTTGTCCCCTCTTCAAAATTGCATTAAATCCATATTATCATGGTTGTTGGAAACATCTAACAAAATAATACCACTTCATTGCTAAATCATGTAGAAAGTACTTTTCTTTTCTTTTTTGCTCTTGTATTCATCATCATCATCATCATCAAAATATAAAACCATTTTTATTGTAAAAATCGTGCTGATTTTTGTTCTGTAACAAAACCACTTGTGTTTGTTTTTTAATTCTTTAATGTTGTTTTTTATTTTTTTTTATTTTATAACGTGGATGGACTCTTGTGTTTCTTTTCATTTGTGAAGATTTCCTTGCATTTTATTTTTCTACACGACCACTTTTGATGGACATTTCATTGACCACCACTTGATGAAGTGTTAAGCCATACACGAATGTTGTTCAAAACATAAATTCCTTCTACTCGTTCAATCTCCATTCAATCGTGGTTTCTGGTATTAATAGAGTTGTAAACGTGATGTATAAATGCTATAAATTTTTCTTTATATTTATTTATTTTTCTATAACATGTCTTAGCTCCGTTCAGCGAATTCATTATTTATAAAAATTTTAATTGAAAGAAGATAAAAAAGTGTAAAGCGGTTAATATTTTTAACGCCAATATAATATTTTTTAAGAATTTTTTGATTTAAAGAGCAGGTAGACGTTATATTAATTTAATCAAGATCTCAAAATATTCAGTAAAGCGGTACTATATGCATTATTAACTAAAATAAAGTTTTTTCTGACTGTGAATATCTGTTGCCAAATTAATAAACCTTACTGTCCGTATAATACACTAAGGCTCATTATTATAACTTCCCTCCCGATAAAATCCTAACATTACCTATTGGGAAATTTTAATAATGGGCCTAAAAGCAATTTGTCCATCTAAAAGTCGATGTGCAGTTCTTGGAGCAAACGTTTGAGTAGGAAGTAGGAACTTTTGAAATTTGCTGTGGTACTCCACAATTTTATATTAATGCATCATTCAAAACAATCAAATCATTAGAACTGTCTGTAGACCTATTTATACCATTGTATAGAAAGTTTGAACCACCAAAATCTGTTTTTAGAGTATACAGGTCTCCACGGGTCTTCTTTCGCGTTTTTATTATTCTCCACCATTCAGTTTTATGGAGCTCTACCACTTAAAGCGTTTTTACATGATTTCCGACAAAAAATCAAAACAATTAATGTAATTATTGCTCTGAGTATATGCGGTCTCCACTAGGGCATCTAGTACAAAAGCACAATAAACGTATTAATAAAAAACGACAGCAGTAGTTTTAGAGTATACCGGTCTCCACTGGTCTTCTTCTGCGTTTTTATGATTCCCAGCAGTCAGTTTTATGATACTCTACCACTCATAGCGTTTTTACAAGATGTCCAACAAAAAATCCAAACATGTAATGAAATTATTGTTCTGAGTATATGCGTTCTCCAATAGGACATCTAATACAAAATTACAATAAACTTATCACTAATAGCAAAAAACGACAGCAGTAGTTAATAAAAAATAAATAAAACACGATATAGTGAGTCAGGATATATTTAATGAAAAAAGCCTGAATTAAGCAGAGCTGTTGTAATAACAACCAATCAAAGTGAGTGGAACGGAAAACTTTCGAAAGTCCTTAAGCAAAAATGATGACGAAGCTTTAGTTGCTTATTAGTCCAGAATAGCTTCCCGACTGAGAAAATAACGTTTACATGTTATGTTTATATGTGTGTTCCGCCAGTGATGCCCCTTTTTAAAATTTCTGTTAAATCATTGGCCACAAAGGAAGTTTCTTCTTCTAATTCTCCACAAATGTCAAATAAATTTTATTGACCTTATTACTTAGAAATATGACAGTGACAGGGACATTTTAAATAAATATTGCACAACGATATTGACCTAGAGTTTCCAAACAGAGCTTCTTAACTATACATATAATAAAACACTATATCTTCCTCTCTGTCTCTTTCACGTAAAAATTACACGTAAAAATTACTGGTTGAATTTTAATAAAATTTTGTGAGGAGGTAACTTAGTATCTTGATTTAAATAGAGGATGCTTTTTTCCTCAAAAATATCTGACTTCCACCTATGCTTTAAGTCTTCTTTTATTTTTAAAAGCGGAATATTTTAAACACTTTTTACAGAGCTTTCCAATAATTTTGAGAATTATAGAATTTTTATATAAATTTTAGAATTTTATCCAGGGATGGGTACTTCTATATAAAGAATATACGTTAATGTGAAACACTATAAAATTAAAAGTCTTAAATTTGTTGTGGATTACTTTCAAAGCAAAATGAAACAAAATATTGTGGGGACGCACACAATGTGTGTGGGCACAGCTAGTATTATACATATATTTTTATTTGTATTTTTTATTAATATTTTCTTTATTTGCTGTACGTATGCCAGTATGCTTAAATCATTTTGAAATAAAGTCTGCGTTATATTGAGTTTCAGGTCATCAGTAGATTGCTTCGTATAGGCGATATAGAGCGGTCAAATCGCACGACCTTGGTGGCCATATTCCCTTTATGATATAACCACATGTTGCCAGAACCATATCGTGTGAATTAAGGAAAAAGTTATTACTGGTTATTACTGAACAACAATGTCATTTTCATAAACTTTAGTGTCAATGATGTGGCCGATCGATTATCAGCAGGAAACGGTAACTTTTAGAGGGGGCATTGCCACCTGGACAAGTTTGTGTGATTCGGAAAACCTCGGGTTTCTTTTTAAAATAAACATTTATGCAAAAATAGGTTTCTTCACTGATGATACATTTATACGAGAAACATTTGCACACTAACAAGCATTTATATTGATCAAATAGTTAAATCATTTAACTCAGCCGTGATATTTATCATGCTGATTTTGCACCCCTGACCGAATTTAAACAACAGAATTGACGTCGTCAGAACTGTAAGGCAGCCAAAGAATGCCATAATCGATGAGCGGTAATTGGAAAAAAGATATTTTTAGAAGAAGGCTACAGTACATGGACACTTTGGAAATAGGTAGAGAGACCTTGTTCAAAAATAAAATGTTTTTTTGTAAAAAAATCTAAACCAGAAAAGACTTTCAAACTAATTAAATTTTAGTTGTGACTTTTCATCTTAAAAATTAATACAAAAATCAATATTTCAACCATCTTTGAATTGCAATTAAGTGTTAAAATTCATCGCTAGTTTCAAAGGACACAATAAAAGTTATTTTATTATCGACATCATTTTTGAACAATAAATTTACTTAAAGGATGCTGTACAATCCCTTAGCTCATAACCATATACATACAAATGTTTGTTTGTATGTGTGTGTGCGTGCTATAACACTACCAATTTATCATTGAATTACTTGGCAATTGTGTTAAGGCAGCCAAGGATGTATAAGACACTTTCAGAAAAAAAAGCCGAAAAAATCATATTAAGTGACAATATGTAAATTGGTCCTTTAAGCAGACACTTCAATGCTCCAAAAAAAAGAAAAAAAAATAATAATGGAATCTTCAAAAAAGAACAGACAGAAAATTAAAGCTTAAAATCCAACACACACTTTTTCACTTCATCTTCTTTTTTTTCTGCGAGATTTTATTTAGCCAACACAATTCAAAAGAAGATTTTCAAAAATATAATTCCTTTACAATATCTACAAATTACTTGAACATGTTAAACATTCAAAGGCACACACACACAAATCCTTGCAAATATAATAAAAAGGACACAGCCAATATTGCACGTGTTCAATGCACGAAACAACAAAACAGAAGTGGAAAAACAGGCTGTGAATTGAACTCAATACACAAAGCATTATAATCACTTTACCCACATCAAAACCAACAACAAAATCGTAAAAAATCCAACTGAAATGAAATGTTTTTTTTTTTTTTGTAATTCACGCAAAACCACTGCAAGTCCTGGTATCTCACATGAAGACAAGAAACCAGGCACAGTGGTTGGAGTGTAAGCATTACAAAAAATAAAGTAGAAAACGAAAACACTTGTCCTTCGCTTTTGGTTGGGTGTATGTTATTTTACTACCACTACTACCACAACTACTACTTTCGTTGACAAGAACTTGATATCATAACAACTGAACCCCCAACCCAATAAATAAAGACAGCAACTACTGGCAGCATTTAAAAATACTATTATATCAAACGGTACGTTTGATTAAGAATGAGTGGTGTTTCTTACAAACCAATATGTACTTATAAGTAGGAAACGCAAGTCCAACGTACCACCGACTTACTACAATCATCAAACAAGCAAGGTACAGTTATACATACACGCAAATATAAAAGGATAAATATTTATTCGTGATTCGATAAAATTTTATTAAGGAATTATTGCTACGTGAATGTTGTTCATACATTGTTCTCCTCAGTGTTCACCAAATATGTTCGACGTACCATGACAGATGGTCAGCTTGAAGTCACACTCATCAATAAAACGAAAGGAAAATGTTCAGCGTCATGATTATCATGAATATCATCATAGACAATATACTTGTAGTAGAGAAATCGTCATTTACTGTCATACATCGTTCACAACAACAACAAACGACATGACATTTAAGTATCATTTTCTTCACATTTAAGCTTACAGTGAGGACAGTGGGGCTAGAGCGTAAAAATGTAAATAATTTCTTTACATTATAAAGAGCTTTTTTTTAAATTATAAAACTTTTTAAGCTGTTTAACTTTTATACACTTCACCTCAGGTTGAAAAAGTATATTACACTTGCGACGTCATAGACTATACATATTCTGGATCCTTATTGGTTGGTTCTTGTGACCATACCAGAATCATGTTGTTTCTCTGCATTTTCTTTTGGCCTAAATACGTTATATGAATACCAAAGGCGACTTAGTTCTGCACGAGCGATTTGAGTTCATGGTCAACTGGCCCCCAATTTCGTGCGATTTGATCCCGATAGACTTTTTCTTGTGGGGTACCCTTAAGTCTAGGACTTAAGAGTACCTTTATAAATAAGCGACAAACTAAAGAGGCCCCAAAAGTCAACATAAACTATTCCATGGGTAAAATTCAGCTTGACTTATGCGCCAGAATCATGGATAGTTGAACATTTCGGATGCAAGCCACCCAGTAAAGGCGCAGAGGATATTTTTACTATATTGTATTCCGTATATAAGGGCATTTTAAGGCTTTTAAAATTAATAAAAATTAATTTAAATTTGATTTTTTTTTTTAATTTAAAGAAGCTCTTCATGAAAGTTTTAATGTGGCTTTTCATTGAGTTATTTTATAGGTAAAAATTAGATCATAGTAAAGGGTGTTTCAGATTAGACATGCTTAGAGAGTCCCCCTTGAAAAGACAATTTAGTACTTTAAGAAGAAAGGTACCTTTTGAAATGAAAGCTTTTAAAACCCACTTTTAAAAATGTATTTTTTTTGAAAATTTACTTTATTAAACTTATTGAAAACAATTTTTATGCTTTCATTTATTCAAAATCACTTAGAGAAAAAAAATTCTCTCAAATCCTTGTAAAATACTACCTATCCCCGGTGTGCTTCGCTGCAACCATCCACAAAAAATAGAATAAAAACTTGGAAAAAAGTATGACCAACCTTTCTCAAGTCAAAAATGTTCCCATCCAACTTGTTTTTTTCTAGACTATACGTATTAACACTATAACAATTTTTTACTTGTAATGGGATGTGCCACTCCCAGTATTTTTATCCAGTCTGTATTTTGCTAGACTATGCACATTAGTATGAGGGTTACTTGTGCAAAGTTTAAAGACTGTCTGGGTTTCTCTATACAATGTATCTTAATATGGGGGTTACTGGTGCAAAATTCCAATGCATTACATATTGAGGTTCTCTAGATACAGGATAATAATTTTTTACTTTGTATGCAGGTACCACGCTCACTGTCCTAATTTAGCCTATGTTTTTCTAGAGTATACGCATGGGTATGGGGTTTACTTGTACCCACTTTGAAGACCATACCTATTATAGTTCTCTATATACACAATAATAATTTTTCAATTTGTATAGGAGGTACCACGCCCACTGTCCCAATTCATTCTGTATTTTGGCAAAGTATGCGCCTTAACACAAAGGCTACTCTTGCAAAGTTTCAAGGCGCTATCTATTGCAGTTCGCCAGGAACACTATAATAATTTTTCACTTTGTATGGGCGATTCCATTCCAACTATTCCGGCTATAACTCATGAACTAATACACATACAGAAACTTTGCAGAAAATCGGTTCACTCATTCCAGAGAACATCAAGTACTAACACAATGCAACTTTTTTTTATATATATAGATAAATTAATTGGTTTTTAAATTAACCACTAGTCATTAATACGCAAGCCAAAACTACTGTACTTGTAGTTAAAGAAATAAATTGTATCTAAAAGATATTTTACAAATCCTCTCTTTCCCACTGTACAAAAAATATAAACAAAAATATGAACAATTGACTGTACACATTCATTCCTTTTCGCTTAACACCACCCCGCCCTCTGACTAAATGTGATGGTCTCTGGCCTATGTGCGGTTATTTTTCGCTTCTTTTATTTATTTGGTTGCATTTTACCGTCACATACATACATATACACTTCATAACTCAGTCATAGTCATCAACAACATCATCATCTCCATCACCATCGTCATTAACATTTGCATTGTTATGGACTGAAATAAGGGTGGATTTTTTGTTTATAATTTTTTAACTCTCTGACCATTTTCCTGCAAAGGAACACTGTATAAATAAGTAGTAAGATGACGAGTTCTTCAATACTACTTTATTTTTTCACTTAACTTATCATTTGGGTTCTGTTTCTCTGTCTCTCTTTCTCTCCTTGTATTTTTTTCGAATGTGTCTTGCAAACAGTTTGACTGACAAACTGACTGCAAAACCGACCTCCAAACAGTAAGGCCGCTACTCAAGCATTAAGTTCAGTTCAGTTTCATTTAGTTTGACTTCCCTGCCTTTTTGCCTCGCAACAACAAAAAGGGTACAGTTTGTACTTTGATACTGTTGTTAATGTAAACCTATGCCGCTTTTATTTCTACACGTATTTACATTTATGAAAATCTACCACTACTATTACCATTTGTTACACGTATAAGCGCACACATACAGTTGCTCATCTGTTGTTCCTGTATCTTGTTTACTTTTTGTAATGACTATTGTGAGTATGTATTTGTATTCGAAAGGGGGGCTTTATCATGTTTCTATATTTCAATATTTTTAATGGGTTTGGATTACAATTCGATATACTGATATATGAAGGCAGTCTGGGAAGTATATTTACACAGTTTTCTAGATGTTTTAGCTTTTGTTTTTGAAATTTTTTTATAATTATTTTCTGAAAAATTGTTTAGAAATTTATTGTAAAATTGTTTTTGAAGATTTTTTTTTGAAATTTTTGTAAAAATTAGGAACTTTCTGCAATCATCGCTCAGTCATATTAAAAAACAAGTAAGTCTGCTATATTCCGCCATGCCGAATCTTATATACCCATCACGATAGTACTGCTAGAGATTGTGTTACACTCTTAAAAATTTTTTTAATTTAATTTTTTGGAAATTTTTTTTTTTTATTAATAATAATTTTTTCAAAATGTTTTGTAATTTTTTTTGAAATTTTTTTATAATTATTTTCTGAAAAATTGTTTAGAAATTTATTGTAAAATTGTTTTTGAAGATTTTTTTTCTATTTTTTTTTTTTTTTGCAATTTTTGTAAAAATTAGGAACTTCCTTCATATTAAAAAACAAGTAAGAGTGCTATATTCCGCCATGCCGAATCTTATATACCCATCACGATAGTAGTGCTAGAGATTGTATTATACTCTTATGCTTTTTTAAACATTTTTTAAAATTTTTTTAAAATTTTTGTAAAACTTTTTTTTAATTTTTCAAAAATTTAAAAAACAATTTTACGTTTTTTGTAATAATTTTTTTTAATTTTTTTTTAAATATTTTTGGAAATTTTTTGTAAATATTTTTTTGAAGATTTTTTTTTAATTTTTTGGAAATCTTTTTAAATCTTTGTAAAAGTTTTTCTGTAAAAATTAGGAACTTCGATCGAGAATATACATAGTTTATGGGGTCGGAAATGAATATTGTAGAAATTATACACAAAATGACAAACTTACCTGTGGTGAAGGATGTAAAAATTAAAGAGGATTTTACATACTGGCTACAGATAGAAAACGTACTTCAATTGCTTATAATCTATATTATAAATAGATTTTTCGACGCCATTTCAAAACTTTTATAGAATTTAACTTATCTTTCGAGGTCATGCTATAGTTGTGCTCCCCTCCTTATCATGTTGATATCTTGAGGATTTGGGTTTCATGAGAGCCTAAAATTACTAAATAAATGATTATACAATATTTAGTGAAGTTTAGATAGTCTCCAATTCTTTAGTAAGAGGTAAGAACATGGTCCACGCAGGCATCGTGGAAAATTACATATTCTATAACATATATATTTCCCAAAAGGGTTGCGACTAAAGTGCTGTTGATACTAAATCAAGTCATATTTATCTCTCCTAGAAATTTAAGCTCTTCGATAGCAGAAAGATCCTGTTTGAATATAGTAGAAGTAATTAACGGTTCTGTGGTTTTTCACTAATTAATCTGCTCTTTGTCATGGATTATCTTTCAAAAAAGAAAAGGCTTTCAGAAATTTTTTTTTATAAATTTCACATAACAAAACCAATTTAGGGAGAAATTTAGTTAAAATAAAACTTTTTAAATACAAAATTATTTTATATAAAACTATAATGATTCGATTTAATTTTTTTTTCAAATTTGGAATTTTTTTTTAAAACTGACTGTTCATACTGCCGTCTAAGATTAGTAACTGAAGGTACATGTGTTCGTAAAAACATTCACATTCAAATGACAACTGAAAATCATCCAATTTCAAATTGTCGTCGTATAATCCAAAGAAGGGTGGTAGTAAATAAATTATAGAGTTTTTCACTTTTACAACAACCAGAATTTTCTTCTACTATTATTTGTTGTTATTTTTTTCTTTTCCTTTTTTAAGTGGAGCATTTTGGTTTGAGTTTGGTTGGAGCTTGCTTTCGTATACAAGTTTTAGTGGTTGAAATTCGAAAGCAAAGTGGAATTTACCCGCGTAAAGTGTTTATATTGTCGATGTAAAAACTACACACTGATATTTTATATTCATATGTGAATAAACAGGCAAAAAAAAAAGAAAAATTAAATAGAATTTTCCTTGTTTATTGATGTGCAAAATGTGACTAATAGGAAATATATTGTAGTATTCGTATGTCTAGATATTTTGTTGTAAATTGGTGCATACGACATGTGTAATAATGTCATTAAGGAAAAGTACTTTGCGATAATTTAGGAAAATCAACAAATGATTGGAAATTTTAATGGGTTGAACCGACTTGAATATTTTATATCATAGCTTTTATTCGGAAAAAAATAGTATAAAGAAAAACTAAATTGGAGAAATAAAAGAACTATACTTTTTTTCTTTCCAAGAAATAAACATTTCTAACAAAACTGCTTAAAAAATTATATAAATTGTAACTCGAACTGACTCGTTTTAAATAGTAGAGCGGTAGTGCGCCCCACATTAAACAAAGGACACAGTCATTCCTTGTGTACAGAAAAAAATATTTTCACCAATTATAGGTTTTAATTGGCTTCAAATTAAAATTTAATTAAACTATTAATTGATTCAATTATTTGTTTAATAAGAAAATTTCTTTGTTCTGTTTTAAACAAATATATATATGAATCAATTAAAAAAATAGTTGAACTTCAATTTAAAACTAATTAAAACCTTTAATTGGTGCAAAAAATTTTTCTGTGTGGCCCATATTTTATTCAATTCCTCTTCAGTTTGTCGTCGAGGTGGGAACCTGCAAAGGAGCAATGAAATGCACCGTAGTGCCAATATTGTAGTACCTACAGACACAATCTAATTGACTATGACAGGCTTTTCTGATTACACTTCTGCAACAAAATGTAACAGTTTCAATCACGTCCTTGCTCAAGCGTTTCTTTTAAATAGTAAATCTCTAAAAATCAATTTATTTTATCTGTAAATAAAATAGATTTAAAAACTTCTATACTTGCAGTCATCATCATAAAATTGAATATTGCATACATGAAACTTCTTTACAACAAAAGTTCAACAAACCTAAAGGAATTTATTTTTGTCATTTCAAATACACCAATAGCTGCTGGCTGACTGGCTGGCTGACTGACATGTGATGATGTTGCACTACAATTCATGTCTTTTTCATCTTGGTTTTGTAACATAAATAAACTATAAAATAAAAAATCGAGTCAATTTAGCGGAAATCAAATATCAAAAACGACAAACTCATGTGACAAAACTAGAAACAAAGACTGTAAGCAACTACACACAGCAAGGACTTTCCGCATAAATATAAAGATACAGAACAACAACAACAACAACTACAACAAGGTGTAAGGTTTACAAAACACAAAAGTTGAGAGGTTTAAGGAGAAAAATACTGAAAAATCTTGTGGAAACATTATGTTTAGCCGTGCAGTTTTCTTTATTAGAGACTTACAATAACCGTACCAGCTAAACCACAGGATTCTTTACAGCAGTTTGTGTAAAAACTTCTTGTAACTTCATGTATGAGCTCTAGAAAAGTGGTCGGCATAAAGCGAAAATTGTCTAAATAAGACATTATTTACTTTCTTCCACTATGAGTCAGTTATAAATTTATTTGTTGTTTGTTTGTTGTTATGAATAAATTAATAAATAAACGAATGAAGAAATAAGCACACCGCTTCCGTAATGGATTGCTTTACGATCCCCTTTTGCCTATGATTATAAGCAACCTAAATGTAATTTACGGTAACCTTATTTCCGTAGAGTCACTTGCTGCAGCCAGTTTTTAATTTTTCCTTTAGTAATATTTCTTTTTAATAAAAGAAAAATCTGAAAGTTTGCAAAAGGTCTGTTGAAAAATACGACTTAAATGTTATTTTCAAACTAGCTGTGAACACACATATTGATAATATTTTGTTCGATTTTGCTTTGAAAGTAATCCACACCAAATTTTAGGACTCTTAGGCCCATTATTATAACTTGCCTTTAGCTAAAGTTAAGATTTTGTTGCAGCGATAATTAGTTTTCACTAAAAGTAAATGTAAATATCCGACCAACTTCGTAACTCGTGCAACATGAATGGCGACCACTGCTCCAAAGTATTTCTCTCATATACAACTACAATTGTATAAATACCTTGATAAATAATATCCAGTTTAAAGTAACAAAAGACTTTCTTTTCGATATGGTTGCAAGAAAAGACTGCCATACAAAGAATAAATGTTAGAATGGCTGAATAGATGATGGTGATATTTGTCATCAACATAAAAAGATATAATCAATTGTGATGTTATGTTCCCTTTTCTTTGTTGTGTTTTCAATATGTTTACATTTCTCTATTTTTTTTTAGTTTTAGCTGAATGAATAAAGTCAACAAATCTTTTGTTACCTAGGAAATTCCCTTGGTTCACCCTTTTGTGTTTAAAGGGAATTGTTGGCAAGGAGCACGATTAATATTCCATAATAGGAGGAAATCAATTTAAAACTAGTTTGAAGACAAAGCAAAAACACATATAAATACACGTCTACCTTTAAATGAAACATAGAATTTTGTGGTTTTTCAAAAACAATCTGTAATAGTGCAGTGAAATTTTTCATGGTTTAGTGGAATGAAATTAGAGAAATAAAGAAGGTTGTTTTGAGGATTGATTTATCGTAGACACATTCAACTCTTTATCGTGGACATAAACCAAATTTACGTAATGGTGAGTGATTGAACTAAGATAAAGTTAGATGCGATTAAGAACCTTACAAAAATGCTTGAGTTAATAATATTATTTTGACTTTTACAGTTACTTTTAAGGTTTACAAATAATATTAAGGATTATGGAATTTTTTAATATAACAAGCTTATCGGTATTACTTATTATGAATCAGATATTAGACCAAAATTAAAGTCACCTTTTTTAAAGGGCCTACCGATTTTCAGAACATTTCGAGGCCCACAAATTTGAATTGGTCACCAATTTCATCACACCGAGTATAGGGCTTTACTACCCTTTGGTAGTAGTATCGAACCTACATTGTTAAGTCAGTGTTTTTTTTCTTACTGTTGCACTGTGTAATCTATTATTTAATGGAAATACTGAACAGTTTTCGAGCTTGAAATTGCTTAGATTTATAGTCAAGTTTCAGGGTTAAATTGAGGTCTATATGAAAACCGCGAGGAAAGATTTGATTTAGATTAAGCAAAGATTATTTATTATTTCTTTAGTTATTATGCCTAAATCTGAATGTAAAAGTCAAAAATAAATCGCACTAATTAATTATTATAGACCGTCGAGTTTATTTTTATTTTTTAAACTTTTATTTAGCTATCGCAAAAATATCGTCTGTAAAGTCGTAATCTAGAAACCGTACAAAATCAAATATTTAACGACGGCTGCAATGTCTGCTTTGTGTATGAAGAGCGATAGCTTTGGGTCGAACATCGGGCATAAGAGTATTCTGGATCTAGTAAAGAGGTTAAGGAAGCTCAAATGCCGATGGAATGCATGAGTTAAAGAAAAAAAGTTAGAAGACTGCATAGAACAACAACTGCGCAAGATATTATACACAGTGAGTGTATGAAGAACGACATCAATATATTTATTGATGGTTCTTTTATGGACGGTAGAGAAGGAGCAGTTGTATAATCAGCTAAGCCAAACATTTTCTATAGCCTGCGTTTGGCAGAGTTGCTGGGAGCAGGTTGCATTGATGAAAGGTTCTCATTTGACTTGACAACCAGTCGGTTATAAAACGCATGAGCCAAGTGAACGTGTGCTCTAATCTAGTGCTGGAATGTATTTTAAAACTTAACAGATAATGCTCTGTTAATGGAGTAATGTTGGTGGTGGTTAAAGAATTCGTAGGCACAGTTGGGAGTAAAGCAGTAGACCAAATAGCCAAATAGGGATCTGCTGTGAATTTTTGTGTATCAGAACCCAGAGTAGAGCTGGGTAATGCGAGCGAAGGTCCTACAATGGCTGAACTTTATAAACCTAAAAATGTGGAGGGAGGCTACTTCATGTAGATAGACTTGATAGACAGAGCCCCTTGGCAGGAAGTCTAGTAAGGTGCTCAGATATAATAGATATTAATATTAAGCTGCATTAGTGACAGGTCATGGGAACTTCAAGTATCATCTAGTCAAGATAAAAATCGAAAAAGATGATAATTGTAGACTGTGCCTGGAAGATGCTAAGATGGCAGCGCACATTGCGTGTGAATGTCCGGCACTGGCTAGCATAACACTTAGGACTACTGGCAAAAACTTGTTAAATGTGGTGGCCATGGGGGATCTAAGGAATGAGAAAGAAGGCCGGCATTTATCAGTCGCCAATCTGAAATTACTTAAGTCAAGAGTAAAGGCTGGTAGTAGCACGTGAATCAAAGAAAGTAAGGTTGCCGTAAATTAAAAATCGGTTCCCTATAATCATTGTGGACGGAAGGAGGTCAAGCATGTACTTGTTAAGGAAGTGCTCTGCTTCGATATCCCCCTACATTAATAACATGACTATAAGTTAATCAGTAAATAATTCTTCTATAAGTATAATAAGATTTTTATAGTTAATATAAATAATAGAGCCCTTTTTTTTGTTAATTTTAATTTCTAGGTCGCTTAATACTAATCACATTATTATTTAATAGTTTAAAGCAAAGGTAGTAAATGATAAAACTCCAGTTTTGTAAACCAGTACGAGTGGCCTGGTTATTTGTAAAGTCCTCAATACCGTTTTGTTCTATAAACCCTAATAAAACGATTATGTTAATTTAAGTCCCGTTTATCAACTGCTACAAAAGCTGTAATTTCATGCGGTATATCACAATTTAAAATGACCATAAGGCTAGCCGAAGCTCATTAATAATATATTGCCCAAAAATATTAATCGAGTTTTGCTTGAAAAAAAATTAAGCTTCATGCCGTATCACATTACATGAATTTAAAACTTTGTATACAACTTAAATTTACCTAAAATAACCTGAGTTTTTCCCCCTTTCCTTGATCTCTGGAAAAAAAATAGTCAGCACTTTAGTTTACAATTTTAGAGCAAGTATACATTGTAATAATTACCATCTAAACAATAGACTAAACATTTTACGACAACACCCTAGAACTACAAACAGCAACAACAAGACAAAACCTGAGCCAGCAACATGACGACAAAACAGCAACGACACAACACTTGAGACGACAACTTATGCTTCTTATTCATCTTTTATGCAGCCAAACAATTTAAGATTAAGCTTAAAAGTGTCTTATTACCCATCTGCCTTAAGCATATTTTATAAAGGAGTAAAAAACATAGAGTAGTCCACCCATTACCAGTGACATTGACAGTCCCAGTCACAGTGTCACTCACTCACAACAACACTCACTACTAGAGCAAACTTACGGTTGCTGCTTAAACAACAACGACAATAATAAACATCGAATTTCTACTTCAATTAGCAACGTAAATACATTTTGCCGTTAAGTAAATCTTACGCAAATAGTTCGACGTTCATAAAATATGCAAACAACAACAGAAACAATAAGAACAATAAGGACGCTTGAAATTTTGCATAACGAAATATGAGACCGCAATTAATTTAACGTTAAATAAACAAAATGACAACAAAAACAACCGAAATAAAAAACAACAAAACAAAACACAACATATACAAACAAAAAGATAAATACTTTTACTTGTACAATAAGCATAAAGGCTGATAGCACTCCACTCTTCTCCTCTACCACTTCCTAATATTCCCATTTTAAGCAGGGTGTCTGTTTCAAAATTAAGAGTGTGAGCATCAGATTTAGCAGAATAGAATGTTCAGCTAATTGCTAAAAAATATATTATTTCTGTTTTAGAAATTGCTTGTAAATAGATTTTAGATTTTAAAATAAACTGTGCTTAATTGAATCATTTGATTTGAGCTTTTGCGAGGGCGGGGTTTTCACAAATATTGAAATTTATTCAAATTTGTTTATGCTGGCTGAATGCGATGCTGTGATGCTGTGCCGATGGAAAAGTGTTTAGTTTACAGAGTGGTTAAAATCTAAACCAAACAAAAAATGTTGGTGACATTTGAGTAGCTTTACCAATTTGTAATTGTACCACACAACGGCCAACAATTGCAGCAAACCCATAGTGCTTAAAGTATTGTTTCAAATTTGCCAGAAATAACAAACAATTGTAAAGTGATTATTAAAAGTTTTGACAGCTGTCATAAGCAATATTTTTTTTTCACCGCATTACTAAGTTGAATTTCCAAAAACAAAAAAGGATACATTTAATATTTCAAAAGCTGGAGACACACAATTAGTTGGAAATTGAAACAATTACAAAAATAATTTCGACATATTTTGGAATAAATATAAAAATTGGTTGATAGAAACTTAATCTTTTAAATATAATGGTGCAATTTTAATAAAAATTGTTCTAAAAATCTAAAGTTGACACGGGAGTTCAAATAAAAAATCCTTTTGACGGCATAGATAACAGTCTACTTAATAAAAAATCTGCTGGAGTTTTTGTTGTTCTTCCTTTTACAAAGTGAACAGTCTTTTCTTTTCTGGTATTTTTTTTTTCGAAGATTATGGATGTGTTTTTATAAACTAAAATAATAAATTTAAGTTTTGATGCAACTGCCGCCATATGTGTCTAAAGATGCTGCCTTCATTAATGTAACGTGATATGCACGCGAGTGGAATTATGGTCCTTCTCTCCTACAAACTATCAGCGCTCTTGAAGGTAGATCAATATTGTTTATCTTACAAATGAGATATTGATGATATTTTTTATATCAATATTTAATCTGAATTCACCAATTTTGTCCGGACAAATTTTTCATCCTGACAGATATTTTTTACTGAGAGTTTTCTCCAGCACGATTCTCTCATTTCGAAATATTTGTCTGCACAAACAAACCTGCCATATAAAATAAATAAGTAAACAAGTCATATTAATTTTACAACGTGGCAACAAAGCAACAACTGATTATAAATAAATTGGTGTAAAATTAATTTTTTTTTTTATTATTTTAACATTTTGTTTATTAAAACATGTTAAAACATATTATTTTTAATTTAATTTCTAGTAATAAAAAAACCAACAAAACAAATGCCCAACTGCATGCTAAGAAAACACTATATGATGGGGCAACTCAGTTTTTCTGAAAGAATTATATTTGGTGGCAACTCTGCTATATTTTGTCGGGATAAAAATTAAAATTAAACCGTTTGTTTCTCCATCTTTCAGTGTCAAAATGTACTAAAATTTGTATTTTTACAGCCGTAATGTAATGTACGTAATATTATGTAATATTATGTACGTAATATTACAGAGTTGTAATTTTTTTCGCCGCAAGTGTATCTTTCATAGCTATGCCTTGAATTAAACCATTTCAAGTTAATAGTTGTCCAGACAAAATCTCTTCTCTTACACCAAATGTCAAACTAAATATAAAAAAATGTTGTCCGAATAAAATTTTGTCCGGACAAAGTGGGTGAATACAGCTTTAGAAATTAAAAAATTGTTGTCTACTTGCTTGAACGTTTAAACGTAAGTTTTAACTAATAACAAATAATTATTTGTGTTTAAAATAAAAATTGAATTCAAAAAACTTATCTGTTTATTCGATTTGCTTGAAAAGTATTTTCTAAATCTTTCAGTTCAATTCAATTGCTGTAAAAATAGCCAAGGGGGTGAATGTTCCTGAATAATTTTAAGAATTTTATGCACTTAGATTTTTAATCCAAATGCCTTAAAAATAAATAAATGTATGCGGCTACATATTTATATTATTTCATTCCTTTGCTACTTCACAAAACAAACTACTCTGCTTTTACAAGCAGCATCCGTATCAGAAAATTTGTCTATTGCCAAAGTAATTTTTAAATTTATGCATTTTTTGTATTTTGACAAGCGAAATGATTTATTAACCGTAAGTAATTTGTAAATATAAACTGAATAAATAAAATCTTATTAAAATGGACCAACAGAGAAACACGAGAAGCTGAAACTTAAGGAAAAAAAAAAATATAAAAATTTTAATCATAAAAAGTCCTTAAAAAATATACAAAGAAAATAAACTCTTTAGGAAAAAATAATGATAAAATACCCACTCTTGACAAGCCAGGCAATCTGTTTTTCACTGACAAGTGGTCAAATGTGTTGATAGAGTTTAAGTTAAAATAAGAAAAGGAAACATTTTGGTACTGGCACTTATGCAACAACCGCAACAAATTTTTACAAGTTTTGTTTTTATTATTATTTTTCTTTGCTTTAATTTATGTTATAAAAATGTTAATGTTGTAAAATTTAGTTATAAAAATGTCTTTAGAAAAAATGAAAAATGACTTAAGGGTCGATGGTTTGGGTTTTATATGAATTAGAAAGCTTAACAGAATGCTCGATTGTGTAACCCTTTTTATTTAACCAATGAGTGTGACCATTGGTTATTATTTTATTTCTTTTTTGCTTCTTTTTTTAATAAATGATGTAAGTCCTAATAACTACAAACACTTTGCCAGCAAGTTCTCCCTTAAGGACTCTTCATTTGGTATGTATGAACACTTTGTATTTTTTTTTTTTGGTTCTTTTCTTTTCTCATCTTGTCGATTTCAATACGTTTTATATAAATGTTGTTTCTTGAGATAAAATTTGATGAATTTTTTGGTCATTTATTTTGTGGTTTTTATAACGGCTGGTGTGAACAATTTTTGTTTACCAACCATAATACTAATGGATGTGAACTTAACCTCAATAATCAGGGAACTAAAACTTAAATAAAAACTGGTTTTTGTCTGGGATAAATATAAAATAATTGGTTAAAATATTAATGTGGTGCATTGTGTGGAAGATAATTATTTAGTATTTAAAAAAAAACATATAACCTAACAATTTTAATAAAGCAATAATCTTTTCTGCGAAGAAAAAAAAATATATTTTTTTAATATTTTCCATATAAAAATATAATTTTATTGAACATTGTTTTTGCTGAAAACAAAAATAATGCAAAAACTGTTGTATCTGTAATTCTTCATACTCCCATTTCTCTTTCTCTTTAACATGCGAATACCCCTAATTTTGCATTTATTCCATAATGATCTGCTATTAGCACTGTTTTGCTTTTGCGGTCAAAAAGCCACGAATTTGCTTCCGAATTTGGGCAATTTTTACACCTTATAATTTAAAAAACAATTTTATGACCAATTACTGTTTTCGTTGGTTTAAGATGTACATATTTACCAGTTTGTTGGTCAAGCCCAACTCGTGTGAAAATTCTTTTCACCAAATTGTTTCGTATGAATAAAATCAAATTGCGTAATTTTGTGGTAAAGAAATTGTTTGTTAATATATTTTATTTATGGGGCATTTTTATGTAACACGTTTTGGGGTTCTTAATATAAAATGAAGATTAAAAGTGAGATCCGAAAAATCGCAGCACATTTGTTTTCTCTAAACTTCTTTAAAAGCATTAATAGTATTATCAATCTATTCATCAATCAATTATTTACCTTTGTTTGTTTCCAAGAATCAAACAACTTACAGCTCAAATTAGAAATGTTTTAAAGTCATACTCAAGGCGAACTAATTTTACAAGTAAGTAGCGCTTAACATTTCATTGCAAATTTTTGTAAAAATGAAGAAAAATTACATAGTTATTTTTGGAAAGTGACTTATGCCACTTTTAAAATAAACGGCTCATATATAAAATTAATTAAATTATTCGAATCAAAAATAAAAAAAAAAATAATTTTTAAAATATTTTTCATGAATTCAATCTCATTTAAGAACAACCAATATGTATTTTTTTGTAATTAAACACACTGAATGGAACCTCTGCCTCGTTTTTATTAATTTTGGGCTGGCTTAGACTATCTACTCAAAACCCTTAATTGTCAACGACTCCGCATTTTTACGAAATGCACATCATATAGAGGGAAAAATTCCAATAGAAATTTCTAAAATTCTAATTGAGTCTAAATTCTCCGTAATGATTCTATAGTGACAAAATGCACTTTCCTTAAAAGTTTCATAATGCCATGTTCAGCTATTGAGATCTTGTAAAAAGGAAAGCTTAAATTTACTTAAAGGCCTCCTTAAAAATAGCCTCATAATAAACCAAAAGCCTTCACATATTTTTATTTAACTTACACACTCTCTAAAAAATTAATGCTGGCAAGTGACTTCTTTGGCTCTCTGATTGTTCGCTAGTCTATCGATAAAGGGATTGCGGGTTTGATTACCAGCAATAGCTCTGGGTGTTTTCTGTAGACCAGCCATGCAGTGTTGTCTAAAAAAATCTCATCATACACAAGTTACTGAACTTAGTGCAACCTTCGGCTTATATACAAATTAAATTTGTATAGATTTTTATAATTCTTAAAAGTGACCGACCCATTTAAGAATATCAGAAGCCAATAGAAATACCCGGAACAAAAAGTGAAAAATTTAGACCCATTGAAAATGGGTCTAAACAATAATTTTTGTAGAAGACTTTATCGGTAAACATAGAATAAGTCACCCTAATTTCACCTAAGATTTATGTTAAAACAAATATCTGAATATTTTTTTATTTGAATCATAAAGCAGACAGATTATATGCATGTATACAATTGCAAATCAGGCGTATGACCTCCATGGCTATACTGATACACATACGAAATTTTTGATGAATATTTTATGTAAATGTGCTCCACATTTGTTTAGGCAGCATTATACTGTTAACTGATTTCATTGTGCAAGTCATGTTTAGTCATATTTGCTTCGAAACATATTATTGATCATATAATATATTTTTATAAAATCCTACTGCCCATCCGCCCTATACTTCTTCTAATTACACATTAATGTTTCATATATTAAATAACTAACTCCCCAACCCCTTTTTTTAAACGCATACATTTCCGTCCTTATCAATAACATTTTCTTACAAGGCATTAATAATTTTACAATTTGTTCTAGTTAAATAAAATTAAACGTGTTTCTTTACCCTTTCGCTATTTTTAACAAATATTTGATTGACCATATAGTAGTTGGCAAATAATCCTTTGGGAATAGACGACGTAGAATGCAAACTGGCCAGTAAGAGAATTTTTAACCCCATAAACAAGGAAACAAAAAAAAAAAATAAGAAACGATGTATAAAAATGACATGTAAAAGATACAAGATTAAGAAAATAAGTGATTGATTACTTTACGATTTCCCCAAGGAACCAGAAAAGACAATAAACGATAAGGAAAGGGTTTTATTTACACAATTTGTTATAGAAAAAAGCATGGAGAATACAAAACACTAAGCCATGAATGAAGTTTGCCATTTACCGTAGCTGGTAAAAAGCAAAACTAAAGTCAAGCAAATTAAACAGGATTAAACACTCGCTCACTCACTCATTTATGGCATTTGGTAGTTTAACTCCTTAAGGCAGCCAGCTTGTAAAAATAATTACAAAAACTATTTTTTTTATTTTTATAATAATTTCCTTTAAATACTCTGAAATGACTCAACACAATTTGTATTTAAATTGTTGAAAATTTGGAAGATGATTTGTAAGAAATTAAAGAAGATTGAACAACAAAAAACCAGTAGCTTGGTTGGCAATTAGAGGGTAAAAGAAAAGAAATTATTTATAATTAAGGTTTGAAGGCAAAACGACAAGACCACTAAATGCATTTCTCTTTTTTCTTTTGATTTGTTTTTAATGCATTTCTTAAATTTATCATTTAGGAAGAAGAAAAAAAAATGTGCCATGAAAAATAATTTGAAATGAGAAAAAACGTCATCATTTTTATGCGTTAAATTGTAGGGTTTTGTAATCAAGAATAAAAAATAAATAAAAAATAAATACAAATAAATACAAATTAGAAGCATCATTAGAACCTTTTTCTTTCCTCGACACACTTGAGTAAATTACTTAAATCACGTAAAATTTAGGACAGACGAACAATCAGACAGAAGAGACGCTGAAAAAAAAACAAATTATAACAAATTAACTTTAGAGAAAAAAGTGCAGAAAGAAATAAAGACAAAACAAGTCAACAAGATTTCCACTTCTTGGTTAAGACTTAATGTGTTTTTTATTTTATTTGTGTTTGTTGTAACGAGGTAAATTAACATGCACTTACAACAACACAAAACAGTAGAGAGTCGAATATGGGGAATCATCAGATCTTAATTTAATACTTTAACCGCAAATGCAACTGCAACCAGACCATGCCAACACAGGCTAAATATCGCAAAGTCATGACGCCGTTTCGAATTTTTTTTCTCCCTATTGAGTACCCTACCAAAAGTACAGGTAATGTGAAATCATTACCCATTTTAAATGGGAAAATAATAATGTGGAGAATGAGTTCGTAGTTCGGAGTTCAGAAACTATATCAGGATCATACTTTTGTCGAAATTGAGGTTGATAGAGCCGTGGTGCTCGCTGTTGCGATATTTATGTGAACTATATAAGGTTCCAACAAGACGGTGGCACATGCTTAACAGCTGTTTAAACAATGGTAGTAACGCATGAGACATTTACTGGCCGTGTACTTTCACGTGTCAGTGATCAAATTTCGACCTCTAGATTTTGTGATTTTGTGAACACCATTGTAAATATTTCATTTGATGTCATTTAAGAAGTCATTAAAGTCTTTCAAGGAGGCATTGAAGATTCAAGAAGGAAATTCAACGCTATATTCAATGATAATTGAAAAGAAAATACATCCACGTCGTGTAACTGTTTGGTTTAAATTATGGGTTAAAGGCATCAGGTAGTGGTTCTTCAAAAATAAGGATGGTCAAGTATTGTGTTACTATTGTCAGATATCACAATATAATAAAATAGCGCTTTCCCCCGGCACATGACATTCTGCTTCTGAGATACTGCAATTACTGCGTTATACATTTTTCGGTCGTGTAGTGTGCCTCCTCGTGTTATTTAATGCCACTGAATATCCCTTTATGGGTTTCTTGAAGTCAAAGCTCTATACCAACAACCTAAAATCCATCCACGAATTTAAGGAATAAATTCAACGTTACATCAACGAAAGTTGAAACCTGTTTTCTGCACATTTTTGTTTGGATGCAGCATTAACAAGAACTTCTTTCTAAATAAGGTTGGATTAGCAGTGACTATTTCTATTACAGCACTTCGTGAGCAACAAAAAAAAAAAACGAAGATCATAAGACGCTGATTATAATATTTCATTGAATTCATTGCACAAGACGAACGATAAGTAGCGATAATAACCAGGGAAGACTAGCGACCTAATTGCGATGAGCTTCCACAGTTTCTACAAGCAAGTTTGAATAAGTATCAGTAAACGTTGAACATAATAATAATGAACTTGGGTGAGTTCAAGCAGTTTTATGCTTTGAGTGAAACACGAACATTGAATTTCTTAACAACATTGTGTTTATTTTAATGTCTTTATTTCTTAAGAAATACAAAAAATAAAAAACCACTAATGCAAGTGATCATGAGCAAGCATGATCAGTTGCATGAGCATGCTGATGGGTAGATAAACTCGCTCATGCAACTGTTGCTATTGCCGTTAACGCGACATGCCCTATTGATTAATATTGATGTGAATCCCATGGGATACATGGTGTCCATCCTCAAAAGCAATAATTACTCACACATCACATGATCGTGAAGTCTGTTGATTTGGTGATGGGCCCCCTTGATCGTATGAACACCACTGAATATCTTTTTTTTAAAGTTAAAGTAAAATTATTTAAGTTTAAAGCTCCATCAACTAAATGCAGGCTACAGTTTTGCAAAATTGTCTAGGAAAATATCGACAGAAGGATGGATCTGTGCCTGCAAAGCTATTGAGGTCATTTTTCCTATTCTTTTATAACCCTTTCCTGGGTACTTTGTGATCCAAAAAAACATTACAAACGAATGAATTTTTAAAAGCCATAGTAAAAGACTACAATTATTGTTTAAGAATTTAGCTTTTAAATTCTATAAATTTTCTGTTTTCTGATAAAAAAAAAATGTAGGGGTACTTTAAAGTCATCATTAGTCGGCTTGAAATTCAATTTTTTCTTACCTCTCAGCATTCAACCAACTCTGCAGTTGTGGTCTTTGTTAAATAAATGTAACATATATTTTTTCCTGGTTGTTTTTTTTTCTTGTGGATTCATCATCAAGAGTAAATGAAAACCAAATCAAGTCTCGTTTTTTTTCCATTTTGTTTATTCTTAAGATTTACAACAACTGAATGATGTTGTTTAAGTTCTTTTGTTTTTCATGAAATTTGTTGGTTTTTTATTTACAAATAAATTTAGCTGAAATGGCGCGACGTTAGCGTGTGTTGTCGTCTTGCGTTTTTTTTTTCTGTTTAGTTTTGAGAGCTCGACAAGAAAATTAAGGAAACTTTCCAGCAATTACACAGTTTACACACAAAGGTCTAGTCTTGTCTAGTCTAGAGCCAAAAAACACCAGCTTAGTGTCTCTGCAACAGGCATACGAAACAATCAGTTAAACGTCTTACATTACAAATGCAGTGCAGTGCAATGCAATGCCATCAACCACATTATTGAGGGGTCACTATTTGTATTACACATTTTCATACATTCATTTACCTCATCTTCATTTTTAATGAAACGTTTTTATATTTTTTTTTTTAGAATGCGCTAGAAATTAGCGTAATTTTCTATTGTTTTTCTTTTTCATCTCTCAAGTTTATTTGTTTTACTTTATTACCCGTGTTGGCATAAGCTTAATAAAATTTTATTTTAAAACCTTAAAAATATAAAAAGATTTTTTATGATTTTTAGTTAATTGTTTTAAAAATAATTACAAGTTTTATAGGTGGTTTCTACTAGGGGTTTTTATATGCTTTAAAAGAGGCGGTAAAAATAATTTCCTACTTTGTCGGCTAAATAAGTCATAACTTTTATGAATAACTACTGTTGTTCATAACGATAATTATTTAATACATGCCCATAATGATCAAAAATGATTTCAAAGGTAACAATAAAACATATTATTGGTAGTAACAGAGAAATTCTTTGACCCCTAAAAGAGTACTGGGTCTTAAAAGTTTCTTACAGCCCAATCCGAAGCAAGATTGATAGTTAACAGAATTTTTTTAGAGGCTGGTTTTTTTTTTTTGGAAAAAAATCCAAAAAAATTTTAAGAATCTTACTGCTATAGTGATGCAGACATTCTTTTTTTTAATATCCTGTCTCTGGATAATTATTCAGGATACAGCAACATATGTAGGTGAAAATGAGATATTTTTTACGAGAAAAGTTATCCTTTATTTGAACCGCGGTAGTAAGGTACCACAAATTCGAAAAGTTGATGTTTTGTATTCCATATCGATTACACTCTGCATGTACGGCCACCGTTTCCTTAAAACTACATTAATGAATAATGATTCGAAAAATCTTGAAGAACTACCGTTTGATCCTGGTGGCAATGTTATCAGCTACAATTTATTCTGTAATGAACTAATAGGATTTAAGGCCACAATGGATAAATTGGATACATTTAATCAAACGCAGTAGTTTATCCGCTTAACACGTTATGGATGTTCAATTGAAGCAGTATAAAAATTATTGGTTGATATAGTTTTAAAAGACGAGTAAGAAAGCGCGAACATGTTTAGGCCAGAGTTTTATATTTTTTCACAAGAAGTTGAGTATCAAAAAGATATCACGGCCCCCAGCATGATTATTCAAACTGAGAACAAAAGTACTTGTATAGTTGGTTCAATTGCTTGCTTATAGTAGTCAAGGAAACTCGTCTCCATTGATCGTATAAATGAATAAAATGTTATCTTCCAAGAAGGTTTTGGGAAAATTACATTATTTACAATTCAATCCGTTGTTGCATTGATATGTAGCTTTCAACCGATTTAATTATGTTTTCGTTAAAAGACATTGCGAATATTTGAGTCAAATAATAACAACCGATCAATATCTTACTTTAGAAAAAATAATGAAAGTTAAATTAAATAATGTAATATTATTGCTTTTTATAATTAATTAAAAAAAATACATGGCCTTATAATTAAAATTGATTACTTAAAATATGGGTTCTGCACAGAACCCAAGAAGGCCTTCCTAAGCTAAGAACAAAATGTTCTAAGTCATAACATCTCATATCTTTATCCTTAGTTTCCAACAAGGAGATTGTATCCTGCGTTTTATGGCTACTGCATTATTTATCTGTATGAAGAACAGGAGAAGGCTGATTAACACCTGATCTGTGTTGCCCTTTGCTTTATGCTTATGGAGAGGCTTTTGATTGGCTCTCCAATGTTGCATTACTGGGACTGGGACACTAAAAGCATTAATTACTCAACACGAAGATATGGCTTTAGCAATAGTCTAGGCATACAATTGCAAATAGAAACTCAAAAAGGCGTCTTCTGGGACAAAAGTGGGCCGGTATTCCATAAAGTGGCACCCTAACAATTCCTTGACTCTCTTAGACTTTGTGTTCCTTGATCAAAAATTACAGAGCAATATATGTTTAATCTACTTTGATGATCTAATTGAGTTTGAAATCATATTAAAATCTTTAAATGTTAAGAAAGAAAATATTGCTTCCTCCCTACAAGCACAAAGCTGATGTCATGGCCTGTCCATGAAGAAACTTTTATATTCGAATTACGTTAAAATTTCAGTTTTCTTAATCGGCTGAAAATAAAAACATCACAGCATATTAACTGGTTGCTCTGGGTCAAATATTTCGCTTCTTTGAAAAAGAATACCAGTAACCGGGACATGATTCTAGGCAATGCGTTTATGGAACGCCTCGTTTTTTTAAATATAACTTATTTTTCAAGCCAAGTGTTCATACTTTGCCGTATGAACAGGAATTAATTACAGGGAGCAGTTCTAGGTTATATCGAATTTATGGATTATTTAAAATCGTATCAATTAGAGCACCCCTCGACCCTTATGAGGCCACTGTTTGAAATATGTGTGCACTGCTTCTTAAAAGCAGTCTTTAATTTTACAGCAATCGTTCAGTGTTTAAATTAGCAAGTAAAATAACATCTTGTCACAGAGTTTTAGAGTTAAATATGATGTTGAATATAACAAGTAGGATTTAAAACAACTGACAGACCAACATTTTTCAGTAGTGCAATTCAGCACTACAGAACAGATTTTTAGCAAAATTGTAGTTTGTTGCAGGACCCTACACTTCAGCCTTAAATATTAAACATTAAATTTAACTGTTGTTAATGTATCGCTGTTTTGACTTACAATTTTGAAGCAAATCAAATAAGAAGTTATTTTATATTTGTTTCTTGGAACCCCATTTCCTGCAGTACATTTTCCATTAAATATTATATAGTTCACATACAATAGTCTGGTCTGCAGAAAGTTAAAACTTTCTTTCTCATTCCGTTAAACTGATAAAAATCCGTTAACTATTAAAACTCGTAAAGTAGTTTTTATTAAAAAAAAAATAAATCATTATTCTATTATAAAACAATCTTATAAAAAATTTTTTTATTGCCTTTCATGAATACCACCAGTAGTTTCGTATTTAATAGTTTGTCTTTTAAGTGCCGTAAATAAAAATTAATTCATTGCCAAAGACACTCCCATGTAATTATTTTCTTAATGATAAGCCAATGAAAATCCACTTAAAATAATAAATTGCTTACAATTTTTACCTTTAAACTCTAAACACAAATAAATTTTCTTAATTTTTCTTTGGTGAATATTTTGGGGGAAAATATTCTAAATGCCGAAAGAAAAACTTGGTTAATAAACAAATTTACACATAAAATTACAATTTTCCACACCCAAAATTAATAAAAAAGAATACACACACATACACACCAATGGGAAAAATATATAAAAGGACATAAAAACCACAAATAAAAATACACTTTAGAAAATTTATGACCTTTTTTTCTCTTTTTTTTTTTGGTTTCATTCCAGTCTATAAAAATCTACATACACAACTTTCTTGCAGGATACTTCCTAATGAAGCAACACATGAGGCAAACGAAGTGGTAGATTAATGAGCGATAAGAATAAATAAAAAAAATTGAAATACAAACTGGCTGATAGATAATAAACTGCTCTGGTTAGTGAGGAAATAATCAAACCAAAAACCAAATTTATTTATCTCTTCCTGTTTGAAAAAAGAGTAGAAGCAACCTATTCCAAAGGATGTGAAAGGTGAAGGTGTCATTAAAGAAAATGTAATAATTAAAATTATAATTCGTTTTATTAGACATTTATTGCCTAAAACAACGGCATAATAACAGCAGCATAAAATAATGTTTTGAACAATATAATCAGGGACAGCGCTAGGAAACGACGGGATATTTTTGAGTGTGAAGGTATTTGTTCAATTAGAAAAAAAGAAATTTATAAAACAATGTGCAGCCAATTGTGGTGGTTTTTTATTTTTATTTTTAAAATTTATGATTTTAAATAAAACATTAAGATCAATCGTTAGATTATTGACTAAAAATTTATTAATAAAAACACCTGGTGGAAATCTAAAGTGTTCCGTTTGTTTGGTGGAAGGGTGCGAAATGACTGTGATAAATTTGTTAATAAAATGTTAAAGGATTTTAAATTATATTAAATTTTGAACTAACTAATTGCTTCAAATAAAAAAATTTATTTAAACGTTGAAAATCTCTCAGAGACTTAAAAAAGATATTTTTGTGTTTTATTTAGAGCTATTTTGCGTTAATGAATAGATTTTCAGTTAAACTTCTAGTGTTATTTATATAAGGCACCAGCACTGATAGTTAAAAAGTTGATATATTTAATCCGTGATATTTAATTCTTGTTTAATGCAACTGTTCGATAAGTACAGAAAAATTATCCCTGCATATAATCCACGCATGTAAAAAGTGAAACATAAGATGCAAAAAGTACTCCAAACAAATGAGTTATAGAAACGTGGTCTCTTATACTCCACGATGGCTTAGAGCGGGCCATATAGTACTCCACCTTGGCATTATATTGGAGAAACTCGACACCACTATTTGCTTCATGAAGAACCCGATAGCAATTAATTTAAAAATGAATACATTAACAAGGACCATCTTATATTGTTGTCACCTGTGTGCAACAGTGGCCCAGGTACACCAAAGAATTTTGCTGGGTTGTAGTATTAAGGAAGTATGAAACGGCGCTACTTTCTATTCTGAATTTTTGGAAAATTTTTATTTTAATTATTATTAAATTAATTATACATAATTCTCCTAAAGATTTAAAATAAAAACAATAAAAGTCATAGAATATTTTTGTATAGAATTGTAATAAAATTTGTAACTTCACGAGTCAATTGTTTTTTTATTTTAAATCTGGATATGGCGGCTAAGTACACTTAATCTTATTTAAGGGCGTTGGTTGAGAGTGGCTTAGCTTAGAGTCTAACGCCAAAAGTTCGAATAATACTTATTGAAGTGGCGACTGATAACAAGTATCATCTCTGCCAGGATGTTGGCTAAATTAAACCGAGCGAAGTTAAGTTACTTTCTTATTAATAAACTAGTGCAATCCTTGCTGGAATAGAATACGCCAGGAGCAAGTTTGCTTACTATTGATACATGTCAACCTCCAGTAAGAGCTGTCAGGCTTACCTGCGTATATGAAGCTCTGTATCTATGTGGATATTTTTTTCAATAATCCATGAGTTTTAATTTTTTTAAACAAACAGGATTGTGATAATCTAAGCAAGAGGTGGAAAGAAAAACACCTGTTATTATTCGCCTAGATAGAATACGGAAAAGATGAACAATTATACCTTGAAACAAGTCGGTGGGATTATTTTTACAGGCATTCTTAAGGAAAAAACTCCTCGACAGGAAGATCAGAAATTAGCTCGAATATAATCAGGGTACTGTGAGTTAGATTACTGCGTTAATGACCGATCAAGGATTAAAATCACAGATGATACCTGTGGTGGAAGAGACTGAGACGGTTACTCACATTTGATGTGGATATCCATCACTAGCTAGCATTATGTCTAGGACCATGCATAGGCAGATACTTTTTGAATGTGAATGCTATGAGGGACTTAAGGCTTGAAAAAATATTAACAATTACGAGAGACTCTATGATAATGGTGAAGGTTTAGAGCTACAAGGCAGTCTGAAACCAAAGTCGACAATAAAAGCTAGTGATAATACGAGACTCAATGAAAATATAGACGTAAATCGGATACCAGCAATCCCTCAAATGGGTAAAAAAGTTTGCTCGAGACTGCAAAGCTAACCTCCAATGCTTGAACTATTTCATTATGGGTTTAACGATTTCGCATTTTTTAAACAGACTGTGAAATTTATTTATAGAATAATAAATTGAGGTTTTATTGAGGGAAAATACACGGAACAAATTTTTCTACCAATTAAAGGTTTTAATCAGTTTTAAATTAAAGTTCAATTAAATTTTAATTTATGCAAATATATATTTATTTAAAACAGAATAAAAAAATCTTTATTAAAAAAATAAATTGAATCATTTAATTACAACTAATTGAATCAATTAATTATTTAATTACAGTTAACTGAATCAATTAAATACTTAATTAAATTTTAATCTGAAACCAATTAAATCCTTTAATTGGTGAAGAAAATTTTTTCTGTGTACAAGGAAATAAGAGCGGACCAATATATATCCAAGTGGCTAGTAGGAACTAATACTACCTTTCCTTACCTGATCGAACTGAAATCAGCAAAACTTAATGAAAAAATTTTCTCATATTAATAACTTATGCGGCAGAAAGCGAAAAATTCTCCCAAAAGAGATACGTAGAATTTCAAAAGCAAACACAGAATTTCATTGGAAAAATTCTCATGAAAACAGTTTTTCAAAAAGCTTTTGACAAAAGGCAGCAATGAATAATTTGATGATTAATCATCAACTAAAAATTTTCTAATGAAAAGCGCTTGACCACTTTTCACGACAGAAATAAAATCGTAAGAAAAATTCAGATTTAAAACAGAAAAGATTAATGATTTTGAATAAATCACTAAATCATCTACGTCATGCAAGAAATTTGAAAACAAGAATACACCTTTTGATAAAATTAAAGGCACACAGCATCATAAGATTTGTTCAAAATTCTGTCCTTTTAGAAAAAAATCATGACAGAGTTTTTGTAAAGAACTTTGTTTATTTAGGGAAGCAACTGGTCAGTTTTCAAGTTATTTTTTTTTTCAATGATTTTAACTTTATAAAAGGGTGTCAAAAAATAATTAATCTGCGGAAAAATGTATGATAATAAGTCATGTTTCAATTAATAAACATTTTGTTTAGAAAAATTTCATACATTTTTTTAACATAAAAAAACTTATTTTGCCAAGAAAATAACCAACCAGTTTCTTTTAATAAAATTTTTATTTTTTAATCCTTGTAAATTTCAAGTATTTCAAAACTTGTTTTATTAAAGCACATTTTCTCGAAAATAAATATTGTGTCATCAATTATTTTCATGTTAGATGACATAAGAGCACTCAGACAGCATCTGAGTAAAGAGATCTCTATAATTTGCGTGAGATTGTTTTTTTTTAAGAAAAATTGTATTTTTTTTTTTAAATTCATGACATTTTAGCTTAAAAAAAGATTTAAACACTTTTAATAGTCAAATTTATGTTCTTTGACTTTGTTTTTGTATTTAAAACTGATTTCAATGTCAATTCTAAAAGTATATTTTGTTGTTTGTTTGAAGAGGATTATTAAGATTTATAGGATCCATAATGAACTTAAAGATCAAGTTTATGTTCAGACAAATTTATTGCAGATGTGTAATTTTTGCCGAGAATTCATACAACAACTTGACCTTAAACTTTAAAATCATTTTAATGAATTTCAAATACTTAACGGTTAATTTCGCGTCTGTCATGTGTTAACACTTGTCGTTTAAATTATGACTTCCCTATTCCAAGACAAATAATTGTAAAAAAAGAAGCTAATATTTTATTTTTAACAACAAAACAGATTTAAAAGCTTTTGTCAATTATAATGCAGTCATTGTTCTCTTGAAAAATACTTAATATTGTAATCATATTTTGTGACATGTGTCAAAAGGCTTTTAAGTTCAATAAAGTACACATATGTATTTTTTTCAAAACTATTCTGCTCTATAGTATAATATAAAATTCGTTACCATTTTGGTAACATTGGAAGATAAAGCAAAATATACAAAGTCATGAAGTCCAAAAAATCGTACACATACATACATATATTGAAAGAAGTTTTAATTTTTCGAAATTGCAAACACTATACATCCTGTCAAAGTTGTTTTTGAAAATCAAAAACCTATAACAACAAGGCTGGTGACCATAGCTGACATCACGCAACTAATAAAGATCGAGATTTCAATACAACCGTACCCTGACTTGCTTTTAAAAGTCTGATAAAAAGCTACAGCCGATGACAGCGAATTAGAAATGCCCTTTTTAAAATTGGCGCTAAATGATAATATTTTTATATTGCTATTTTACTCAGTCTTGTTGGTGAGAGTGTTAGTTACCGTTGCACTTTTAAAAAGTTTTAAACATAATAATTTTAACAACACGCGACAACTAATTGGAGACGCTCAGATATTCATTTAAATCAGCCTTGTGTAGTGTTTTTTTTAAAGATCAAAATAACCTATCTCAGAGTAACAGTTTCATTTGATTCCCACATATGACATCACCTATATGTTAAAGTGACGGTCTCTACCACTTAACAACAATTTACGTGACAAGTGGTGTGTTAGTTTCCTTTTCTTTGCGGTAAATAACATCATGCTGCCTTGGCAACTAAAACTGAAAAGCAACAGAACAATTTTTTTACAAAAAGGCTCTGGTGTGGCAATCTTATAGTCAATGGGTTTCAAACCCATTGAACATCCATAGAGTTACAAAAAGGAAGTCGTAGGGCTTAAAAATAATTTAAATTAAAGAAAAGTGAAAGAAAGTTAAGATGTAGCGATATATTTCGAGCGATGTCGTAATCTCAATACGCAATACATTTTAGACAGAAATAAAGCAAAGATTTAACGAAGTCTGTCTGTTTGCCTGTTTGCGTTCGTATCACGTAAAAACTACTGGATGGATTTAAACAAAATTTTGTTCGAAGGTACCTTAGTATCCTGATAACAATATAGGATACTTTTTTTCCGCAAAAATATTTTATTTCCAAGAAAAAGTGGTGAAAAAGCAGCGAAAGTATGCAGTTATTTTAGTAGTAAATACATAAACCATAACTGAACTAATCGGATATTTATACTTTATTTTTTACCTATTTAAAGGTATTGCATACTTCATGGCATACTTCAAGGCGGAATATTTTAAACATGGTTGCGGAACAGATGGCGCTGTTATAAAATAATGACAAATATAAATAACTTACTGTCAAATCGCCAATTTAATAAAATTTGTATTTGATTTGTATTTTTACTTTTTGTAATTACATTGTTATTAAAATATTTTAAGCACTTTTCACAGAGCTTTAAAATAAATTTTAGAATTTTATATAAATTTTTTAATTTTATCCAGGGATGGGTACGTTTATATAAAGTAAATACGCATACGTGAAGTAAGAGTCTTAAAATTTGATGTGTATTACTTTCAAGGCAAAATCGAACAAAATATTATCGAGACGCACACAACGTGTATGGGCACAGCTAGTTTAAAATAAGGAAATAAATTTGATACAAGAGAGAAGGGCATTTTGTTCTTTTGATATGTCAATGGGTTAGGCGATATTACCAGCTTGATGATATGATATATTTTATATGGAAATCGGGTAGCTTATTTAGAGGATAGACTTTTAGGAGTTCTTCCATGGGAAAATAGAAAAGATTCATAATGGATCTCTTAGTGTTTGAAGTGAAATATGAAGACCATATAGCAGTACCCTTCGTAGGCGCACTAAAATAATCATTTAAAGCATAACTTCTCAGTTAAGTCTTAAATAATTAGAAGAAATTTTTAAATACTTATCAGTTTAAATTATTTCTCGGGTTTGTTTTTGTTGCAAAAATAAAATTTATAAAAAAAGCAAATATAAAATTAAGAGCGTTTGATGTTTATTACAAAGCGTTTCCAATTAGTATATATGATTTCCATTTGGCCTGATGATAACAAATATGACACATATCAAAGTTATAAAGTTTCAAAAGCTGGCTGTAGTGTACCTTGAAAATGATAAACGAAAATCATTTTATTGCAATTTTCTTCGATGTTTTACATAAGAATTCCTGCTGTTAAAAATGATCTCTTTTACTGTTGAAATTGACAAATTCTTCCATTTATTTTTTTTTCTTTTCATTTATTGTTCTCAAGAAAAAATTGCAATTTTAAGTCTTTGTTTCAAATAAGGTACACAAAAAATAAAAATGAAAAACTTTAATAGAAAAATTCTTTGACACTCCTCGTTTTCTATTTATGCTGTTTGGTTTTGGCAGAATGTTTTAAAGTTTTTAACATGAAGTTATTGTTTGTCAATCAGTATCAGATTGTCGTAAGTGCAGCAAAAAGCAAATATTATTTCAAGACAGATCCCATTGTCTTTAGATAATATGATTTATTGAAATAAATGCATGTGTATGAGTTTGATTTTAACGTTACTTTTTTTCAACACCTTCGAATATTGGCCCCCTCTCTATTTGAAAATTTATAAGTTACAAACAAAAAATTGTGATTAATTTAACACTTTTTTCATGGTAAATACGAAATGTATTTCTTGTTTACTTTTTTTTAAAAGCCATGTGTTTTTCTACAGAACAACTTCAAAGTGTTTTTTTTTTCTACAAAATAATCAGTTTTATCACAGAAATGTAAATAAGGGGTTCAGTTTTTACCCCCTAGAGTGGTGTGTCTTCTAATGCTTAATGCATTTGACATCATACACATTTCTAATCGGTGCATTTGTTTCAGGGAAATTGTAGTGTATTTTAATTAGCATCTTAATGTTTCCATTTATTATGTCATTGCCTATTAGTTTTTCTTGTAATGATTCCAGGAATTTGCTGATGAAGCTGATATTTTCATTAAACTTTACACAATTTTAAACTTTTGTAATACTGAGGGCGAGGAATATTTCATGGGTTGTTTAAGAAAAACTATATATTTTTTTATAATTAATTATAAACATACCATTAATACTGTTGTGTTTTAATTTTTAAATCGATCCTATTCGTTATATGTCAATTAGATTATAACAACTTTAAAAACACTTTTTTTCCTTTATGTTTGTTCTTTTCTATAGATTTTATATAGAAAATGTATTCGTTAGGAACTTTTCTAAAGAAAATAATT
Organism: Phasia obesa; assembly: GCA_949628195.1. Lineage (NCBI taxonomy): Eukaryota > Metazoa > Arthropoda > Insecta > Diptera > Tachinidae > Phasia > Phasia obesa. The sequence goes on along the minus strand of OX451217.1, from coordinate 149,013,916 downwards.
TTTTTAGTCTTTTTTATACGGCAAAAAACTAGGGTCCATTTTCCTTCCCTCAAAAAGGTGTCCTTAGGGAAGTTTGTACATGGAATGTGAATCAATTTTTTTAAATAGAAAAACTCTCTGCTAGGATATTTTTCTATAGAAAATGGTCTTATTGGGACTTTTTCTATGAATTATTGTCCGATAACTAGTTTTTTCTATAAGAAATATGTTCGTTATGAATATTTTCTGTAGAAAATATGTCTTTTACGAACTTTCTCTATAGAAAATCTGTCTTTTACGAACTTTTTACTATAGAAAACTTCTCTCTCACAAACTTTTTCCATAAAATCGTGTCTGTCCTTTTTCTATAGAAAAAAGTGTTTGTTGCAAAAGTTTTTATAGTATATGTGTCTGTTAGCAGCTTTTTCTATAGAAAATATGTCTGTTAAAAACTTTTTCTATTCAAAATGTGTCTGTTAAAAAGTTTTTCTAAAGAAAATGAGTTTTTTAGGAACTTTTTCTATAGAGAATATGTTTGTTAGCAGCTTTTTCTATAGAAAAGGTGTCCGTTAGGAACTTGTTCTATAAGAAATGTTTCCGTTAGGAAATTTTTTTTATAAAAAATGTATCCGTTAGGAACCTTTCTATAGAAAATGTGTCCGTTGGGAACTTTTTCTATAGAAAATGTGTCCGTTCGGAACTTTTTCTATAGAAAATGTGTCCGTTCGGAACTTTTTCTATAGAAAATGTGTCCGTTCGGAACTTTTTCTATAGAAAATGTGTCCGTTCGGAACTTTTTCTATAGAAAATGTGTCCGTTCGGAACTTTTTCTATAGAAAATGTGTCCGTTCGGAACTTTTTCTATAGAAAATGTGTCCGTTCGGAACTTTTTCTATAGAAAATGTGTCCGTTCGGAACTTTTTCTATAGAAAATGTGTCCGTTCGGAACTTTTTCTATAGAAGATGTGTCCGTTCGGAACTTTATCTATAGCAAATATGTCCGTTAGAAACATTTTCTATAGAAAGTATGTCCGTTAGAAACTTTTTCTAAAGAAAATGTGTCCGTAAGGAGCTTTTCCTATAGAAAATTTGTCCATAAAGAGCTTTTTCTATAGAAAATGTCCGTTACGAGCTTTTTCTATAGAAAATGAGTCAGTCAACCACTTTTTCTATAGAAACTGTGTCTGTTAGGAATTTTTTCTATAGAAAATGTGTATCTGTGGATATTTCTTTGTTTTGTATGTATTTATTTGTATGTATGTATTTTATAATTGTATATCAAAAGATAGGAGAAAATATTTTTTAAAAACTAAAAAAATACTTTTTTTTATCGTCATCGACGCTGATAAAGCGAGAAAAAACATTAAACCGCATGAACGAGAGCAACATGTATAACGAAAAGCATGAATGCAATGGAACGACACTGATAAAGATTTGTCATGTCATTTAGGATTTTACGCGAAATACAACTGAAATGAGTTGGAAATGTGTTCTGAATCTTTAAATGCAATTCTTGAATTAAGCTTTAATAAAAATGAAGAAAATGATGCGCAGTTGACGTTGTGAAAATAAAAGGAAAAATATTACAAAATTTATTTATTAAATAAAGACGTAAAATTTATTTTTCGAAAAAGAAAAACAGTCGTAAAAAAATGGAGCTTAACAAGTCATTAACAAGTCAAATGACCAAGGCATTAGTAAAAAACATGTTATTTGATGAAATAGATTGTTTGCTACATTAAGTATTCTATGGACGAATGGTTGGAGTGGAAAACAAACGCTGTCAGTATGTCTCAGTGTCTTCCTTTGGCTCAATAAAATAGCTTTTTATTTTATGTCCCTGATGATAATGACGCTGATTTTGTTTAGTTCATATTACTCTTTAATGTTTTGTTTCTTATTTAATGTTTGAATTGTATTGCTTTTTATTTTTATTTATATTTCTTTTCTCCTTTTGCCTCTCATTGTCCACGTTTTTTTCTTTCTATGGCAAAAACTATAAGAATATTGCATTCATTTATTGATGGCAGACAATTGATAATAGTTTTTATTAAAACATCATTAGTCATAAAATTTGTAGGTGCAAGTAATTGCCTTCAATACCGGACTCATGGCGTGACTTGACATTAAGGACTATTAAACAAAAATCCTAAGTAACATACAACAGCAAACTGCATAGGATAATGAACTCTGCAATAACGAAAAGTAATTAAGGAATAGAAGTAATGCATATATTGGCACACGTATTCGTCTTAAATCTATTTTGTATAATCTATCGAAAATATAATTGGATTTATTATCTTTAAAGGATTTAATAGGAAATCATTAACTATTAAACTGAAACCCAGATGTAAGTTATCAAATAATTACTTCTTCAGTGTTCTATTCTTGCTAAATTATTAAAAGTTTTCTTGGCTTTTTATCAAATTGCAATAAATTAAAAAAACTAATGGAAAAAACATTCAAAACCGAGCCGTAACCAAATTTGCTTCATTTAAAGTTCACATCATTAATGCCAACCAAAACCAAGATCATAAATATCGGCAACAACATTTTTAAAGCCCATTAAGCATAAAAATGATCTCTTAATGGAATTTTTAAGCAGCCCGAAAAGAATTACACAAATTTAACCCTTTTATGTGCAAAATAGTCTGCCAATAAATAAATCTTTTTCTACCCAAAATGAAAAAAAAAACGAAGAAAACATTAAATTAAATGACTATTCAACAGTTTGGTAATTTGAGCCATTAGTAGCAACCCTTTATCCTTCAAAACCACTATGGTACATGAAATGGAAGAGCAATAAATAAAAACATTCTCACAAGAAAATCAAGGGGTACCTAGAGCCCCCTTACCAAAAACAGACAGACAAGAAAGAGCATTAACACATCTAAACTGGGATAATGAACACAATAATGATGACAATGACACAATGTGACAATTGTGTTGAAAGGAATAAAAAAAAAAATAAACAAGACTAATTCATAAACAAAATAAAGGAAAAGCGGACAGATAAAACGACCAGCTTAAAACATGACCAGTGCACGACCATTTAAACAACCCTAATGGGACTCATATTTAAAATTTATGTAATCGCCATACATTTAAACGTAATTAGTAGTCTTGAAGCACAAGATTATTTAAATAAATACAATTTTCTAAATACAAGAAAAAAAAAAAACAAATTGTTGCTTTTTTATGCAAATTAAAGAGGACCTAATATTTTCTTATTTAGCACAAACAAAACAACAAAGAACGAATCCCATAAGCTGATGCATTCAATACTCACTGACATGTTTCTTTTTCTTTCCAGCATCCTGTTGCACAGAAACAATGAATTTAAAACAGGATTTCGTGTTTCTTTTTGGGATGTGTTAACAAAAATTAGAATATTTATGACCATCGGTCATATGAAGCGGAAATTATTACTTTTCTTTTGTTTAATTTTTTTCTCCATCTTCATGTTCATCATATTTAATATTTTTTTGTTTCTCTTTAATATTAAAATTTAGGTTAAAATAACCGGTTTGTCAAACATCCTTTTGAGAAACAAAAACAATTTTAAGGATACAATTTGTTTTTTTTTTTTCTTAAGTTTAAATGTAGTGGAAAATCCATAAAAAATGTGTTGAATTTATTTTAATTAAGAAGAGTTTTAAATTATCAACAGGAACATTTTGAAGAAAACCAAACTAAAGTTTAATGCAACTTGGTTTTCTTTTATTGAAAAAGCCTAGCAATTGTTTAACAAAACTTTAGACTAGACGTCTTCTCTATAGAAAAACTGTCTGTTAGGAAATATTTTTTCTAGAAAACCTACTGGGTAGAGTTTCTCTGGCATTGCCGAGACAAGGCAAATAACTCGGCGTAGTCCTGGACTCAAAGCTCTCGTGGAAACATAATACTAAGAACAGGATGCATTCTATGTATGCAAAAGAGCCTTTGCAAGGAGATTGGTCCTAGTTGACACTAGCGAGTCACGCAATCACTGGTGCAATAAGGTCAACTCCAGTTGGAGGGCAATGCTAGATATGACTCCCTCGATGTATACAAATCAAATACGTATCTGCCAGGTCGGCCCTAAGACTCATGGAGTCGGGCGAATTAAGGCATAGTCGTGTTCTACATGGCACCATTCTATGTCAGGAAGGGAGAACTATCTTGAAGGAGCAGACTGATTATTTGAACCCTCTTATTTGACTTCGACAAATCTTTTGTTGTAAAAATACTGAACAGGGATTAGTGGAAGGAGAAGTCTGTAATTCAAAACAATGCGGTTTTGATATTTACGGATAGCTCCCAGACATAGAGGAGAACTAAATTTGGTTTTTCTCTGAGGATCTTAACATTTTATTCTCACTCAGATTTTCCGATACCTTACAGAAATATATGCAATATTGGTAGCGGCAAGGAAACTAAGGAAGTTACCATGTAGATGATGGCCTTTGATATTTTTGTGGACAGTCTAACCGCCATTAAGACTTTTGATTCGAAAGTAGTAAATTCAAGACGTGCATTCAATCTCTAGCCCTACTTGAACGATACCCTGTAAGGATAATGCGGGTTTCGTGGAAACGGGATGGCTGATCTACCAGCATAGAACAGTTTCAGCCTGGACGTGGTAAATGCCCAGGGAGGCATTAATAGAAGTCATAGGTGGTATACAATAACCACTTGAAGATTGTCCAAAATTCTTTGGCTCCAATCTACAGGAATAGGACAAAGGCACTACTAAGTATCGAGGAAAATTCGACATCGCTTCCTGTAGAGATTAAAACGGATCAAAGCACGATTAGACCATATTGGAGGGTATGGGAATTTCTCGCGATAAGAGATGCAGAATTTATCTGCATGAGGAGGTAGAGCCAATTTAACACCTTCACTGCGACTGCCCGGATCAGCAAGGAAACTAGCTCAAATATTTGGTCGAAAGAGTGTTTTAGGGCTCTAGGTGGTTCTCTGGAACTGGAACTTGAAAGAAAAACTGTCCCTTAGGCCAATTTTCTATAGCAAAACTGTCCCTTAGGCCAATTTTCTATAGAAAAACTGTCCCTTAGGCCTATTTTCTATAGAAAAACTGTCTCTTAGGCCAATTTTCTATAGAAAAACTGTCCCTTAGGCCAATTTTCTATAGAAAAACTGTCCCTTAGGCCAATTTTCTATAGAAAAACAGTCCCTTAGGCCATTTTTCTATAGAAAAACTGTCCCTTAGGCGAATTTTCTGTAGAAAAACTGTTCGTTATACACTTTTTCTATAGAAAAACTACCTGCTAGAAAAGTTTAGTCAGGAAATTTCATCATCACTATACACCAGACTATAGACCAAATGTCCGTCAGTTTCTTTTTGTTAGGCAATATTTATAATTATTATTTTTTGTTGATAACATGTCATTCATTAATTATATAAATTGAAATGCCACTTAATGACTTTTTGCTACTTTGTAAATTTTTTAGGAAAAAGACCAAAATATAAAAATCATTAATAAAAATCATAATATGAAGGCGTAACGAATAACGTCACGTTTCATGATTAGTTATGTTGTTAAGTTGTTGGTCTTAAAACTCGTAAATATTCAAACATTTCATAAATGTATCAAAAACCAAACAAAGTAAATGACTACAAAAGGATTATTTTTACATGAATGATTTGTAGAAAAGAAAAATAAATTAATTTTTTAATCCAAAAGAAATCAGTCAGATGATGGTTGTTGGTCTCATCAAACATCAAGTAACAAGGATGACAAATTTTATTAATTATCCTGTAAGTTGAAATAGTAAAAATTAAAGGATGTGGTTAAATAAATGCGGGATATTTCAATAATGTTTTATTTTCGAACTTTTATTAAGTTTCTGTTTTTGTTGGTAGCTGTAAGGAAAACTATTTCTTATAGAACTTTTTACACTTTGCGATCCGAATTTATTAGAATTTTAAGGGGAATTGATTGCTACAAGCTGTATTATTTTTATGTCTTTTAAAACCCATTAAATTTGGTTGATTTTAATTATTTCTTTGGAAAATTGTTTCAAAAATCTAATAAACAATTAGTTTGCGGCAATATTTTCAATAAAATTTTATAATTAAAAATTTCATAATTAACACCACACATTTACGCTCCAGCACGCTGCTATTAGTTATAAAAGAACATGTGACAACCATATCATTGCTCAACATTTTGGTAGGTTCAATATATTTGTTATGGGGTCTTTTCTACACATGACACTGACACCCACCAAAATTTAGGGAGAAATTATGTGTCATGTCATGCCTAAAAGTCAACCATTTATTTAATTTGCTGTAACCCCAACTTCAACAAATAATAAAAATGTCATACTTATTATAATGATTTTCCAAACACAATAAAAATTTGTATATTTTAAAAATTTTTCGACACACGTGTCTTAAGTCATATAAATTTTTCTTTTTACAAAAAGGGGCACTAGTTTTGAAGATAAGAAAATTTGGAAACCCCCTTCTTAGATGAGGTTGAGATACAGTAGCAGTCCAGTGCCTTTGTATTTTTCCATGACATTCCCAGTTGACACTTAATTATCTAGTGTTTTGCTATGATATGCTGCTTCTAATATCGGAATCTTTTAAATACAAATTCTTGGTCATGTTGTATGTTTGTGTTTGTTGCTAGAGTTAAGAGATTTTCAAGATTTCAATTTTAAAATGTCAAGTGTTGTTCATTTTACAAAATTGTTCCCTTTTTGGGTTACAAAAATGACACGTGATTTTTTGATTTGATTTTAGGTTGATTTTTTTCTATCATTAGAAAGATAAATGATTGTTTAACGCCAGATACATTTACTTAAGTGAACATTTTATAATTATTCATAAAATTAATTAATTTCGTAATGTAAAGAGAAAGATTTAGTAGAATGGAAATTTACAAAAGAACAAACAAGATGCTTTTAATTAAAAAATAATAAGGGAAATGCTTTAGATTGATAACAACATAAATAAGAATTATGTAGGAAATTTTAAATAAATTGAATAAAGGAAATTCGAACTTAATTCGAACTTGAGTTTTTGTAACCGCTCTGTAATTTGTAAAGATTTTTGCCCACAGTGTTTTTCAGAAGGAGCTATATTTTCTTATTGCATTTCAATTCAAACCCGGAAAATTAAATACTTAATAAAAATTTATTATTTCAAAAGGAAACAACCCAACAAGAATATGTATTTCACTCCACCGAATATTTAATTGCCTAAATAGGCAACAGAAATGCATTCATAAATGTTCGCAAGAGGTGTGAGAGGTGATTCCAACACGACAACTCTTACAAAGAAAATATACTGAACTAGAGAAATAGCACGGTTTATATTGATTTAGAGGGTACTGACGTTTTGTGACTTTGTAGGGGATACCTTTGATTATATGATAAAAAGAAAACGAAAAAAACCTACAAATAAGTCCAACGAGCTCAAGTCGCACATCTCTCGAGTTACTTCACGTCGCCTTGGAGTAAGATGCTCATATTCTGAAATTGCTTGAGCACCAAAGTGACATTAGCTGTATCTCTTAGAGTTCCACAGTGGGGGAGCTGACGAAAGAAAGGGAAATAAATCTTTCGTTTGCTTATTCTATCTATTACGGTTCAACAGATGCAGCCGTGGAATAGTTTTAAAGCTTTTGAAAATTAAGGTTTAAGGCCAAATTTCCAAAAAAAAAGGTTTATTGGTTTAGTTATTCTAAATAAATATATGTTTGAATATATGTATGTATGAAAAGCAGAAAAACAAATTATATGTAACAAATTATCGTTTTTTGACTCGATTATCATCAGTGTGTCCTTGCTAAACAGGCGTTTGGTGGAACCGATTAACCATACTATGCGAGGTATTCCTGTATACACCTTCTCTGATAATTTCTCATGTACTCGTATACTTACTACAGTTTAAGAGATACAGCTGTGAGACCAATACGCAACGAAGCGAAAACTTTGGGTAGAAAAATAATGGGCAGTTTGTAAAAATTAATGAAACCTGTAGAAGACATTTGATTGGCTTAAAATTTTAATTTAATAACGACCAATAAAAGTTAAACCTATTTGACTGAAATCTTTTTTTTACAATTATAAAACCAGTAAATTAGGAATATTTTTAAATCAAATTTACAGCTTTTTAATTTTTGCAATATAAAATATTTTAGTGTCATTAACGAAACAGCCATAGCTACCGTAAAACGTACAAGAATATTAAGGTGTTAGTGAAGAAAAATCATAAAACTTTTGCTAATCCCATATTGAGAACATGGTGAGCAATGAAGCCATAAACTGAGACTTCCAATACTTGTTAAGAAAATCCTTGGAAATTTTTCAGATGATGCTAGCAAATAATAAAATGCCATAAGTATTTAATGCTATTAAAATATTTTTTATATTCATTGATATTAACTAGAGTTTCCTCCATACCCACACAGAGTAAACGCGTGGTAAGTATAAAAATCTCTATTTATGCGAAAGGTATAAAAATTTATTTTAAATCATTAAGATGGTGGTGATAAAAATTCATAAAAGATCAAAAAGAAGTTAATAAAGGTGAAGTTTATAAAATTGTTCAGTCTATGTTATTTAAGAATGATCGTATTTGTGAGAATATTGAAATTCAAGAAAAGGTGTAGTTAGTTAATTGGTAGTAAAATTTTAAAAGTTACAAAAAACTGCTTCCTGTATTTTTTTTTAAATAAAATTGCTATTTAAAATTGCTATTTATTTATTCATATTCATATTTTATTTTTTTTTTAGCAACTTTGATGATTTTTTATCGTCATATTTTACAAAGCTGCTTAATAATTTACTAAATGTTCGACCATAAATCTTTGCCAATTTTATCTTTTATTATAAAATTACCCATAATGGCCAATAATTTTTTTAAAAAAAGTTATCTTTTGTTATAAAAAAATATAAATGACTTTTTATCTAGATTATCATAAATACTACTTTGGAGAAAATAAACAAACTAATAATTTGAAATACGAGTATTTCCGAAATGACATCACAATTTGAAATAAAAAATGTTTGGCAATTTATTAAAAAATAATAATAAGTGAAATAAAATACATACATACATACATACATACATACATACATACATACATACATACATACATACATACATACATACATACATACATACATACATACATACATACATACATACATGAGAGTATAAGTATGAGTCGTTTTCTTTTTTTATGTAGAAAACGAAAGTAAGTGTGTTTTCTTGGTACACAACGAATTTGTTTTAACCTTCTTAATACATTTTGCAGACGTTGGCGTTTAGATTATCACCAACTTATCCCAGCTGGAGCAGCCAAACCGATGGGTAGTCAAAGATATTTTTTCTTTTCAAATATTCATCGGAAAAAAATTTATATACCCGCTCGATTGAGATGCCTACAACCTCAGCCTCACGAACTCAGTAAACCACTTTTAGGCCATTCAAATAAATGGTGGAGACTCCCCATAGTATTTATTAAGTATTTATCATTCTTTGGTTTCGGTGATGGTTTTTACAGTGGTCAAGTACTAGATAACAGCACACAGGAACAGTGCACAGTGGGGTAAAAGCAAAATATTTTAGAAATAACTCTGCCATTTATAAAGCGCTAGGTCGATTGATCCTAAATTTGACTTGAGCTTAGCAGCTTAAACTTTGATGCTGAGCACCATCAACTTGCCAGGGGTGGCGCTATGTGGTCTTAAAACGGGGTATTTCACACTGCAAATAATTTAGAGCTTTGCATTTCTACAGTTTTAAATACCTACAAAATGATGCTTTAATCTCTAAAACATGTCTTAAAATCAGCGAGTTATAAGCGTTTTAAAATAAAATGACTATGAACCGAACTCTATTATTTAGGGGAAGTAGTAAAAGTCGTAACAAGATTTCCATAGGTGAATCTGCAGAAGGATCATTAATGTAATCGTTATCGTTAAAATAAAAATAAATTACAAAAGTTGATCATTGCATTTACTGTGGCCTAAACCATTTTATTTCAGAATACGATTTAATAAATGATTTTTCTATATACTTTCCACAAAAGGTAGAGTACTTTCGTAAACTCATTCATAACCACAATAAAAAAACTATACCCCAGAGTATAAAACAAAACAAAAAAGCATCCAACACAATGTACCCTTAGCCGCATACGCACACACTATACAAACACAAAAAAAATATCTAAGATGTGAAGCGGCACAACATTAACGCAATATTTTATGAAAAACTTAAATACCGATAAGAAAATATTCTATTTGATTGTATCTGCAGAACTGTATTTTTCTTTTTTTTTTGTTTTCTCAGCAAATCTTCCTGTTGTTAAAACACACGCACACACACAAATACCAAACAAAAAATAAAGTTCCCAAGATTATTTAAATTTTCATTGACTCAGTCAAAAGTCATTGGTAATTTACACCTCATTGTACATTCATAAGAAAATGTGAAAAAGTTTTCCTGTTCGTGTTCAATTCCATAAAGTTTTTGTTTAATAAATTTCTTTATTATGCGGGCTGCTGAACAATTCAATATTTATATAGTTTTTCCTAAACACTCAACCCCTTTCCCTTCTGCCTCTGTTTGTGGCAATAGATCAAAATAAATAAATATTTCCATTTAGCATACTTAACCCCTTGATAATGATTAAATAGATTTAAAGGAATTCATCACCACTGAGCATAATTGATGGCTCTTAATAATGAGAATCAGTTTTGATTTACGTGTTGATTTTTTACGCTCTTGTAAGGAAAGTTCACATAACAATGACTTAAGACCCGCATATGATTTTTTGAATGCAAGTCTTTGCGTATTCGAATATTTAAAAGTTGGTTGAGTTTTTATTGAAATTATGGTTTTTATGTTTAACTTTTGGTTTTTTATTTACTTCCGAGGCAGGTGTTGACTTTTCCACATTCTTTTATTCAAGCTCCCCCGCTTTACTTATTTTTATATATTTTTCAACGGTCATTGTCATTTATTGTCCAACACAAAATAAAATTTAAAAGTGACCTTTTCACTTTTCAGTCCTTTTTAAAATAGCTATTTATGGAGTTTAAAATTTACGATCTTTAACGAATTAGTTTAGTTAAGCTGTGTTAACTAAACAACAAAAACAAAAGTCTAAAGTGTGAAAGGACTCTTGCAAATCAAAGTGACAAAGTGACAAAAACTATCATAAGTTTTTATTACCAGTATCAAATACAAAAATAAAAATCTCTTTTAAATGATAAAATCCCCGCTCATATGAAAAAAGGATAAAGATGATAATGAGGTCATTAAAGTAAGGGTTGTCCTAGAACACTAAACACGTCAAAAGAGAGCACAACAGACAGCCATAAATACATGTAATTTTAAAACACATATGAAAGTGAAATGATATTTTTTTTAATCCAGCCAAACAACAACAAAGGAAAAGGGAAATCTAATCAACAACAACAACTTCCGTTTATGAGCATTTTAAAACTAACACAAGTGATAAAATAAAAATTGTCTGATTATGATTTTGTTGTTAATTTACGATAATGAATGAACACGACAAAAACTCTGTCCAAAAAAGGACACTTAAGGTAGTTGAGTTTGATTTAATGAAAGTTAAGTGACAGACAGTGCAGTGAACTAGTTTAAAATTGGGGTGGTGTAAATTTGTTGCGCTACAACAATTTCGATTTATTTTGTAGTTCATGCCGCATCTACCACATGGGTCATGTTTATTTTGTGTAAAAGAATGAGATGCTTTTGAATGCTCTTTTTGCCAGAGAGTCCTCTGTTAATGTAACAATTGAAATAATCGAAGTTTTGTATCAATAACTGTGCGTAGCGAATGTCATTTTAAAATTTCAACACTTCTAAAATCAAACTGTAAACTATCATTTCGATTAATAATTAACGCTTAATTGAGTTTTAAAAATCTAGTAGAAATTCTAAGCACTTTATAGGTTTGATTTTCTAGGAGGTGGTAGCGGATGTGATTTTTTTTTGGGTAATTGGAAAAATTAGGTTTTCTAAAGTAGTATTCATTATACAAAATATTATTCAAGTAGTTTTGATCATGTATTAGACCGTTAAAATGAATTAGGATTTTATGAGCCTTAAAAACACTCTTGAGAACTCTGAAATAGTTAAGCTAAATAAAAACAGAATAATGCTAATATATTTGGGTGCCTCCATATAATGTTTCGTAGAGGGCTAGGCTATCAAACTGGAGATTTAATTACGCCAAAGACTCTGGGTGTTTTCTGTAGACAAGCCAGGGGATATGAAGCTGCTTTTTATGTCTTTAATCTTTTCGTTTTTTGGATATTACGGTATATCATAGAACCTGGAATTAGCTAAGTGAAATGCAGCGATACAAATAACCTAACCCACAACTTTCAGTTGATCCAACCCAAAATTTTGTAAACTGTTGTTATTTTGGTGCTTTAGTATGATTTTAACCTTAGAAATAATTTCTTATTCTTGGTGATTTCTTACGCTTCTCGTTATTATAATAAATTTTATTTTATAAAATAAAATTTGTTTTTTTTATTGAAATTAAAATCTAAATATTTTAGATTTTTGTGCGGTATTTGTTTTTCATAAAATTTCACAATTTTTCAAACAAGCTTTTTATTTCTGTGCTCAGAAGTCGACTTACTTTACGGTTCCCTTCGTTATTAGTGGTTTCTCACAATAGATTTCTAATTTATGGTAAACTTACTTTCTAATCTAAACTAATGTGCTGTTTATGTAACTCAATTGAACAAGTCGTCTGGGACATTTGCATGAAAAGCACTAAATTTATTGAGTTATATCCATACAAATTTTCTAGACGTTTTATTCAATTGGGTTAAATAAACAGCACATAAGACTCGTCCTGTCTCTAGCCTTTAGTCTCGACTGTAGTGATTTCAGATTGTCGACTGGTAACAACCAACCTTCTTCCCCATCACAGAGTCTCTCGTATTTGCTAACATTTACAAAAAACCAAGAAGGACCCACAAAAATTAAAAATTTTGTATGTGTGTTGGCCTTATTCTATACAGTCCTGGATATTCACACATAACCTCAAAGTCTCAGTGCCTTTCCGACACATTCCGTAAATATCGTTTTTTTTTTGGATATTCATCTTGGCCAGATAATACTTGAATTGTTCAATGCCAGCCATTAACGCAGTTATCCAACTTAAGTTACCTCGATTATATCCAAGGATCGTGCTGGGATTCGTGGTTAGTGGCTATTTCTTCCAGAATGCCTCTAGAGATTAACCCATTTACCTCCTGCGATGTTATGTAATGCCTAATGAAAACCTTAGTTCATTTAGAGACCAACTTTTCCAACTCTCTCACGGTTCGCATTGCCATCCCTATCACATTCTCACGATTCTGTTTGACTTAATGTAATTCAGAACTTATATAGTCTGATTTATATTTACATGATAATGAAAAAAATGTATCCACCAAGACAATTTATATTAAAACGATAGGTGGATAGGTGGACTTAAAAAATCCAGCTTCCTGGCACCTATAAGACTAAACTAAAAGAGCCTGCTACCGGTTGATTCCTCGAGGAAGTTTAAGTCAAAATACTTACAATACATTATGTTAACCTTATGCCTGTCAGCAAGGATACTATACAAGAAACGTGTTTTTTGATAAATTCTAGATTCTGCCAATAATATTTTTTAAGTAATATAAATTCTTGTTCTAAGTTTTCAAATAAAATTAGTACAAAATTAGAAAAATATGTAACCAAAAATCGCCAAAAGTTAAAAAACTATCCACGTCTAGATATTAATATTCAAGATAAAGCACTGCATGAGCAAAACTCATAAGACGCTCATTATAATATTTCGTTTAATTCTTGTCTGTTCATTGCACACGAGTAATGGTGAGGAGTGGACAATAATAAACACTGAAGACCAACGATCTAAATGCTAAGATGAGCTTGTATAGTTTCCATAAACAAGTTTAAATGGGTATGAGTAAATGTTGAACACTATAACAATGAACTAGGTCGAATTTACGTAGTTTTATGCCTTGAGTGAAATGGTAGCACAGTTCCAGTGTGTAAAAAACACAGAATTTTTTAACAACATTACTTACGTTCATTTTAAGGTATTTTAAGGTTTTAAGTAAAGCAAAAAACCACCAGAGAAAGCAAAACCCACTGAGCCTGTTTCAGAACTTCTACACAACTGTTAAATAAAACACACTGACTGTTTCGAACACGAGAAAGTTCTTTTTACTCGGTCAGCTCATTGTGTTTATGAAACCAACAGAGTTTAAATTTGCTCACTAATAGTACGATAGGAGTTGGCATGTCTGCAGTAAGCGCCAACTAACCATACCAAACAAAAAGCCAATGACGATGGTCTACACTGATTTATTTTGAGTGAAAATGAAACAAAAATCGAATTTGTTAATTTTGTATTTATTAAAATTAATTGAGTGTTAGCAACATTTAAGGTTTCCTTATCAGTTGCGATTGCAATAAAATGATTAGTTTTATTTCAAATAAAAAAATGGTTTGTAATAAAAATTTGCATATTAAAACCATGAGAATTTTTAAGAGCCACAAATAAACATTTATTATTTCTTATTAAAATGAAACAAAAATTAGAAGGAACGAAAGAAATCACACAACATTATAAAAATGGGGAGGGTTCTTCACTACCTTTTTGTGATTGTGAGTTGCCAAAGACAAAACAAACACGAAATATTTTGATGATTTTATACTTTTTTAGCCAGAAGCTCATTAATTTTCATAACAAAAATATGTCACAGCATCATTTTTCCCGATTTGTGAATTTTTTTTTTTTTTTTCTTCTATTTTTTGTTCTTTAACCAAAAATATCATTAACACTGTCTACACTATGAATTTGTTTAACTGCAGCAAATCACTTTCAATGGGTGAGATGTGATGACGGATGGATGGTTGGGTTTGTTGGGTTGGGTTGGTTGTTTGATTGCTTTCTGCTTTAACTTCTTTTCATTCATTATTTTGCTTTTGTTTTTTTGCAGCAGACAAGGTGAAATAAACAAAAAATAGTGAAAGACTGAAACTTAAATGTCATTTCAATGAATTTATAATTGGAAATTACGTATGTATGATGTGTGTTTGAGGATTTTTTTGTTGTTTATTTTTGGTTATGGTAAATTGCCTTTTTGACACAACAACACAAACTTCACAATAAATTTGCATAATTTTTTTTTTCATTCATTTTATTACGACAAACGCAATAGTCTGTTTGTTAATTTTTCTTACACACGAGGACATGTCATTCTGGAAAAAAAGGAATTTGTTTTAAGTTTTTCTTTCATACAAAACATTTTGCATATTGAACAAACATTTTCTTTGCGCTTTATTTCGTTGTATTGTTGCGTTTGTTGGCTGGTTCTTTTAATCATTTTAATTAATGATTTTATGTAAAGTTATTTTTTCTCTATTTGATTTTCACAGAGCTTTAGGAAAATTTGCATACCTTTGCAAACCCCTCATCCTGGTTTCTTTTTTTTTTAACAAGTTTTAAGGATTTTGTTACTCTTTTATTATAAAACATCATTAATCAGCCGAGTTAATTTGTTTATTTTTGTTTTATAGATCCTTGATTTGGTTTTTATGCGTTTTTTGTTTATTTGAGTCATTAACCCTTTTGTTCTTTTATTTGATTTGTTCATTTCGATATAAATATTTGTTGTATTGTTTTTTTTTGTTGTTGTTGTGTTGCTTGGTTTTTATTTGTTTAATTTAAATATCCTGGGAATCTTGGCAAACCGTTTGCTATTTTATTTGCATTTTTCTCCGATTTTGTTTAAGTCTTATTAATGATTGTTTTGGGTGTCAGTTAGGGTTTTTTGATTTTTCTCAAAATGTGATCTTTGATTTTAATTTAATTAAAAAATTTTTACATTTCTTTTTGTACTCACATCTGGTAAACGTTATTGTAATTGAACAAAATCGTTAATTACGGTTTACATAGCAATTGTTTGATGTCCCCTTGCTAAACTCTACAAGGATAAGTAATGATGTCACCGGGTTAAGAGGAGAAAACAAATTAATTGAAAATCTTAGATTAATGGTAGAACAAAATTTTTGGAACAAATGAAAAAAAAAAACGCAAAAACATGCCTGACATAGGGATTCTTAGCCTTAGACACATGCTTGCAATTACAAGATGCTCCTGATAAAAAAGAACCTCGACAATTATCAGACGTCAATCTGAGTAAATTATAGTGTTAAAACGAGACTCAACGAAAGTAAGGTAGTGACAAGTTACATGACGGCTTCCCGAAATCACTAATGATCGTAGGGGATCGAAAAGAGCCTGGTCTGCTTCGAAATCCTCTCCATAATTATAATAAAAAAATTAGAAATTAGGTTTCGATAAAGGTATAAACCAATAAAATTAAAATATTGATACTTATACCAGGATCGAAATTAGGGACTAAATGATTCCATTGTCTTGTGAACAATTCGAATCTTAGCGACAGTGTTCTTAGATCATCTACATTCTGGATACATTAGAAGTGCCCTTAATAACAGAGCAGAAGTCCTTCCAAGTACTGCGTCTCCGTACATATATTGCTCTTTAGCTCCATGTTTTTCCTCGTAAGCGTTCCATAAGTTTGAATCTCTCTGCCTCATGTGACGATTAAATTCCTCTCTTGTGTCCTTTTTCATGGATTTAAGATATCCGTCCCACTAGGGTGTGCGATCTTTCTCATCAACTACTGCTAAGGGATAAGGAAGTTCGAAAGCTAACTTAATCGTGGAGTTTAAATGTTTCACAGGTCGCTCGATTTCGATGCCAATATTTTCCGAAAGATGCTTCGGAAAAGAACAGGTACGATCAGAATTCTTCGTTATTGTTATATAAAAAATCGAAAATTTTATTAAAAAATCCATTTTTATGACTTTTATTAGTGATCAAAATTTTTCGTCCTTTTGCCTGTAGGAGGCTGAGTTTAGTTAGAAAATGAATTTTTAGTTTTTATCCGTTTAAGTATGTAATGTTTAAACCCTTTTAATTTGGACATTTAAATATAAAAATAATTTTTAAAAATTATTTAGTTCTGCTTTTAAAATTTACGCTCTTGTACATACATGGTAACACATGTCAGCAAACGAATTAATCGAAGAGAAATGATTTATTTACGCTTTCGGTAACTGAAGCCACTACTTGACGCTTGAATGCCTTGTTAGCACCCAAATCATTCAGTTCAATACCAACAGCGAAAGGGTTAAAATAATTTAAAGTTGTAAAACACACACATGAATGCTTCAAAAGGAACCCTTCAATTGCCATTAATTTATGGTTATTTAGTTGATAATTTTAAAATTTCGAAAGAAACTTTTTCATGAAGGCAATAGAAACAATATTCTTTGAAAATATGCAGAAAAAAGAAACAACCACTTAAAAAGGCTTTTATTGGTTTCTTAAATTGTATCGATGAGTTGCGTTGTTATTCGTTAATTTCTAAATATTGTATTTATAAGAATTGATTTTGGTCTTTTATTTGTTCTTTTAAGAAATAAAATTATAATTGTTGTAAGATTTTATTTGTTTTGGAAAAATCACCCTTTTTTCTGTGGCTTTATTTTCGATTTTTTTGTTGCAAAAATTTTGAAGGTCTGGGAATTTTAGTTGAGTGCATTTTATTGCATTTTTATTGCTGCATATTCCCTTTTGGTTTTTATTGGCAGAAACAAAAAGAAAAACAAAAATTTGCTTAAATCTTTTGTGTTGTTGTTTTCTTTTTTGTTGTATTTTGACTTTATTTTGATTTGTTTTGAAATGTCAATGATTGATTTCGATTGTTTTGTAACATGCAAAAAGGTTTTTATGGCAGCTTCTAGTTTTAGCAGCGCAATTCGTTCAATTTAAATGCGGAATAAAAGTTTTTTTTGAAATAATTCCGAGTTTACGAGTTTCACTTTTTATAGCTTTGTTGTTATATTTACGATCCAGGTTAGTATTGCTCTCCCTTTTTTATAACCAAAAAATACAAAAAAAAAATCTGTTTGTATTTTAGTGTTAAATGACAGCTGTATGAGAGTGTTTTTGCCAGGATTTAAAACAAATCATTACCTTTTGATAAAAAAAAGTAATAAGAAGCTACTTTAAATTTTCAAAAGAAAAAAATATTTGAAGGTTTCATTTTAGTTGATTTTCATTTAAAGTAAATTGTGTTGCTTGCCACAAAATATTTTCTTTTTGACTTTTTTTTTCTATGCATGTATTTTTTATTTGCATTTATTTGTTCAATACCCCTGGCAATCATCAATCTCTGTCGCTATTTGTTGTCTACCAAAAAATATATAATCGTAATACTCTATAACTTGTTTTCTGTTGTCTTCTATGGTTTAAAAAAGAAGTGAATAAAGTCTGTAAATTCGGGAAAAAAATTGCATGCATTTAAATTAGACATTTAAGTCAGTGTCGGTCGTACCACCCACCCACCAAACAGTTGTTACATTTACTGTCAGATTCTAACACAGCACGCTATTCTTTGGAAATTCATATTAACAATGAAACCAACAACAACAACAGCTACAACAACATCATGCATAATTTGTTTAGTTTTTTTTAGTAAAGCAAATTATTTTGTAGGTTTTTTCTACTGACTTTTGCTACTGGTTGCTGTATGGTTATGGTGAATAAAATCATGTTTTTTTATAATAATTAATATGGAAATTAAATTATTGCTAAAAGTCATATTAATATTACTTCGAATAGACTAATTTTAATAAGTTATAAGAATAAACTTATATAGACTGCTATACAATAGTCTGTGATCAATTAGTAGATTGAATATTATGATGGTAGGTAGGTCTTCTAAGTTATACCAACCTTGATTAATATAAATTTTAATTTAAATAAATTACTTAATAAAATAAAATTCAAATTCATATTAATTAAATTAATAACTTTACAATAATAAATATAATAAATATGACATCACAATTTTACTTACAGAGCAAATAGGGCTTCTGTTATAGCTTAAACTAAATTCATGCTAGGGTTGGGTAAGGAATATCGATAAATCAATTTATCAATAATTTAAAAAAAAAATTCGCTAAAAATCTTAATTAAGCTTAAGCCTGATTTAGACTAGGTTTCAACAAAAATATCGATTAATCGATATTTCGATATCTCTTCATACATTTTTTTCTATTTTTTTAAAAGTGATATATCGATTTATGTATTTAATTTAAAGTATTGAAAATCGATATATTTTTTAACCATGGTTTGGAACAGTGTGTAACTGGTTCATTATCATCAAATTATCATCAAATGCTATATTTTTGGTTATATTACATTTAACAAATCTATTAAATGAATTATACGATTCCTTAGGTATTACAATTCTTATTTTCTGATGAGTGTCAACATTGCCGTTTGGAGCTCAATGACATTAAAATAAATGAAACAAGAGTATATCTTTACTATATAATAGCGGATTCAGGCTAGAGTTGAGTAGAGAATATCGACTAATCTATTTATCGATATATTTATAAAAAAAACTCGCAAAACATCTTAATTAAGCTTAAACCTGATTTATACTAGGTTTGAAGAAAAATATCGATTAATCGAAATATTAATATTTTTGCATTAAATTTTTTCGATTTATTTTATAGTGATTTATCGATTTATTTAATTTAAAGCACTGAAAATCCATATAATTTTTAAACATGTTTTCGAACAGTGTTCAACTAGTTTTAACAAATAATGCAGTCACAATTTTCATCAAATACTATAATTGTGCATTAAATTTTTTCTGTACTTTCAATAGTGATTTATCGATAATTAATTTAAATTAATTAATTCATTTAATTTTTTAACCGTTGTTTCAAACACCGTGTAAATAATAATGCCGCCACAATTTTAATCAAATGCTATATTTTTGGCTATATTCCATAGTTAGGTCATAGCTTAGTTTTTTTATACGATTTCTTGGGTATTACAAAATTTATTTTCTGTTTTCATTGTCACTTAGAGCTCAAACATATTAAAATTAAATGCAGCAACAGTATATCTTGATATATTTTTATATGCCTTGATCACGGCTTCATAACCTAAGAATGTTTGACTGCATGCGTATAGAATAATTATTAAAATTTATATTAATTTAATATTTAAATTAATTTGTTTAACTATTTATTAATATACAAATGGATTAATTTAAGTGGACTTAAGTTCTTACATTCTCTCTAACTAATCAAGAAGGATTTAAAGAATTTTAAATTAGGTAATACATTTTTAAAGCGAAATTGGACAAAAATATATTTCAGCTACTAGCAGAGTGTAATGTATATCCTGGAACGAAGCTGTCTTGCTCACCATTATTCATATCTATCTTTCTAAATTAAGATAAAAGAATACAAGAATTATTATCACATTCAACATCATCCCATCCATCTATTGTCAGTTGATTAGAATACAGTTTACCACACATACTATACTGTAGCTTTTTCCGCTTTATATGTTTTTGGTTTCTTTATTGATTTGATCGCTTAGTTTTCTTAACTTCTACTGATCTGATTTCATTAAATTTTAATAAATTGCTGCTGTACTTCTTTCGGAAGTCGTGCTGTTATTTTAAACATGATTGCGCAACAGATGGCGCTGTTTAAAAATTAACACAAAATATGTATTACTTACTGCCAAATTTGTATGTGATTTGTATTTTTAATTTGTGGAATTACATTGTTATTAAATATTTTAAACTTCTTTTACTGAGCTTTACAATAATTTTTAGAATTTTAAATTTTAAATTTTAGAATTTTATCGAGGAATTGGTTTCTTTATGTGGACTACTTTCGAAGCAAAATTGAAAAAAAAAAAATAAAAAAATATTGTCAGGACGCATATAACGTGTATGGGCACAGGTAGTCCTAAATAAATATAATATATAATTTTTCTCAGTGAAAAGCAAGCAATACACTCTTATTTCAAGCATTATTCTGGTTGGAGGGATCTGTTTAAATACACAGCGGTTTGGCCAAAAGATCGATCGTCTATTTAAACTGAGCGTAATTTTGTCATGATATTTTTCGCATTAAAAATTAAAAAGTTCCACATAAAATGGAGCACAAATGTACAATTTTAGTAATAAATTAAATAATAACAATTAAAATAATACAAAAACCAATCGCCTTTTTTTATTGCAGATGCCTTCGATACTGTTTTCGTAACGTCATTTTAGTTTCCAAGTTTTTTTTATAAAAAAATGTTAACAAAAAAATAAATTCCCACAAAAAATTTATCAAAAATAATTACCAACATCATTAATATTAACACAGTTAAACTCAAGTGGCGGTCATTTTAACTCAACTGGCCTGAGACTAATCAAATGATGAACTTTGTGAACTCTTCATAGAAATTTAATCTAGATATTTAGCAAAAACTCCCTCATTTCCATGAATTCATTTGCATACATGAATGATCACATGAATGAGAAATTCTCTTTTTTTCCTTTTTTGTTGCAATCTTTGTAACACAAGTATCACTTAAGTACCGGTCAGGCACAATTTTTCTCTCCATTTTTTTTTTACTAAACAAAAACTGGACACGCGCTATGCTAATTGTCATAATCAATGACTCCATGCTTCACATTCACGCTAATTGTTTAAATTGACAGGACACTTTTAATAAAAACGGACTATAACAATTTTGAGACATTTTATTGCAGGCGCAAAAATGAAAATTAATGCAAAAGTGAAAATTGATTTTATGCTAAAATTCTAAAAGAATCACAAAATCACACATCCATCCCATCATTTATGGGGAGTATGCTGCTCAAAAACAGCTTTATTATAATTAAGATGTAACAATCAAGCATGACGAATATGAGCATTAACTATTGACACACAGAGATTTAGACAATCAAAAAATACGTTGATACAAATATTAGCTAAAGACTAATCCAAATACTCGAAATGAAAAATTATCCTGAAAATCTGCTGAGCTGACTGTGTGCGCGTGTGTACGAGTATTTAGTGCATTATGATGAACATCTTTCTAATTTTTTCTAGCTTCAAATGTAAGTATATATATAAGTGTGCGTGTTTTTGTGTGTGTACATGCAGCAAAGAGGATCATTTTGGTAACCGGTAATTTGTTACACTTTTTTTGTTGTCGTTTGTTGACAATAGTTCACACAACCAATTCGACTGGTTGACAGTTTGTGCCATTGAAAATCTATGAATTAATATTAAAAAGGGTATTTTTCGGTTGCTCTGGGTAAGTGTGTGAGTTTTGGTTAAATGAAAAATCGAGCAAAACTAAATTGAAAACGTGTGCTTTGTACTCGTATGTAGGGAAACTAGAACTGTTGACAAATAAACCAATATTAAGTTATCATTCAAATCTTCCTTTATACTCTTTGAGTGTTTAATTTTCTTAAACAAAAAAGAGTTGAACATTTTTTTAAATCAGTTTTAAATGTTTTAAATTCTATTGTTCTCTTTTTATATAGAACCTTTTTGAATGTGGACAACTTTTTAAGTTCTTTTAAAATCCTTGCACGTGATCTTGTTGAGTTTGTTTTAAAACATTTCTTAAGGCCACTTCAGTTTTTTTTTGTGGAAACACACGTGCGTGTGCTTGTTTTTTAGACGTTGCAATTTATGCGCCAATTGTAACACAACATGTCCGGCTGTAAGTTTGTCAGCAGGATACTAAAAAATAAAAAAATGTTTACTATGTTATTTTAACATCCGGTAAATATTTGAAAAACAAATTATGATGTTTAAATAAAATTAAGATGGAATTGGTGAGGCTCGTGGGAGCCAGAAATTTTTGCCAGAAATGTTTAAGCACCTTAAGAATATATATTTAGAAAATTTAAAAAAAAATTTATAAACTGGAAATTAAACAACGAAAAATTACTAAATTTGTTGTTGTAGTATTAAAAATATTGTAGTAGTATTAATTTTGCTAAATTTTGATTATTAACAAAACCGGTTATTTTTAGTATAAAATTTTATACATATGTATTTTTAGAGCTCAGCACTTGCACATAATTTTAAAAATATCAATCGGTTTTTTTGAGTAACCGGTTACTTGGTAAAACTAGTCTGTTACTTTTTATAGTATCTGTTTTTTATTTGTTATTTTCCTTAGCAATTTATAAAAAACAATCATTTCATTTTTGTAAGAGTAATCGGTTACTTGATAAAACTTATCAGTTATAATTTAAAACTAGTCAGTTTTTTAATAAAAAATATTGATTACCTTTTAAGTTAATATCATTTTTCTGAAACTATTGTTTAATTTTAAAAAGACAATTTATAAAAGACAATCATTTCATTTTTGTCAGAGTAATCGGTTACTTGATAAAACTTATGAGTTATAATTTAAAAGTAGTCAGTTTTTTAATAAAAAATATTGATTACCTTTTAAGTTAATATCATTTTTCTGAAACCATTGTATAATTTTAGAGGAACCGTCTATTTTTTTTCAAATTACTCGGTTACTTTAAATTGGTTTGGAAATAAAAAATTACATGAAATAAAAAAGGTATTTTTATATCATATGAAAAATAACAATTTTTTTAAAAATTGTTGGTTACTTTATTTTGTGCTAAGCTACCTCTTGCTGCTCTTTTTATAAAATAACTCATTGCGAGCAAATGTCTTTTTAAGTTAATTGCTTTGATTTGATTCCAACATATTTAAATATTGTTATGGTTTAATTTTATTTTATATAACTTTAACCTCACTTAAATTTTTACGAACAATATTTTAAATTATTCGGTTCTTAATCGGATATTTTTTTAAAAAATGTTGGCCTTTTTTAATTTTAGTTTTCAAATTGGAACTACAATTCCTAAGCAAATGGCTGATTTTAAAATCAGTAAAAAAATTTGTATCAAGGGCTAAAATAAGTAATCGGTTACTTAAAATATAAACACAAAAATTTTAATAAAAATGAAATATAGTCCATTGAAATGCACAATTCCATAAGATAAGCTTTTTATTTTAATGTAAATATCATCTTAGAAAATCGTTACTTTTATAAATTATTCGAAAAAAAAAATTAAATGAAATATTATAAAAATCTTATAATTTTTTTGTAATCCTTCGTATATTTAAAATTTTTTTTTTGAATAATTTATAAAAGCAACTTTTTTTTAAGATGCCATTTACTTTAAAATAAAAAGCTTATCTGATAGAATTATGCATTTCAATGGATTTTATTTCATTATTGATTGAAATTTTCAAAGTAACCGATTACTTTTTCATCCCTTGACAGAAAACTAATTTTTTTACTGGTTTTCAAATGACCTCACTTAGGAATTGTAGTTTGTAGTTTACTTAGGAATTGTAGTTTACCAATTTAAAAACAAAAATTTAAAAAGAAAGGATTAAGAAATAAGCGATTAAAATCCGATTAATTTAAATTGATTGAGGTTTAAGAATATTAGTTACCTTTTTTAAAATAGTTAAATTTTTTCAACTAGTTGCTGCTTACAAAATTTTGCGGTTAATATTTTTAAGTAATTGATTCCTTTATTATAATCATAGTTGCAGTCACACAGGGTGATGAAAAACAGGTAAATGACACCAAAAGTGAAGATGAAAAAGGAGGTCAATGTTTTTTTTTTTTTTAAATCACCAGTTAGTAAATGTTTATAGAGATAAATTTCTTTTAAAAATTCCTAAAAATTCATTTTAAGCTGCGGAAATAAATGAAATAAAATTTTGAAATTTAGAAGATTTCAACAAATATTATCTTTTAAGAGGTTACAATTAACAAAAAAAATAGAAAATGGAATTAATCGCTTTGTCGGATAAAATTACTCGCGACATGTTTGATTTATTTCTCAAATATGGTTTGAAAACACTACCCGGATATTGAACCGCGTAAACTATACGGCTCACATTACGGGTCTTTTGACATATGTAGAAAATAAATAACTATTTTACATGATACTTTTTCATAAACAATTGGATTTAAGAGACTTTTAAAAGTAACCGTTTTTCTAATCTTGATGTTGTTGTCTTTTCGGTTTTTAAATTTAAAAGTGTGAAATATTAATTTAAGATTGGCAGTGCCAACCGAGTTTATGATTACACGTACTTTTTTTAAATAATAGGTTACTTTCAGACAGTTTTTATTTTTGAGTGTTATTTTAAAAGTAACAGGTTACTTTTTAAATACCAATTAAAATGTAATCTTAATACTTTGTTCTTATTAAAATTTAAGTTATTTTCTTTAACTCGCTGCTTTAAGTAATCACGCATTAGTCAGCCATCTGCTGCTCACTTGTTAACATCTTCACTTAAGCAAAAGTAGTTTATGGCTTTCATTATATCAACTTGTATTTGAAGTAGGTAATTAAGCCTCATCTTTATTGATTTTACCCAGATATTTATATGGTTGAGTGGTATAATTATCAACTTCCGTGTTTAGCCAATAACACTACTGACCTCAATTCTAAAACAAATCCAAATACGCCCAGACCTCCTTTGATATTCATTACGACTGATACGACTTTAGCATTGGTAAAGGAAAAACTGAATTTCAAAAATAGTAGAGAAAAGCAATTTGAAATTCCATATGGCAAAAAAGTAAAAGTGAAACGCAATATATGAGAATGAAAACCAACAACTACAGACAACAATTAGTGGAAATCAAATATCAAAGTGGAAACATGTAAATGGCATTTCTTTGTTTTCACAGAGACAACAATCACTACGAGCAACACAACTCGTTGTAACACTAATACTAATAATAGTGCTGTTTAAATAGTCAAGGGTATGAGGACAAAAATTACAAAAATAGTATGAATTTTTTTCTTCCTTTCCCAACATGATTAACTAATAAAGAAATTCTTAAGCAGGGGGTTTTACCATAATTAAATTCCTGATTAGCTCATAGTTATAGAGACAATTGTTTCGAAAACAAATCAATAAACAAAAGAAATGTACAAGAATACTTAAATATTTTCTCACGTTTTATATAAAAAAGATAAAAAATCTTACATTCTAAAACCCTTTTTGTTTGCAACAAATTACTCGGCAGTAATAACAATAAGTATGAACAAAGTTTTGCCAAAAATATTGTTATTTGAAACATTAAAAGAATCAAAATAAAAATTAATCAATTGAAATTGCCTAAAAAACAGCTTTAGACATTATACTTTCAAAAACCCCTTTTCCTCCAGTGAAACAATTTTAAATCTTGAGATTTTTAAAATAAACATTTTCCACTACAATGATTGCAAACAATGCGAAGTTTAAGAAAAACCGATCCCAAAACGTTAACAAAACACTTAAAAATTAAATACACACGCATTTACAACATACGATTTTACAATTGTAACAATAAAAATCAATGAAATTTGTAATTTATAGCTTATTGACAAATAAAAAACACATACGTACGTACGAACATTACGCATTCAACTACGAGTACGATTACGAGTACTTAATAGCGGCACCAAATTGTTTTAAAACCCAGTAACCCATTCAAAAGGGTTACTGTGAAAAATCTTTGAAATCCAAATCTCTCTCATACACGCAGCGCTAAAAGTCATAAAAAACAATTTTGTATGCCACTACAAAGCAGAGCAAGACCAAAATTTGACATAAGTGATGTTTGTTTGTTGTATGTTGCAACATCAACAAAAACATTAGTACGTGTGTACTTTATGCTTTCAAAAAGGCAGACGTGCCCAAGGAATAACATCCTTTTTTTACCATATAAACTTGTAGCCAGAAGTACGTGCATGTGGTAGGTTACCCTTATCCTTTGATTATCACATAAACAAGGACTCGAAAGAAAGAGAAAAAATCTTTAAATAAGCAAGTCAATTTGCAGTTAATGTTTTTAAAAATGTTATTCATGTCTGCTTAATATTGGGAAGAAAATTATTTCGATTTATTGCGAAAAGTGTGAAAATCTATTTAGTTTTAAAATCAATTTTCTATTTATTATTGGAAAACAAATTTAAGGCTTGCTTTTATTAGCTTTCCCTTTCTGTTTTAATTACATTAATTTTACCATATTTTTATAGACATCTGTTGAATATTGTTGAAAGAATATTTAGTCTTCTCTCTTTCTGACAGTAATCGGTAACAATTTTCATAATTCCGTATTACTTAAAGCTTGCCCGTTCCTTGTTTAAATCAAAAGGTTAAAAAATAAAATTTTTTTCAAATAAATTATGTTTTGAAATAATCGGCTGTTTGCCCCGGTAAGCTAGTAAGCAAAATTTTGAGGATTGTGGTTGGATTTCCAACAACGCCTCTGATTGTTTGACTACACAGTCATTTAAGGTAGAGTATAATGTGTAATGTGTAATTGTATTGTATTTATTTAATAACTAAGTAAAGTAACCGATTATTACTTAAAAGTAATAAATACATTTTTCAACAGAATCAGTGATTTATATATCATTATTCAGTTAACGAATTTTATAAATTAATAACGAAATCCTTAGAAAGAAATCCTCATAAATATATTGATAACTTTCAAATTAGTCGGTTCCATTTTAAACAGCAAAGTTTTTAAAGTATTGAAAATCATTTACTTAAAAGTAATCGGTTTACTTTATCTCAGTAATACTCGGTTAATCATTAAGAATCGTATGCTTTTTAAAAAATAGGGCTTTTTTCACAATCACAACTGTCAGTTCAACATTTCGTTACCTTTTATCTAGTACTGGACCACTGTCGAATTATGAGAGGACTGCGTCTATCAGTTCAGTTTTTAAAGTATTTTTCAGCCATTATAAGCAGACAACCTCGCTAATTTCAACGAAAATGAATAATAAATCAGTCAAGTGCGAGTTAGTCTCACACACGAAGGTTCCGAACTATGTTAGTACTACTTTTAAAATTCAAGTTGTTAATTTTGTTATGTCTTATGGGCACCCTTTAATTTTAAAATTAAAGTCATATTCGCGAAAATTGCATCATTATTGGAACACCCTTTAAATTGTTGTTAAAGCGACCATTGTAATACACTTTCTCTGTCACTAATTGATGCCCTTAAATTTTTAGTAATTGTTATAGCGGCCGAAGTAACACATCTAATGTAAAAATTTCAAGAGTCTACCTATTACGGTTTATAAAATAAGGCTATTTACGTAAAAATCAAGTTACTGTCGGCACACCCTTTAATTTTATTATTTGTTATAGCGGCGATAGCAATTCCCTTTCTATAAATATATCAAGAGATTACCAATTACGATTAAAAAAATAAATCAAAATATATGTGAAAAACATGCCACTGTCGGAACACCCTTTAATATTTAGTAATATCGGCCGTGGCAACACATCTTCTGTACAAAATTTCAAGAGTCTACCTATTACGGTACAACAACCGCATAAGGCGTTATACATGCAAATCACTTCACTGCCTTTTCCGGCAATTTAATTTTTAATATTTTTTATAGGAAAATTTAGAAAATCTACCTAATCATGTAACTGTAGGAGCACCCTTTTAGGTTGATTTTTTTATACTTGTTTATATAGCGAACTAAGTTTTAATCACTGTTTGTAAATTTAAAGTGTATAATAAACACATATAAGTGAATAACACGTCTCTATCAGAACACCCTATAAGTTTTAGCTATAGCGGAAACAGTTATACGTCTTCTGTGAAAATTTCAAGAGTCTACCTCTTATGGTTCCTGAGATGAAAGGGGCTGAGATGGACGGACGGACAGACGAACAGACATTGTAGCGAAAACAATAGGTTTACGTTTTTACCCTTTGGGTACAGAACCCTAAAAATGAATTTCGTGTGATGTTTTAACGTTACTTTTTACCTAAAGAGCCGTCGCCGAAACCGCAAAAAACAACAACAAATTAAATCTCAAAAATTTTATAACAATCGAAGAGGGAAAAACCCGAAAAAATTCTTAATTATGAAAAATGAAAAGTAGATTCGGGTAAACATAATTTTAACGAAAACATCCAAACTAACAAAAACTTATTAAAAATTTCACAAATAATAGTTGTTGTTAATTTTATGTTTTTATTTGTTTGAATTGTAGCGGGTATAGACGTGTGTTTATAATAAATAGATATGTGTTTATAATAAGATAAGGTCATAAACGTCAAACTAAATAACCCATGGGTACTCCCTTTAACGCTTTTATTTTATACCAGCTGTTATTTTGATATAGTAATACATGTTGTGAATATTTCTAATATCTGTCTAGAACAAAAATAAAAAATAAGTCACCTATGGGATCACCCTTTACATTTTGTTTTTAAAAAAGCCATAGTATTTGCGTATGGGCACCTATTATAAATTGATTTTGTTAAGTGTATACTGGTTTTAGGTTCTAAGTAATAAACAACAGCTCAAGATGCTGTTTTCACTAATCGAACAAATTACCTAATGGATGGATTTTTACAAAATTTTGTCAGGAGGTACCTTAGTATCCTGATTTGATATAGAATACTTTTTTTCAGCAAAAATATCTTATTTCCAAGAGAAAGTAGAGACGCTGTTTTAAAATAAATAGTAACTCATTTCCTCTCTGTCTTTTACACAGCTTTACAATAATTTTTAGAATTTTATATAAATTTTAGAATTTTATCCAGAAATAGGTACCCCTCTGTAAAGTAAATACGTAAGAGTCTTAAAATTTGGACCCAAAATCAAGCAACATATTGTCAGGACGCACACCAAATAAAAAGACAACCGATCCGTTCGATCAAAGATCGAACCTGAGTAATTTACTATTCAAACATAGCGGATTGATTTGTCTGCATCATTTTTAAATTTTATATTTTTTACTTTCAATAAATTAATTTTTTTTAAATCTTTTAATAAATTAGATTTCCATAGAATTCTGAAGATTTGAAAAATCTAATCTAATCCAGTGGTGATGTTAACACCCACCAATATAATTCAATATTGGCTCTACTATTCAATTATTTCACTTGGTTTGAGTTGTATAATTTTTCTTTTTTCTCTATTTTTATCAAACAATTGATAAATTTGAATTTAATAAAGAAAAATGTTTTTTTTTTAAGAATATTAATGATGATATTTTTTACAAAGAAAATTTATTAAAACACATAAAATTAGTAGACGATTTGTGAAGATATCAATGTTGTAAGTTCAGAACATGTGTTGTTCAAAAAGAACTTTCGAAGAAAAATGAAATAGTAACGCCTTCGAGTTGAAGAAAAAACTATCAATGCGCGTTCACCATAGTGATACAAGTTTTGTGATTAATTGACTTTTAGACGTTTTTTGTTTTTGTTTTTTTTTTTGTTTTTGGAGGTTAACAATGCAACTGAAATTGCACCAAACGAACCAAATTGTTAACAATTGCGTATTTTGTTGGTATCAAAAGAATATTGTAAATGTGGCTGGCCCCTTCATGAGTATAAAAAAACCAAAGACCAAGAACAAATGGAAGATAAAGTTTTCAAAGACTATTTGGGGAAAGAAAACCTTAGTTATGAACACTATGGCGACATGCAATAGAGTCAATTATTGCTCTAATGTTTTTACATAAACATACACACTAACACACATTCATACATATACATGTACACGTAGACGTAGCCTTAAACAAAAGGTATGATGATGCAGTGTTGTCAATGTCCTGCTGTGCTATTATTTGTCTTTTTTCGTTCGTTTATCGTTTTTTTTTTCTATATATTTTTTTGCTTTGGCTATTCTTCTTACAAATGTTGGATGTGTCGTTGGTGCTGTTACTGGGAGCAGACAAATAGACGAAATGCTTCAATGGTTAGTCGAACATTGCCGTAGTTGTTGTTGCTGTTTCTGTTTAATAATGACTGGACGTTTAAAATGTTGCTCAATGGCTGGCTGCCTTGGTGATTCTATTCTTTTTTGGTTGAAGTATAAATTGCTTTACGGCGTTTGGGTCATTAACGAAATTGAAAATAGACAGTGTTCTGTTGCTATTTTTTGGTTATTGTTCTTCATCTTTATTTTTCTAATAATGTTGCTTGTCGACTTTCTAGCTGGAGTTTATCAAAATGTGTGTGTTGCCACGCAGTATTGTGCTTGATCTTCTTAGGTAGTTGTAGACAATGTTGTTGCTACGTGTGGCCATTAAATCAGTGCCACTTATTAGTAGTTGCAATATAATTTATCCAACTGTTTATCATCTGGTTGGTTGTTGTGTTTTTTTCCACACTGTTGCTATCAAAGTGTGTGAGCCTCATTAGTTACCCACCGAGTTAAGGAGTGCTTTGTTTTTTACCAGGGAAGTTTTTTTAGTTTCTTTTTTTCTTTAAAATTAATCAATTTAATAACAACGTTTTTCTGTAAAACCTCAATATTTTAAACATTTTTTGCATTTAACAAAAAAGTGTCCTTGGCTAAGTGAATAGTATGCATCAGATTTACTTCCTTTTTCTCACCTTCTTTGCCTCTAAAACACAAAGTTATATAATGAAAAATTTTTACATTTTAAAAAATGTGTTTGTAATTTCCGTCTCATTGCCCTGGAGTAGAAGTAGGAGTGATTTTTACTAATTAATTTTCGAATGTTGCAAATTTAAAAAAATAAACGTCACAATGTCATTTAGAATCCCTGTTAGACAAAAACCATTTCACCGCCTTTGAGTATTGTAATCATTCAAACGCCTGTTGACCATTTATTAAAATTAGTGTTGAACGTTGTTGTGTAATTGACGCAGGAAGAGAGTAGATTGGTGGTTTGTTGGTGGTGTGGTTTTACATACCTTAGAGCAGGCCAATGTGATTTATCAAAGTTATGGTCTCTAGACAATTCGTTTGTTAATTTTAAAAGAAATTAAAAAAAATATTATGGAATTTAAATTCTTGGCCGTTACCGACACAAAGTTCAAAGTTTAACTGTGCCTGCGACATTCCTGAACTGATACTCTTTGATAAGTTATCACTACTCGACCAACAAAAGAATCTAAAAAGAAAGTGTACGTGTATTCTGGATAAAATCACTTATACAGGATACAGAGTATATCATTATATTTATTATTTAGGCTCTGGCAGATAGTAAGTCTTACAAAGGGTGTTTTCATTTAAGTTGGATTTATTAGAAGAAGAGGTTTATACCACTTTTTCAAGCATTTAGTACCGTGTCTTGGCAATGGTCAGCAAAATATTTTCTTTCAATTAATCCCAAGATGCTCGTTTGTTCGCGTTAAATAATGATTTGAAGTAACCTAGCTTCTTAATCGCCAGTTGGCTAGAATATTAAAAAAAAGTAACGCTTTTGCAAGATTACTTCTTTAGCCAGTCTATCGTTAAACAAGTTATATGGCATGTGACGCTGTCCTGTTGGAAAATCATGTTTTATGTTAACATCCTAACCAAATTATTCGTACAAATAGATGTATGCCGCTCGTCGTTTTCTACAACGACTTCTTCTGCAGCATGTTCATGGAATTTTAATGTTTCCAACGCAGTAACTTTCAATGCTCTCGTGGTCGTCAAATTCTCGCCTTGAGAGATTGTAAAGCCAGAAATATTCAAGAACATTAATAAAATTCTGGTGGTCAACATGAAAATGAAAGTGCATGAGGTGGCTGAGGGTGTAGACAACTAAACTGAGCAGTTTAGAAGGATATGAAAAAGTGCCAAATTCGAGAATATGCTCGTGCGCACACGTATGTAGTCACTATTACAAAAACTATGAATTGGACATGCCCTCCAGATTAAATTCAAAGAAAAGTTAAGAGATGATGGTTAAAAAAGAGGTTGTTGTTTTAAGAAACTCCTTCTTTAAGGTCCATGAAAAGTAATACTATTTTTAGGGAGAATATCGCAGCAGACCATTTTTTAACGGGTCCCTTTTCGACCCCCTTCTGCCTACAATGATTATTGGCAACCGATTTGTAATTTACGGCAACTTTACTTTCATTAATCTTGACTTAAGTGATTTCATTTGTCCAATGCTTAGATCCCCATGGCATCCACATTTAATAAGTTCATGGTTCTAAATCCAGTGCTGGACATTTATACACAATGTTATGTGCGTTACCGTCTCAGTGCCTTCCAGACACAGTCTGCAAGTACAAACTTCTTCGATTTTAATCTTGGCGAGATGATAATTGAAGTTTCAATGACCGGACACTAACGCAGTTATCCAACTTAAGGTACTTCTCTTATACCTGAGCACCCTACTGGCCTTCTTGCCAAGGGGTCCTTTAAGCACCATTATTTCTGATTAACAAAATGGACCAACATCAAACTTATCACTTTTCCTTATTATGCTGTGGGACATTAGGGAGAAGATGGCTGGGTCCAAAATTAAAAAACACGTGTCTGTTTTAAAGCTATTCGTTCTTTAATTTCTATTGATGTCCTTTAAAGGTCAATATTAAATACTTTAAAGGTATATAATAACAAGTGACTATGGTATACTGTCATAACTAGCATAGATCAAGATAGATAGATAGTGATACAAGATAGATAGATAGTGCAACAAAAATCAGGGAATCATTGATATTTTGATTCTAAATTTCAAGTGTTTCGATTCCTTTAATTAATGTACCTATTGTGCAGTCACCATTAGACTTCTCCGGCGATATATTTTTGTAACTGAACAAATTTTTTTTATTTAAAAAATACAAGTTCAATAGTGTTTATCAAAATTAAGCTTAAGCAAGAGAACATTTGGTAGTCATCCTTCTAAAACATTTAAATCCTTTCAATTTTCCACAACACCCTTCTTCCCTTAGTCTTTTTTTGAACAAAAAAAAAAAAAAAACCAAACACTAATAGATAAACATCAAAGACCAATATGTCATCATAATTAAACTTTTACAAATTCTACAAAGTCATGCCTCAGACAATGAAATCATATCCAAAATAAAAAGACTGAAAATAAAACCCTAAAAAAAGAATTATGAAAAACAAACTTTAAAGAGACTAAATGAATGAATTGGATGAATGAATAAATGATTCTAAAGGGTTAAAATTTTAAAAGGTTACGGTTAAATACCATTTGTTTAACCGCAATCATATAATGTTAAGTCATCATAACTTTTGGTTGCCAGGCAAAAGTCAAAGACAAATGCCATACAACAGGACGATAGATAAACTCAACACCCCACTTACAGAAATCAGCTCAATCATTATGGTGGTGCAGCACTAACTACAACAGCCGCAGTCAACGCCAAAAATAAGCTTTCAAGCCGAAATGATTTTGTTTTAATAAATACAGCAAGGAAAAAATGAAAACTAATAAACCAAACATCTGTGACAAATGATCTATTTGCAGAGATAACACCAACAACAACACCAAATATTGTTGTCACTGTTTGTCCTTTGGCTGTTTCTCGCTTGCTTCAGAATGTTGCTTGGTTGCCTAATAAAATTTAATGAAAATAATTATGCAAACATTTCATACTCGTTCGTACAAGCGCTAATTTGTTTGTTATCTTCATTACAAAATCGCAAACAGAAACCCACAAAAATTTGGTTAAATTTAAATGTAGCTGTTGTTGTTGCTGTTACCTGCTTTTGCACCCTTAAACTTACAATTTCACTTCGAAAAACAAGAGGCATTAGATTTATTGGTCTAGATAAACGAGTTTAGAAAAAAGTCAGAGGAAAATTACAGTCTCTAAATATGTCGCGACTTGCAGTTGCTGTAGAAAAACAACCAAGTTAGTGGTCACTCTGTAGCTATTTTTAAGGTGAGGAATTTTTTAACGCCTGCAATTACTTTTACAAAAAAAAAACGTTTAAACATTTTTATTGAAAAAGGTTTCTTGGTCGGTCAATTGTCATTAAATGCCTGTAATTGTCCAACAAAAATGAGCGTAACATATGCGAGGGCATTAATTAAATTTTATGGTAACAGTTGTTGGTTGTATCCATGCAATCATCAAATTAGCGATAAGGATTTTGTAATTTTTTTATTTAATTTCTAAAGGTCTCCAAGGATACAAATTATAGTGGGTTGTAGCTTAAATTGACCAGATTTGATTTTGGCTCAAACATGCTAAAAAAATAGTGCTTAAATATGTGAATAATTTATAACTAACATTTGAAACATGTTAGCGAATTTAATTTTAAATTTTAATTAAATTGTGAATCTAATCTAATTTAATTTTATAGTTTTTATTTTACTAAAATCAAGACAGTTTTAAAGGTTTGTTTATTGGCAATGTTAGGCAAATATCAGGCTTTAGGACAGCCACTTAGCGATTTTAATATCACAATTATTCACACAAAAGAGACCATTGCCAAGCTCAGTTTATTCTATACTTTAACTCATTTCTTCTTATTATAGACCATAAAAAGGCATTTGTCGGAAGAGCTTGCCGGTTATGCCATTTTTCTGCAACACTTCCTAAAGATTTGTAATGAAAATATTTCCTTCTTGTTACAATACTTATAGAGGACTTTTTTTTATTTTTCGGAGAGGCACTCAGGGGATGACCCCTACTTATACAATGCACTGTGCCAGAACTAGGAAATTAGGTTATGGGAATGAGAATAGAGGAAGCAGTATTTGTGGACATTCGATTTGTATTTTCCCACATTGTAAATGACAGTAAAGACCTCTGCAGGAAGGCGATTCCACATACGAACAGTACGGCTATGAAAAATTCTCTCTGTAAATCATAGTTCGATTCAATGGCCCATCAACCATAAATGGATGAGTTGTAATAACGATAAAACAGCGAAACACAACCCACATTTCGTCGATGATCACGAGAGTGAAAAGATTTGGATACCCTACTGTCATTAATGAACTTCTTCGCCCTCTCCTGCACGTGGTCAAGTAGCTCTAAAACAGACTTTGGAGCACCGGCCCCATACATGAGAGTTGTATTATAGAAACCCCTAGCTTCATAAACTACTAACTACAGTAAACACTTGGAAGTAAAATTTTGGCCAAGTTTTGACTCGAAAGCGCACATTTTTCTCGAAGAAGGCTATTTCAAAAGGTCTCTAGATATAGAATAATAACTTTGTATAGGGGTACCGGGGTACCTGGGCCACCCTTTTTAATCACCAACTTTTAACTCGAAAACACACGTTATTCTTAGAGTTTTATCAACACAGTTCTCTAGTTTCACGACAATAATTTATAAATTTTTTGCTCGACTATACTCAAAAACACGGGGGTAAGTAGTATTTTATTTCAAAACCTTATCTATTATAATTACTAGCTTACATAATGATAAATTTAAGCTTCATATGGGAGTTACAACACCCAGTCCTTCAATTTAGTACATTTTTTTGCGATAATGCGCACAGTCGACGATATTCGCCCTAAATTAATATGTATAATAAGGGATTTTTTTTTTCAAAATTTGAAGACTATACCAGTTACTGTTCTCTAATTATACGATAGTAGTTTTTCTCTTTGTATGAGGGGTCCACGCCCACTATTCTTATTCTGCCAGCTTTTTGCTACATTATGCATAATAATGTAATGTTATAGTTCCTAATTAATAGGATGATTAATATTTAGTTTTTATAAGAATTGCCACGCCCACTTGAAATATAAAAAAGTGTATTCTATTATAACCACCGCATATCTGGCAACAAACTGTGAAAATATTTTTATAAAAAATATATCTGTTTTATAAAAGGTTTATAAAACAAATATCAATACAAAATTTGTGCAATAAATCAAAAATATTTTTTACGAAAAGCTTTTATAATTTTTCAACAATTTTGTCAGGAAGGAATCTGTAATATTTGAAACAATTTTGTGTTTTATATTTTACCATACAAATGAGTATTTTATTTAAAATATTGTTTTAGTTTTTTTTACAAGTATTTGTATCAAAAAAGTTACATATTAAATACAGTTAATAGAGAGTTTCGAAGTGATTATTTTTATGTATGAGATTTATATTTTTATAAAAAGTTGTTGCAATTATTTGTTTTTAATAATGTATGTAGTTTATTTTATATGTTGCCTTAAACTTTAGTTTGTACACTATTAATTATTTCCATTTATTTGTTTATGGTAGTGGCTGGTTTTAGTTGTTTAAATATTTTTTTTCGCTGCTTTTATTTTAGCAAGCTTTTGTTCAGTGTCCTTAAATATTGTACGTTACGTTTACAGAGTTGTATTTGTGGGATTTATTTTTAAAAATATTTGTTTGTGTATTTTTATTAGTTATTTTATAAGTTTTAATAGTGATAAGTATGTATGTAAGTAAGTTATTTTATGTTATTTTTGTTAGTTTATAGTAGAAACTTTTTATGAATATTTAGTTAGAGTACGGAATTTATGCAAACAAACGTTTTGAAAAATATAACTTAAAAAAAAAGAAATAATTTATATAAAGAAAATTGAATTGTTAAATTTCCAAAAATAATCATTTAAAAGAATTCACTTAAAACTTCAAGAAATTTACAAAAATATTCTACAGAAAAAAAAATCATGTTAATTGGTATGGTTCTCTATTAATGCACAATTTAAAACGAGTTATAATTCTCGTATGTTAATTTGCTAGACACTTTGACACATATTTTGATAAGAAAAGAAGCGTTATTATTTCTTCTAAATAAAAGATAATTTGAGTTCGAAAATATAACGGTTCACTTTTATTTTAGAATGCAAAAGAAGAGAAAAATTTATGGCAATTATTTTTAATTTTTTGACTTTGTAATATTTTCGTAAATAATTTATAAAAAAAATTATGAAGTCTTTATATTCAATTTAACTTTAAATGACTTTATTTGTACCTTCAAACTACATGGTTTTATGAAAAATAAACATTTTTAAAAATGTTTTTTTATAAAAAATTTTTAAAGACTTTGAATGAAAAAGTAAGAAAAAATATATAAATATATAGTTTTTCAAAATATATAAATATATATTTATATATTTATATATTCTTCTTGATTAGAACTCTTACAAAGAGCAGAATTTTAAAAATCATTTATACTTGTTAAAATATTCACATAAAATTAATTTAAAATTTGATAAATATTTGAAGACTTCACAGAGAGTTTAAAGAACTTTTTATAAGCTTCCGATAGAAAATGTGGTAAAAAAATTGTTTTATAAACCAAATTTCTACCCAGTATTGAAAAATCCCAATATTTCTTATTATTAAAAAATTACAAAAAAAATATAAAATTGATTTGGGTTGAAAATTCTTTACTTTTTAGCAAAATAAATTTTATAAAAAAATTTAAATGCAACAGTTTTAAAAAAAGGAAAATGAATGTAATTTTAAACTCCAAATTTTATTTTGTGCCAGCTACAGTCTTAAGCAGTTTTTCTGATTGCGACGAATTTAAAAAAGTTTTCTGTATCCTAATAAAGGTTCTCTTTTAAAATGTAGCAACAATTTTGCGTAAAAAATATTTAAAAAAAAAAAAACGAGATCGAACCTGTTTTAGATATTATTAAATTAAAAAAATTTGATAAATTTTCCATATTATTTTATAATTCTTCATATATTTTTTAAACTTCAATTAAAAAAAAAATTATTAATAATATATATTAATATATTCTACACTTTGAAGAAATTGAAGAAAGCTATTAATTAAATTTAGTCTGAAAAAAAATAAATAAAAATAAATAGAAAAATTAATATAAAATAAAAAAAAATTAAAAAATATAAGAACTTTGAACCATCAAAATGTTTCAACTATGGATAAAAATTATGATTTATTTATTTTTTTCTTTATTTAGCTTTAAAAGGCAAAAATATCTGTGAAAAATTATGGAGATTCAGTTACGTTTAAAATAAAAAAAATTGTTAAATTTATACAAAAAAACTTTGTTAAATTTATACAAAAAAACTTTGTTTGCTTAAATTCTCACCAATTTTGATAACCAATAAAAAAATACAGCCAATTTGTTTTTTTTTAATTTTTGTTTTGAAAATATGTTATTTTTTTATTTAAATAAAAATCTTAATTAATTTTTTAGTTTAAAATTATTTATGTAAGTTAAGAATAATTTTCTTAAATATTTTTCTTCCTTTCGAAACGAAACCTTTCATTTACATTATTTTTTTTTTCTTTTTTTAACTAGGCATCTGATTATTTTTTTGTAAAATTTATTTTCATAAAAAAATAAAATACTAAAAGTTTCCAAAAAAGTATTAATAAAAAAAAATTAATTTCCTTAGCGAAAAATTTTTATAAAAAATTATCACTTTTCATGCAGTATTTTTTACAAAAAAATCTAGGAAAATTTAAAAAAATAAAACCTTTTCATTTTACATTTTTTTCTTTTCTTTTCTTCTATTTTATTTTACTTTTTTGGAATCACAATTTGCTTTGATTGAGCCGCTAAAAGCTACAAATTCAAAAATAAAAAAAAAAAATAAAAATTTGCTTGTTCCTTCGAACCCTTTTAACAATACAATTCCTTACTTTCATTGGGGAAATATAAGAAACAATTAAAAAAATATATCGTTGTTTAAGAAATATTATTGAAGATTAAAATTTTGTTTAGAATTAATTTTTTCGTTTTGACGATTTCCTTTGCTTGTGGTCTTCAGTTGCTGTTGCTTCGGCCGTCGGTGTTGGCTGATTGTTTAAAGTGGTTGAGGCCGTTGGGTCTGTTGAGGTTGTGGCTGTGGCGGCAGTTGTTGTGGCTGTTTGTGTATTGAAATTAACCGATATTTGTATAACCGTCGGCTGCAATTGCGATGATTCATGGTAAAATCTCAAGGCATAACAAAAGACTTGTGCCAAAAAATCCCAACATCCCAGAGGTTCTTGTGTTGTGTTGTTAAAGGTAGGCACTGTTATATTAATGGTGGTTCCATAACCTCTATTAACGGTGGTATTATTAGGAGCAGTTTCATTTGCAGGATTGCTTTGTTGTAATCTCGAGGATGGCTGAGAGTTGCTAGAGGTTCTGGAACTGGTATTGTTAGATCCTCTGGAGGGACGTTGGCCGGCTAACAATTTGGCTTGATCTGGTATAAAATAAGCTATAGCCATTTTTGCACTTTTTAATGTCTTTTTTTTAATAAAAAATTTTAATTTTTTTGAATAACTGTCTTTTTAATTATTTCCAAAATATTTTAAGCTCTTCTGACTTTTTTATTTTTTTTGGCGCCAAAAAAATATTATTAACCACGTTAATATATATTTACGTCAAAAAATGCTTTGTTAACTTTATTTACTTTTTCACTTGAAATATCCTTCACTGCAAGGTTATAAGTTGTCTTGTGCTTGGTTCGTAATAGACTGACTATTCATATCCTTGTAGCATTCAATTTTATAACATTTCCTGCTTCAATTGCATTTCATGGCTCACAATACACACACGCATCACACTCTTACATACACTGCTGAACATTTACTAGGAAGCAACAGTCCTCGTCCACAAACAACATTCATAAAGTTCACCCAAACAAAAGTAAAGAAATATTATTATTTCACCCTCCCATTTCACCAACAGTAATACAAAAAAAGTTCAAAACTACCACAATTTAACACACACACACGTAATAATTCTAACAAATATTAAGCCCTCTCTAAATTACCAACTAGAATTGCATTAGCACCTCAATAAGAATGATTCGATTCGAAAATAATTTCTCTCAATGTTCTCGCAGTAAGTAAGCTCTCTCTCTATAATTGAGTTTTAACGGTACTACTTGTATTATAGCGTATTCAAAAATCACCCTTATAAACTTCGAATTTTTACATTCGCACTAGATTAGAGCAATAAATATTAGGGGAGATTCCAAATAGGGAAGTATTTTTTTAAGTAACTTCACATTTGAGAACTTGAGTTTGTTTCGTAGCAAACACATTATGGT
Organism: Phasia obesa; assembly: GCA_949628195.1. NCBI lineage: Eukaryota > Metazoa > Arthropoda > Insecta > Diptera > Tachinidae > Phasia > Phasia obesa. The sequence continues at coordinate 148,973,250 of OX451217.1, read as the reverse complement.
AAATAAGGAGAAATTTTTATATTCGAAAAATTTTTATAGAGTCTTCAAATCACAGTATAAAAATTATTTATTTAAATCTTAATACAAAATCATTGAAAGTTTCTCCTGCTGTTTTGAGAGCACAAACGAATTTAGAGAGTCTCTTCATTGCATTGTGGCTCTCTAATGAGAAGGTATGAGTTGTGAATTTAAGAAACAAATTCTACTGAATTATTGAAAAGTGTTTTCAATGTAACGGGAACTATATTGCAGAAATTTTTGTTTCTGTTGGAATGTAATCACTTCAATAAGATATTTCTCATTTTTGTCTCTCTATTGTTTTAGTGACAGATTGAGGGTTTGATTACTGGAGGTGACTTAAATGGTTCTACTATTATAGACTAGATGAATAGTGATGGCTCTAAAAAGTAGTGTAGGGTTTAGAGCTGATGTCAGATGCTATGAAAGAAGAAATAATGAAAATAATATATTGAAAAATTCTATGAAGCACAATGTAGAAATATCAATGAAAATTTGTATATGTCGAGTGATATTTGCATTGTTGCCATGTCCACCTTCTTCTCAAGGCTATTTTTGTTCTGTTTCCAAATTAAAAAACACTGTTTGATCGAGAAAGCTTCTAGTGGAATGAAAATGTCACTTCTTTAACAAAAGTCCGTTTTGGGGCCCTTTCGATTGAATTCCTGTTTGGCAAAGGTCTTAAAAAAAGTTCGATAATCACTTAATGAAGTGCATGAACCTAAAAGTTGACGAAGTTGAAAAATAAAAAAACTACTTATTTTATTTTTGTATAAACCTCTTCTCGTAGTAAGCAAACATTTTGAAAATTTAAAATTTATCTCAAGAAGGGTGTATTAAAAACTAAAAATCATAATAGTAAATAAAATTTAAATGAATTTGAACTGATTTTATTTAATATTTAAAAAAATCATTATAAAATAACTTATTTATATTTTATAATGAATTTTTAAAAACTGAAGCAAAGAATAATTCTTGTATTGCCTAATTTTAAATTTAAGAAAAGTTAGGTTCGAAGGATCAAAATGAACACCGTGGGACTCTTACTGAGGCAGGTACCAAATAAGTTGGTCATAGAATAGTTGTATCAAAGAATAATTATTTTATTGACAAATTTTGAGTATAACAATGTGTAACTCTTACTGTAGCAGGTAGCAATAATTATGGTCCTTCGAACCTAATTTTTTTATATTCAAATATATGGACCAAAAGAGATTTCTTTATACATCTGTAGAAATGCTCTATTACTATTTTGAATTGAATTTTTGGAGAAATGGATGAACCAGCCCATTTATAAGGCTCAGAAAAAATTTTTTCTTGGTATAATAAACTCCGGCCAGACGTCAAGTCGAATTGCGGGAATGCGGGTCAGCCATTTAATTTGGTATTAAATAGCAATAGAGAATACCTTTAACACGGTGGAATTTTAATAGTCTCCCATGAATTTATTAGGTGTTCAAATTGTTAATTACTTAAGAAGTGAAGAATTGACTAGTTTGTAGCCGATATATAAAGATGATCTAATTTTTTCTACATAAAGAAGTAGATTTGCCTACTATATACTCCTCTACTTAGCTATCCATTTTTTTAATCTATCCCTTTCCAAAAAAGTAATAATTTTAAATGTTGGCTGAGTTTAATAATGATAATTTTAATAATGATTCTTGCCAAAAAATAAGGCCAAGCTTAAAAGACGCGTATCAAATCTAAGCTAAAATTAAAAAGGGAGTTTCTAAAAATAAAATATAAACAATATACTAACGTCAAAATCACGGTTTTTATGGGAACACCCTTTAATTTGAAATTTTTTTTTATACTTCTCACTATAGTAGACAAAGTACTTGACATTCTGTGTAAATTTCAAAAGTCTGCCCATTATTTTTCAAAATAAAGGGCCAAAAATGTAAAAATCACTCTTATATGGAGCACCCTTTAATTTTCATTTTTTATTTTGTATTTTCTCTAATTCTTGTAGCGGGCATGAAGGCACTTCTCTATGTAAATTTCGGCTTCCTATTACGGTTCCAAAGATAAAACTTTATACACTAAATTAAGGTAACTATGGGGACACCCTTTACTTTTATAATATTATTTGCATTGATATAGAAATACACATTTTCTGTAACTCTTAAGTGTCTGTTTATAATGGTTCAGAAAATAAGTATAAATCAAATTATGTTACATAGGGGGACAACCTTCAGTTTTTCAGTGTTTTATTACTTGTTGTTATTAGCATCTATAGTAAATCGAACGTTGGAAAAATCTAAAATGATTGCCCTTTACAATTAAACGGTATATACGTTGAAATCACGGTGTGATGTAGAAGACATCCTTTAATATTTAAATTTATGACTTTAATATTTAACCCTTTAATTTTGATTCCAATTTTTTTTTTTGCCTGCTTAGTTATTGTTCAGAGTATACTCGACAAAAATAGAGCAAAACATTATATTTTTGCGGTAAAATTAACTGATCTTAGGTTTAGCTCTCTGAACTGACACACCATCCATACACATTCAACTGAGAAATGCTTACAAAAGACTCATTTATATGAAAAAACCGCTTTGAAGCGGTACTTCTAACAGAGTTGGTTTTTTCAAGCTACTGCAATTGTTAAACAAAGTTTCCAGACTAACCGAATATTCTTAAGTTTATATTTTATTAAAAGCTTTTTATTTGCCTTACTTCCAGAATAAAAAAATCATAGTAAAAAAAGTATAATAAAAAATTATAGTTGCTTTTTTGATTTATTATACGAATGCATTTTTTTATCTTCATTACGAGTAAACTCGACATTATGCAATAAATTCTTGTTTCGTTATGACGAGCATACTCGACATAAACAGTTAAAGAGTTAAATGGAGCCAATATGTAAGCATAGCCCTATGTAACCTTCGTAAAAGTTGCAGTTTTAAAGCCATAAATATAAGAAATACCTTCTCTTTTAGAAGTCATGTTGGGTAAAATTGATTTTGATCCTAATTTTTTACATATTTTTTTAAGAATTTAACTTATTTTTCTATTAAGTTTTAAAAATTAAATAAATTTAGCAAAACTGTTAAGTAAAAAATTCTTTAGTTTTACTCTTTAATAAAATTTCACTTGCATTTAAACAGAAATTATTGCAACAAAAAAAAAAAAAATAAAAAAACTGTGCATGTTAAACACAATTTCTGACAGCATGGTAACAAAAGAACAAATCCTTAAACTTGACATATTTTCTTAACTTTTCAAAAATCCAACAGTAAATTTCTTAAAAACGGACACGATTTTGTGAGTAATGACAACCACTAAAACATTCTTCACCCACAATCTTTTACTGTATTTTGCTGTCGCACATGTTGAAATCAAATGAAATGACCTTGTCGTTAAGCTACATTATTTTATACAGTGACCTTGATAATACATTTTATTCTAACGTTTATTAACTTAAACTCCCTAATAGCTGTTGCAGAAACAAAATACTGGAGTGGATATTAGGGACCCTAGTTTGTTCTTTTTTACAATGTGTTTAGAAAAATTGTAACATTTTCCAAGCTTTCAATTGTTGCTAAGCAGCAAATAGTAAAACAATTTTCATTGCCAAGGTCTGGCAAAACTGGAAAATCATACCAGCAAAACTGGGTTACTGATATAGTTTAACATAATTTTGTACAGAAAAGGAGAAGGGATTTAAATGGATTTCTAGTTGAATGTATAGATTCTTAACTAAATCCTTTGGTGGCAGTAGCACGAAATGCTACAATTGTTTCTATGTTGATTTTAAACGGAAACAGCAGCAGCACATGTAGTGGCATTGGAAGACCTTGATAATGAAAATTACTTTAGAGAGTTAGATTTTATATTAAGGAGTGTTTTAAATGGTGTGATTGTCAAGTAAAATATCAAGGTTAATGTGTTATTTCCTTTTGCAAATGCATTATAAAACAAAATAATAAATGTTAGAATAAAAAACTTCTCGAAAAGCACAAAAGCAGAAAATAATGACATTTTGAAAATTAATTACAAATATAACTCTGAACAATATTTTCTAAGGAAGTGGATAACTATCAATTTGTATTAAAATAAAAACATTAAGTTAAACATGCTCGAATGGTTGCTTAATTTATAAAGACCATTTATTGTTGTACAAAAAATATTAAGGGACCCTTTAATTATTTATTTAACTAAAAATATCACATATGTATTAAATACATAAATACATACATACACACGTGTGTAGCATGTCTTTATAGTTATGTACATGTGTGTCATCAGTAATTTTCTAAAACTCATACGCCCCCATTCCACGACACTTGCTACTTCAGTGACTTTTTGCTTTGAAAGGGGTAAGCGTTCGAGCATTTTAAAATTTCATAACAATAAACATAAAATTTATTTTTGACAGCTTAAGATTAACTATTAGTTTAATCTTAAATTAAAAGTAAAAAGCATGCAAGTGTTTGACACTTAATTTGTAGCAAAAGAAAGTGTTGCAAGTTCACCAACATAAAAAAACATACTCATATGTAAAACTTATTTAATGTAGTTGACATTTTCTTTATAACAATTTGTTTGCTGTTTTTTGTTTCATTTTTTCCTTGCAAGGATAATGGATACAAATGATGTTTTATTTTATATTTTAAGGAAAACTATTTAAGGAAAAAATAAATTTAAAATGTTGTTTATAATTTATGACACATTTGTTTTGCTTCATTTTTTGATAAAAAATTAACACTCTTTTATGATTTTTTATATTTAAAGAAAACTCTATACACTATACATAAGTCCCCAGAGAGGGTACTACCATTAAAAACCTGAGGTAAGGTAGCAAAAATTGGCTGTTTGTAAGGTAGCTAGGAACATATTATCATGTTATAATAGCAGGCGGTCAGCTTGCTATTAGGAAAGGAAATGCTAGCGGATCATTAGACAATCGATATGCATACATGTTAGCCAGACTTGGGAGATGTCAATTTCAGTTTGTAAATAATTATACGTGCAATTACGCAATTATATTCATTTTTATTGGAATTTTTCAATTACAATTACATTCAACTTTTTGTAATTGAGATTCTTTAAATTATACATTATAATTGTAATTGATAAAAAACAATTATAATTACTTGTAGTGGAAAATTTTAAGGAATATTATAGAATTTTGTCAATGGAAAGTAGACTAGCGCCGCCATTGTACACTACGGATATTGCACAATTAGTAGCAATTTATAAAACATGGAAAGCCTGGAATTTATGTTCTTACCCCTTGTTAAGGGATTTTTGTAGACCATCGAACTTCTCACACTTTATTGCTCCCTTCTGCTGAGAGTGCAACAGCATACTTGACTAATCCTGCACTATAGCTGCTAATCTTGCTTCAAACCAGAGGCACCACATGTACCCCGCTGAAGAAACCTCACCAATAACCGGTCAGAAAGATATGGGGCTCTCTCTGCAGATACTGATTCCCGTGACACAAGTCTTAAGATTATTAGTCGGAATCTGAAAGTCCAATATACACAGACCTGTTCTTTCAGATTCAATTTCTAGGAACCCCGATGTCTGGTGCTCCCATGTACATCGGAAGCACTGCGTAAAACTTGAGAAATGTACTAAAATGACAATTAGTGCCCCCCTGGGACGACGGACCCGGCTAATAAAGTTAACATTTATGCCGCTGCACTAACTTCTTGGGATGCATCGTGCTTTATTCCCATATAACGATGGGATAAAAATAGGAGTGAACACAAACTTTTATACAGACACTTTTATATTTATAAGTAGCCTGATTAATAAAAATTAAATTAAAAAAATCACAACAGGAACACGCCTACCGCCCATGTTCCAAAAAGAAAATGTCCTTGTATTTGCTATGTTATTAGACTTCCAAAAAGGAACCTTGATCCTGTCAAATGTCCTATATAAAAAAAAAATGCAATAAATCTTACAAAAATTATGCGATTTTCATGCCATTTATGAATATCTATTAGTACAGAAGAGCACATTACTGTTTTTGACTCACGGTCACGCATACTCACGGTGAGAAAAAATTTACTAATACACGATCACGCACAAATATTTTAAAAAAACCTCTTTCATTTTCATTACAAAAGCAAAAACTACAAAAATATTTTTTAGTTAAATATGTTTTCGTCGTTCCTATAAGAAATTTCCTAAGATAGCCGCTTTCCTGAAAAAAAAAACATCTAGAGTCTTTGGCGGGAATCGAAGCCACATTCCACAGGCTAATAGAAGAGCTTACTAGCACTCGATCTATGGAAAAACTGTTCTCAATCATATATAAATATAATATAAATATTAAATCATAACTGACATCAATTACATCAGTATAAGTGCTGTAATATTATTTAGTTTTTATTAATGTTAATCCTTACATAAGAATGACTTCCAAAACCATTAAAGCAATTACATTATTTTGAAAATATTTTCAAAACTAAAAGCTTTTTATGGTTTACTCTTTATTTAAATGTTGTATCACTTTCTTCAAAGGACCTGTTTACAATCATTTGTCAAACTTATTTTCTTTTAAATTTTAAGTCAAGTGGCCAGCCAGCACAGCTTCTGTGAAAGTGTCATAAGAAAGGACTTTTTTATTTTCGCATCATATATTTGCCCGTAAAGCAGAGAACATTCTATTCATGGACACTCACAAAGCCATTAACACCTACGATGAAGACATACAAGTATTGCAAGGAATACATTAAGTGAATATAAATCATATTCTTTTTTATGATTGCATCTTGCAGCAGACAAGTATTCTCTATGGTGTTTTGAATTTTAAGCTTATTGGTATTAATTGGGTGTTATAAATTAAAAATATTCAGTATTAAAGAAAAATATGGTAGTGTGAAATATAAAACTCTTTTCTATCTTTCAAAAAGTATTGTCAATATAAATTGAAATCAGGCATTTTAAATAAAATTATTATTAATTTGATGTATTTTATTAAATCTAAACTTTATCAAAATATCTAGAAAATAAACAGTGGTTTGTTTAAGCGAATAGTTTTTCCTCAACCTCCATATGACACAATACTTTGTTATCTGAACCTCATCTTTTATTTAGATCTTATTTGACTTTGCTAATGTTAAAACTCTGTGCAGATTTTCCCCAACTTCCGTCAAGTTTATGTTTCAAATATTAAAATTTATTCCATTCAATTAAATATTCATCATCTAGTCATGTCATAAAATTATTCCGAAGGAAGAATCCATCAAATTTTATTTTACAATTCCCTATCGTCACCTTTCATCATGTATCACGCTAAAGCAGTTCTAACTTACTCTCTTCTTGTTTCTTCATGTTTATTGAAAACTTTTGAATTTTTCATCATATTTTCTTATAACAAAAAAAAAAAAAAAACAAAAACAAAAAGAAAATGTAACAACTACTTATTTTCTTTAGAATTTCAGGTAATTCAACTAGTTTAGAGAGACTTTTATTACTTAATACCTTTAAAATAAGACATCAAATAGTTGTTACGTTTCCCAATGATAATATGATGTTTGTAGCTGTTCTTGTTTCATGCTGCTCCTGTGCAAATGTGCATTAAATTTATAAACTTAACATTGCTAAAGCCAACCAAAGAACCACTAACTTTATTAAATATTCCACAAAATGCATATTAAATGCATCCTGTAAAGCTGAAGCTACAAAAATAAACAAACAAGAAAACAGCAGCAGCTCAATTTAAGCAAAAATTACTCTACGTGATGTTGTTTAAAAGAAATATTTAAAATATACACACACCACTTCCTTCTACCACCAACTTCCACTCCCACACTGCTTAGACGCACACAGGTGTTTCGAAGGATGCTACAGCAAAAGTTGTAGGCATTATTTGTTTTTTAGAATTTTGAAGTTAAGATTTAGTTTACTATTTTACAACCGCAGGCCTACTGGTTTGCTAGTTCAATGCAGACATTTGGTCGAGTTTTTTATTTAAAGACGAAGGCAGTAAATAAATTACGCCCCTCGATATCAATCGAAATTTTATTTGAGTAAACATGGAAATCTTAATCGATATCAAATGCTATAAGTTGGCTCTAGAAGACACATTTAAGTTGTGAGCTTCAATACATAATACCAAAATTTGTGTAATACAAAATTACACAGCTCAAACAGAAACATGTTTGAGCTGTGTAATTTTGAACTGAATGTTAAGAAAAAAAAAAAAACAACTGCGAAGCTTCTGGTTTGTCTGCAGCAATCACTTATAATCTTTGGCAGTAATCAGACCCAAAACATCCAGACTGATAGACTAGTGCACTATTAATCAGTCTCTGCAGGCATCCATATGATATCGACGATCACAGTTAATATATTTATAAGAATCATAACACTCATTTTCCCTTAAAGAGGTTCTTGTGAATATAATAGAAGGAAGTGTAGCACAATTCATTAGAAAGCCGGGTATGAAAAGAAATATACCTCTACATGGTATTTGTTAGCTAATGTGATACAGATTTACGTAGGTTTCTAGGTTGCCTTTACCTGACTGTGATCTTGCAACAATGCCCCCGCGCACAGCCACACAACAAGTAAGAAGTTGACATGCTCATACCCCACGAATAGGATTTGGAGATTATCTAACCTTCTAATAATTGGAGCTTCAGAACACGGGACTGAATTAGACCTTCCTGCTATTTAGGGACAAACCACAGCATCTTGTTACCCCCAAAGAGCCTCGATAACCAGCAATCGTTCATAACTGCTATCGTGTAACTGGTTCATAGGAATGCTTGGTGATTTTTTGGCGCAATCCGAGCCAGTTTTTGTCCTGTTTTATAACTGTGGACGAAACATGGATCTATTATAAAACTCCACAGACCAAAGCACAATCAAAAACTTGCTCCATAAAAATCTAAGTTGGGTTTTTGGCCAACATGGTCATTCACATCGATTACCTTTGAAAGGGTAAAACGATTATCCGCGAATATTATTCAAAGTTTCTTAGACAAATTCAACCAAAAATTACCTCAACCAGACAGGAATAAAGTGCTGTTTCATGAAAACAATACATAGGTACAGACATATGCAGACACTACGGCAAAAATCCATACATTTGGCTACGAACCCCATCCACCATATTTTTCAAGCTATTTTCTGAAATAGCTGGGTGGTAAAAGATTTGATCAATGATTCATATTTTAATGGCCTTGAGAAGTCTTATTATTTGAAGGGAATAAAGAATGACAAATGCTAAATGTATCGAGCTTAAAGGAGACCATATCGAGAAATAAAACTAATTTCTTACCGAAAAAAATTCACTTATCCTAAAAGTAACGGTATTACCAAATAGCCCTGGTATATTCAGAATATTTTGACATTTTATCGCTAATAAAATAAAAACAATTTTTTACACTCGCATGTATAGTGTTAAGAGTGAGCGCAGAGTTTAGCTATGAAGTGACACAACTACTTGTATGAGCTGCAGTGTACTAACACATTTGTGAAAGTCCAACTTAACGTCTTTATTTAATTTTTCTTCTGAGGTCCTCAGGAATTTTGAGTCGTATTATTTTAATAAATTTTCTTTTGTTTTATTTTATTTTTTTGCTTCTTGTTTTTTATTTCAGAGTAAATTATTTCGCTTAAGTATTCATCAGCGAAAACATATTTCATGCTTTTGGGAAATTTCATTTTAATTTTTTTCAGTCTTGTTTTTTTATATTTATTTACCGCACTTTAGAACATAAAATAGTTGTAGTTTTTCATCATTTTAAAGGTTCTTTATTTCTGTCTTTTGTTTTTTTTTTGTTCTGTTTCTTTTGGTTTATTTAGCAAAGTTTTTCATGGCTTTTTGATTAGTTTAACCAAAAGAAAAGTTATGCACTTGTACAGTGGAAAACAGATGATGTAGTTGTTGTTTTACCATTGGGAAGTCAATTTAAATTAAAATGCTTTTGCCAAATTGCAAAAAAAAGTTAAAAACATAAAACAAGCAACAACCTTTCGCCAGCAAAAGCTGCTAGTATTGAAATTAACTGAGTTTATTTCTCTAGAGTATAAAAAGAGTGTTCAGTCCTTTACTCCCACACCTTTTACAAAAGAAAATTAAAAGAAAAAACAAGAACAAAAACAAAAAAACTTTTGAACAAGTTAAATTACAGGTATTTAAGTATTTTATTTAAAATTCATCATCTTCATCAAGTTTCTGCTGCTTGTTGCTTTTATTTTGAATTCATTGACTGGCTGGCTGACTCGCCGGCTCGCTGGTTGACTGGGTGTTAAAACGCTTAAAAAACTCCAAAGAATTCCCCCACCACTTGGAGTTAAGAGTAAAAGGTTTTCATTTTATATGACTGCAATTTATTATACGTAACGTAATAATTTTACTTTTTCTCAAACTCCTTCTTGCAGCAAGAAGAAAACAAAGGAAAACATTTATTTGAACACCGTCCATCTTTTTATTTTCTGTTTTTTTTTTCTTCTCTTGTTCTTTTGCCTTTTCAGCATTAAAAAATGAATGTTTAATGTTCATTTATGGTTTCGTTGCGTATCTTTGGCAAAAAGTTTAATTATAATTTCATAAATTCATCATCATCATCCTGAAGTTGGTTTTTCGTTGCCTTGACGGAAACTCCCTCCGGTTAATAAATTCGTTAAAACGAGTTATGAATTTTGGAAAACATCAAATCTTTTAATAACTTTAGTTTAATTTGAAATTATTCTTCTAGAGTTTTTGTTCGCTGCTAAAATAATTACAGATAGAATTATGCATTTGCTTTATGACTTGTCGTTAATTCTATCCAAATGCTTAATGACTTGGTAAGTAATACATTCAGTTTTAAGATTTCAATAAAAAATTACGGTAGAGAGATAATGAATGTGAAGGAAAATGTGAATTTGATTAAATTAAAGTTGGATAAAACGATTATTTGCAGAAGAGTATTTTTCATGTTTGCACTAGTAATGAAGTTAAGAAAATTTTATTAAAACGCAACTTGAAAAATTTATTGGTTGTAAGAGGGCAGTTTTATAGTACCATGACTTTGGTATTCACGATCAGTAGCCTTTAATGCAACAATGCTCCCGTTAAAAAACTGCTTATGTACTATTCTTTATTTTTGAAGTAGACTACCTTAAAAGTTGTCGAAAAGAAAGCTATTAAGTAAGTGCTCTGCTTCGATATTCCCACTACATAAAAGAAAAGACTTTGTAGCTATCAGGATATTTCATTCTGTTGGAACTTTATAAATTACGAAATATGTCGTTATACGTTCTCAAAAATAACTCTTTCTGAAAACGAATTATTCACGATAATAAAACTTAAAAGCTTAAGTCGACTTAAGCGGTTATTCCTTTTTGCAATAGCAATAATACGACGACGACTCTGCACTATCACCGATTAAGAAGTGATTTGCTATGTTCCGGTGTGGTCACAACAGCCAGAAATAGTCGTTAAGGTTAGGTTGAGCGGGCTGCCCGCACTAGACGAGTTCACTCGGAGGCCATAAGGTCCCGATAACATCTACCCCCACTATTTGATATAGAACTCCAGTACCTCCAGTTCTTAACAACCACCTGGAGCTTCTCGCAAAACCTAGTAGGCTTCTCAGTGTCGCATCCCTGAGACAGACCAGATTCTGAAAGAATCTTTAGCCTAAAAGTTTAAGCATGCGTTCATGAAGACCGGGTTATCTCAGAAAAGGTGTTGAACTAATTCTTCGTCCCCGTCACCTATGCAGCTTTTGCAGTTCCTAGTTCGAGAGATTCCCATATGCTCCGGGGTACGTCCAATCATACAGTGCGGCGTTATGATGCCTACAACAAGTGATATCGAATTTTTCTCGAGGGCCAGGAGTGCCTTCGTCCTTTTCTTGTCGATCGAGGGTCAACAAATTTTGACAATCTTGAAGTGGTTAGTGTAGACCATCTGTGAGGCGTTTCCTTTTGCGACTATTCCCATATCGGGTTAGGAATTTACGCGAAGGGGGTATTAATATCCCTCTGGGTACTTACCGCATCCAGGCTCGATCTGTTCCTTGCACATCAGTTATGTCATTTCCACTAATGTCTTCATGCCCTGGAACACACGATGTCGACCAAGTAGCGCTAGATATTGTATGCACGTCAATATACATTTCGACTTCACTACTTTCGAATCAAGGGCCTTAATGGAATGGAAAATTCGATAAAATCCATGGAAAGATATTGAGCGGAGAATAAAAATTCGCAAGAAGGCTGAGGATGTAGGCTTTTCCACCGAGGAAGTACATCACATTTTACAAAAATATATTGACATTAAAAAAGGTATCAGCATGAGGGGTACTTCAATTAAAACATTACAAGGGTACACACACCTCTAGTCTGTGTGGCAAAAAGAGGCTAATGTGGTAATAGATTTGGGTCAAACGAAAAGATCATCATTGAAGCAAATGTCTGTTGTCAGAGTGTGTGGAAATAATATTATTAAGATGGAGTAACAAAAATAGGATAGCCGATGGACGGAATAATAAAGGAGGTGCTAAAAAATACAATGCTTTTTTTTCGAAAAATATCAAAAAATTCGCGGAATTGTGAAACTGCAATTCTTTTTAAGTACTACTTGTTTAATGTTTTTCAAATTCTCAATAAAAATAATTGTAGGTTCAACAATCTGGAGACACGTATATTTCCATAATAAAAGCTGAGTTTGGTTGGTTAATTAAATTGTGTTTGTGACTAAACACTGTCCAAGGTAAAGTTTTTTTAAATTGTATTGAACACAAAAAGAGCTCATATAATTTTAATATGCATTTTTTTGATTGTTTTAATATCTAGCGAATACATTTTGTAATTTTGTTATTTTTTATTATTTATTATTTTTTATTTTTTTATTCTTATAACGGATCATTTTGCTGATCCGTTGCAGTCTTAATAAACATTTTTGTTTTATGTCTTCTAATTTAGTTTTGAGCGCAAACATTATTTATTGAAAAACTATAAGAACTTTCTTCTTGGGTCACCCTTTTTGGCTTACTAATATCCAAAAATGTTTTGATCAAAAAACCAAGAATTATCTTAAATTTTTCAAACCGAAATTTTAATTTTATTCACTGTTTTTAAGCTCCCTTATTTGTTAATTTATTAAATTTAATTCAGATAGCAGTTACTATTCACACTCTTAGTATTGCAGGTGATGTTATTTAACCATTTTGAAGCGTCTTTTAATTTTTCGTATAAATAACTAAAACCCCCTTGTTTCTTTTACCGACTACCAGGATTATATACTTTCATTTTAATTATACCCTTTTAATGTATTTCAAACGCATAAACTTAAATTTAATTTCCTTAAATAAACATTAATATTAATGTTGTAAATGTCAGGGATTCAGGGAATCTGCTAGTGTAAATGACATTTCAAACATTTTAACTTTATAAACAGAAAATTCTAATAAACATAAAATTTTACATTTATTTGCATTAACAACAACAACAAAAGCCATAATAATATTTCATCAAAAAATCGTATAAAAATGAACGTCACCTTTGGAAACAAAATAATGAATGAGTGAATTAATGACTGACTCACCGAGTAAATGAATGAAGAATATTTCAATGAACAATGCGTTCGTCCGTTCATTTGTTGCAATTATAATTTGTATTTATCTTATGACAGTGTATACGACTCACTGACTGAATGTCTGAATGTTTAAAGGGTCTAATGGAAAGTTCTTTTTGTTTCCTTTGGAAACATTTCAATGTATTTGTATTGAAATCGTAAACTTTTGTATGCATTAAAGCAGTAATATTAACGCCATAATATTCACATTAAAAACTGCAATAATATTATCGCAAATGCCACTAAGCCTTTTGAATGCGAAGAAAACGTATTAAATCTTATAAAATTGTGGTCAACTTTGTAAAAAAATACCTCGATTAATCAATTTAAAATTAATTTTTATGGCCCTATGCTCCCCCGAGGAGTGAAAGGAACTTATATAATCAATTTCAAAAATTCTTAGATGAGACAAACACTTTTCTTGTATTTACTATGTGTTTCTCTAAAAACGCATTTTTTAAGTCAGAACACAGGAATTGGAAATAACTTTAATTTGGATAATTTTCTATATCTGCTTTAAGACAGAAATTGTAATCCTTTTCTATAATTATGGAATTTAAAGGTATTTCATACCAATGCATTCTCTTAAAACTCTGTATTGCAATAGTCCTGTTGATGTTATGTCGCAGCAAATAATTATCATAAACATTGTCGGTTCGCAAATGTCATTTTATGACTCTGACTGTTATCAGCAGAACAGTAAACAAAATTGTAATAAATGCTAGAACTTTATAAGTATCTGTGAGATTTTATGCGTTAGAATGCATTTGCAAACTGTAAAGGTGGAATGTTAATGACACTGTGAACGAGAGAGTGTGAGAGGGAAAAATGATGGACAATAATGGAACTGAGATCATATGATAATAGAGACAGAGCAGAGAATTTAAACCTTCAAAATGTCTTAACTCTTATGGAAAAATCAAAGATTTTTGTGAAGATCACAATTCGTTTTTTACTTTTGGGTTTTTAGAGGGAGTTTTTGTGAAGTTAACTATATGATCGGTAGCAATATGGTTTTAATATTTATTATATAATATTTTTTTAAGGAAATATCGGGCAAAGGAAATATCGTTTATTCCAATGTTGACAGTATGAGGCGACCATATTATTTTGGCGATGTGTGTCAAATCTATTATTTATGTCAAGTCAGTAGTAACTCCAAATTCTAAAGCTTTAATATTGAAATGAGTATTATGGATGAATTATATTTTTAGAAGCAAAGTTGTTGAATAAAGGGCGACATAAATCCCAATAAAGTTCTCCGAGTAGCAGTGCAGATCAATAACAGTCCATGTCATTTGTTAATTTCTTAATAAAAGGTCAATTTTGAGGGTAGTATTGTGTGTGGTGCAAATTAAGTATTTGGCTTCCAACATAGTGAAATTTGACTTCGCTACACTTGTCACTGTGGATTGGTCTGCAGGTGCAAGTTTATGCCAATAAATCACAATCGACCGAATGATTCAAAGGCAATATAACTTGGGCAATCTTTTAAGATTTGCAGGATGCACAAGATAATGAAAATTGGACTAAACGATCCGTGCCGCTGTACATTGCTACTATGGATATTTGAAGATGTCAATTAATTTTTTATGCATTTAGAAAGAACTAGCTGTGCCCGCCAAGGCGTCCTAACATTATTTCGTTTTATTTTGCTTTGAAATTAATTTACACAAAATTTTAAGAGTCTTACTTTCAGTTATGGTCTATGTATTTACTTTATATAGAGGTACCCATGCCTGGGTAATTACTGAAGTTTATTTAAATTCTTAAATTTGTATAAAATTATTGGAGAGTTTTGCAAGTGTGTTTTAAGTTTGCAGTAACTTTAAATCGTAAAATTGTGTACTTTCACTACTTTTTCTCTATTTTCTCATAGAAATCCGACATTTTTGAGGGAAAAAAGTGTCCTATATTTGAACCGAGATACTATGATACCACCCTACAAAATTTCAATAAAATTCATCCAGTAGCTATTACGTGATGCCAACACAGACAGACGGACAATCAGACAGGCAAAAATTCCAAAAATTGCTGTTTTGTATTCCATTTCGATTACTATGCAAACAATTTTTCAAAAAATTTTCATGTACAGAAATCGTCCTATTACAGTTTTATTATATATGTATAGATTACTAATTTTTATGTTTTGAACAGTTTTTGAAATGCAAATGAATTTATTCATGTTTAAAACAATTTTTAAATATTGTTATGAAAAATCATGTTAGCGATTTTAAAGATTATTTTAGTTTTATTTTCATTTCAGCAATTAATTGTTTTCAAGGGTTTTTCTTGATTTTAGCGACTTGTTTGTTAGATCTTTCTAAACACAATCGCACTATGGGTTCACCTGTGAATGTAAATAAATTTACATTTCAAGTCCTTAAACTCATAAATTTTTAAATACTTTGAACAACTAAATAATATTTTAAAATTAATATTTTTGTTTTAATTTTACTTAAATTTTATTTAAAAATTTAAATATTTTTGTAATTTAAAACCTCTCTTTCTCTCATAACTTATTTTCGTTATTATTTACAACGCAGCAGGTTGTCTTTATTGTCCAAAATACTATTTTTCTTTTTTTCTTATTTGCATCTATTTTTTAGTTAGTTACATTTCATTTAAGTTTTATGTGAGATGTTTGTATGCGAGTGCTTTCCTCTATTATGCTTTACAGCAGTTTTTTTGGTAAATGTAGTTGGTTACAAGTCAATTTCCACTAAATGACGGCCATTTATATATTTTCTCTACTTTTTGCATATTTCTCTTGATGTTTTTAGTTGTTTGGTATATTTGACTAACAAAAAATAAAAACTCCGGAAAAAAACTAAAATTTTTTCTTAAATGCTTTTTTTATTGTTCGGTGCAGTTGCTGTTTTCTTTTTTGTTTTTTGTTGTAAAAGATACAAAATGCAATCAATTTTCTCAGCAGGACAGGTAGTAACAACTGTAGATGTTTATAAAGATCTATGAGAATTTTTTTTTTAAATAAAAAGTGCTTGTTTGGTTTGATGGCTGAAATCTTACTTGACGTTTCAATTTAAGAAAAGCTGTTGGTGAAAATATATATAAATTTTTTTTTAAGTATAAGAAAATGTTCTATGGTAATAAGTTTTTAAGGCAGAGGTTTATTTTAGAAAGGAGCAGATTATCTTCAATAATAATTAAATCGATTTAAGTAGTTTCTTCTGAAAATGTTAGCTTTTTTAAATAACTTGAAATCGTTATATTTATATGACAACTAAGCTTGATACAATTTTGCATTTTTCTATGTATTTTGTATATTTTTTCTTTTAAACCAAGGCGAAGCCTTAACCGGTTTAGAAATGGCGCATAGAGCATATATGTATATAAAAAAATACATTAGTAATCAATTAGTGATCATGATTAACATCAGCACCTAGTCGTGTTGACCCTTATCTGACGGTGGTTTACCACCGAGTGAAAAGTAAGTGTAGACTAGACAATGTGCCATGTGTAATGGCACCCATACCATATAAATAATACAGACAAATTTTTTTAATTTATTACATTAATTCATTTTGTTAAATTTTGCCTCAGCACCAATTATGGCTTTATAGTGGCTTACAAAAAGTTGATTACATCCAGTATGTGTCTTATAATAAATTTAAAATAATTTACAATATCAGCATATTTTTAATAAATTGATTAAAATTTCAGAATACAATTTTGGACTATAGAATAGAATAATAACCAAGGGTAGAGGTAAATTGTACACTGCGTCTAAGAAGATCTATTGTATTCCAAGCCAGGTGCCAAGGTATCTTATCGACTCTTGATCTCCTGATGAATCAGAATATTGCAGTCGTTTCTAGTGTTGGTAGATCCCTACCTTTCAGTAGATTCAGCTTGTCCAGCTGGTTGTATCTGCTGTGACATAAAGCATCACAATCTATCAGAATATGCTCTGATGTTTCCTCTTCATAATCATAACTCCTTTAAGTACTGACAGGCTTCTGTCTAACCAACTACCAATGTATGATTAGAATAAAATTTTCCCAGGACCATATAATCGGACTGTTGTAAGTACATGTTCTCTATTATGGATTTCAGACAAAAGGCTAATTCTCTTTATTTACATAACTTGCTTTCCTTATTTCAACAATTCCATGTAGTTAATTTTCTTAATTCTAAAAAAATAACTTGTTTACAAATCAAATATCTTTTTAAAGAAGCAATTATTTAATTAAAAGAAATAAAACTACTGAACTTTTTCGAAAAATAAATATATCATTAAAATTTAAATAACTTTTACCCCTCATAGAAAAACAAAAAAACTGAACTGAACTGAAAACCAAATTACCCTCTAATCAAATCACAAAACAAACAAAACTGACAGTTCAAAATCAACAATTCGTACATAATTACAAAATACAATATATATTGAATGCAAAATAAAATACTCGTTAATATTAAGAGAAGAAAAATTCAAAGAATTTTCCACAAAAATCAACCACTTCAAAGTCAAGTCATGTAGAAAAAGTTAAGAAATGAAAATGGAAAACAGTCAATGTTTTTTTTTTTTTTAAATACGTAATACACAAAGCTTGAAGACAAAAAATGAAACAGGACGTGATTTCTATAGCAAAATCCACTTAACTGTATATTGGACATGACCACTAACTACTTTGATGAGGTTAATTTAACATTTGAATGGAACAAAGCAGGACAAAAAAAAAAAAAACACTGCTGAATGAATATTGAATACTAGGGAAATTAGCTAGTGCCAGGAAATTAGGGTTTCCAAAATAATTGATTAAATAAAAACAAACATACAATAATGTTTCTCCTTTGATGCATCATGATATTGAAGTTTTCAAAATGTATGCTATATGGTCAGAAAGATTTGAGAATTTGCATGAGGGTTACTTGTGAAAAGTTTCAGGACTTTACCTATTGTAGGTGTCTAGATACACGATAATAATTTTTAACTTTGTGTGGGATATGCCACGCCCACTACCCCAATCCAGTCTGTATATCGCAGTTCTCTAGGTACACGATAATAATTTTTCACTTTGAATGTGAGGTACCGAAATGTATGCTGTATAGACCCTTTAATTTGTATTTATTTTATTGCGTATTGTGTTAATCTCAAGCGTCTCTTTATAGCTGTTTAACAGATTCGTGACACCCTTTAATTTTGTTTGTACTTGTTATTAAATTGTAAAAAAACACTATATTTAAATTTCAAGTGTTTTTCCATCCCGTTTAAAAAGATAAGGTCATATATGTATATTAAATTATATTACATATGGGGGACACCCTATAATTTAATTTATAAATTTTATACATAATGTTATAGCGGATGTAGCAATACACGTACTGTAAATTTTTCTATCTTTAATGGCTCATAAAATATGTTATAAAAATCAAGCTGTACTACCTATTGGTACACCCTTTAACCTGTATTGTAAAAATCTTTAAGACTATATACATTAAATCGCATTTTCAACGGGACACTCTTTAATTAAATTTTAAGTTCTTTACCTGTTATAGAGGGCATATACGCTATATGTGAACTTCAACTATCCACTGTAATGGTTTAAAAGAAAAGCCAATAGCATCAAACTTCATCTGCTTTGGGGTCTCCCTTTAATGTAGTATGAGAAATATTTATATTTATAAATATTTATACTAGTAATGTGTAATTATCAAGTGTTTGTGAATAGTGGTTCAAAATATAGGGAAACATATGTCACATTACGTCAAATATGGGACACCCTTTAATTTTTAAATTTAGGTTTTTATACTATTTTGTTATTTTATGCTATAGTTGTACGCACTTCGAGTAATTTAAAAAAAAATTTCCTTTATGATTCAAAAGATATGTTAAAGTTACGGATGTTGAATGGGGACACCCTTTAATTTTAAAAACTATAATTGTTTTAAAATAAAACCAATCTGCAAATAAATAAAAAAAAATTAAATCGGTTTAATTATTAGGCAGCTTTTAAGACACAAATTTAAAAATTATATACAGACGAATGGATAAAAAGGAGAAGGTTTTTGTGAAGTCGTTTTTTTTTTTTAAATATATTGCCGTCTCTTTTGGAACATTTATTGCTAGAAAAATATTGCTTTTTCAATAAGATCTCTTTAAAAATTATTCCTTGATTATCAGAACTGAAACCCCTATTTTAAAGACCACTGTTAAAGGTATAGATGATTGGCAACGTACATATTTGGCCATTTCGATGATAAACTGTCACAAAATCAAATCAAAATACCACTATGCTATAGAAACGAATAAAAGAAGTCGATAATTATAAAACAGAAAAGCGTGCAAAATTGTCAAATAAGTGTAATTATACAAAATTACTCTATACAATACCACAAATGCAGGAGACCTCAGTACACAAAGTAAAAATGAATATTGACAACAAAATTGCCTATAATGACAGACCAACAAAACAAAGAAGAGAAAAATCTAACCCTTGATTATAGATTTTTGAATAAAGTCTAAAGGAATTTCAAGACAATGATTGAAAATAAACAAAGAAAAGGGTTATTGAAAGTTGGTTGACTTTCTTAAATATCCATCATACAATTCATCAATTATGATTACTATTGTTTTTGTTTGTGAGGTTATGGTTTTCTTAAGTCAAACAAACCAATCTTTAAAATGCATTTAAATAATATGGTAAATTAATTAAATTATATGTTAAAACCTCAAAATCCAGACAAATGATTGAAAGAAAATCAAATCAACACAATAGAGCAGGACACAACTCAACTCATTCGAAATCAATGCAACATATTTTATTTTAAAAGGGAATTTAAATATAAAAAAAAAACTTGCTTTAAACCACCCTTCAAACATTTTAATGTTTTTTTTCCTTTTTGTTTTAATATTTTGCAATAACCCATTGATTTTTATGTTAACCCAGGTCATTCAACCTCTTTTGCTCTCTTTCTCATTATAATATTGCATCATCTTCATTAAAAAATTTACTGCGTACGAGTATTACTCATGCAATTTTCCCTTTTCAGGAACAGAGCGAAACAAAAACGAGAGTTCAACAAAAAAAAAAATCATTAAATTTCATAAAATAAAAAATGTAAAATTTATGTCTTGATTCCTTCATTTTTTTAATGACATTTGTTGCAGTGTGTTCTTCTGCATTAACATCAGAGTGCAGTGTGTTAAATTTTTTGCACGCTCCCCTTTTAATACAAAATTAAATATCTTTTTGAGTAGAACTAGGTCCCCCCTGAAGGTGTTTTTCTGTTACTGCAGTGTGTCAAGGAATGTTTACTTGAGGGGCATTTGTTTGACATAAAAGAGAAAAATTGTGGAATAAATCTATAACATAGACCATTTTTTGTTTTCTTTTGTTCTTGATAGCTTCTACCAATGACAGCTGTTATTAACTGAGGTGACAGCAAATATTTGTCTTATTTTAGAGATTTGAAAATTAATAAAAGAAATAATAAGAAGAAAGCAGATTCCTTTGAATCTGTCAGCTCATAAGTCATACGCCATTTTAATTTTTCCAGTTATGCTGCTAATATATTATTTTACACAAAACCTTTGCAGGGGCCTATTACTTCGTTAAAACTGAGCTAATATGTGGTTAAATAAAAAATATGGTAGGCAATGGTTGATACATATCGTAAGTAAACTAAAAATTTAAAACTCTGTGTCTGAAGGGTACCTTGTTTGATCAAAAATAGTAGTAGTAGTGTCGTTAGGATGGCGCTATCAAGGTATCATAGGAACTAAGCTATTTTATGTCAAGGTTTACTGTAGCTAAAACTTACATCTGTAATAAGTAGATTATCGTAAAATAAATTAATAGTCGATAAATGATAACTAAGTTAATCAAGAACCTTTTTTAAAAGGTGTTTTTTTTAAACCTTTTTTGGAAAAAAGTCTTGTCGTAGAAAAATGTCTTTTTGATATAAAAGTTCGTCTTATAAAATTAAACTAGTAAAAATTATATTTTTTTAAAAAAGTACTTTTTGAGAATGAAAAACTCTTTTCTGAGAAAAAAAATACTTTTTTGACAAAAAATACTTTTATGAGAAAAAATACTTTTTTGAGAAAAAATACATTTTTTTTAGAGAAAATACTTTTTTTTTAGAAAAAGTACACAAAACATAAGACATGGTGCTGTATATGACAAAATATGAATTGAAAGCGGGATGGCGCTGTTTTAAAATAATCACAAAATATGAATTACTTACACTATAATACTGAGTATTAAGATTTTCATTGGATTTTGTAAGATAGAAATGAAATGAGAATTGTATGATTGTCAAAAAATCTAACGTAACATAATATTTCACACTATAACAACATTTCACACTATCACACTTCGAATAAAATAAAAAATATCAGCAAAGGAACAAGCCGAGACGAGACATTGAGCGGTGTCGGTTGAGCAATTTTATGTGGACGGCAGATGTGCCGGAGCTTAAGTTTGTTTGGCGGTTCAAATTTTAGGTTAATAAAAAATAAGAAACAAAACATAATACGTAGATTTAACAATTTCTAGGCATGGCAGAAACAAAGTACATACGTAGACGATAAGACTGATGGCAATTTAAGGCAGGTGCAGGACAAAGAAAAAATAAAATCGGCGGCGGCGAACTATCGGCTGCGACTCACTCAGCTTGGTTCTTTGCCTAAAAAAAACATAACCCTGATAAAATAAAAAGTGTTATCCTTTAGAAAATATTCTAAAAATGCTTTCACTTTACCATTGTATGTAAGTATTTTACAAGTCTTAATACTCAGTATAATAGTGTGAAAATGGCTTAAATGGCGAATTGAATAAAAATTGTATTTGATTCGTATTTGGTTTGTATTTTTACTTTGTGGAATTAAATTGTTATTAAAATATATTAAACACCTTTTACAGAGCTTTACAATAATTTTTAGAGCTTTATATATACTTTAGAATTTTTTCTAGGGATGGCTACCTTTATATAAAGTACGTCTTAAAATTTGTTGTGGATAACTTTCAAAGCAACATCGAAAAAATATTGTTAGGACGCACACAACGTGTGTGGGCACAGCTAGTATTTTGAATGTGAGTTCAAGATATCGTATGGTGCAATAGAATACATGAAATTTTGTTTTGTACCGTACTGAAATTTACTCTGATACTCAAGATAAGTTCCCTATATTTTTGAATTGTAAAATAGTGCCATTTTAACAAATGAAAAATTACTTAAAAAATAGGTACTTTTTTAGTAAAATATTTTTTAAAAAGGTATATACGCAATTTATTCTTTAGTTTGTGAGAGTTATTTTTATTATTTTTGAAACTTTTTTTCCTCAAAGAAAAACTTACCCCAATTATTGATTTGAAAATACAGTTTTTCTCATAAAATTTTTATGTTTTTTCTTTTGCCAATTTAACATTAAATTATATGTGTAATAGAATATAAAATATAATATCTGTGAATCACTTATTGAACATAAAATTGCATAAAATATATATTGTTACTTACTGAATCTTTAGAATGCATTGTTAAGCACGTCACAATATGAAATAACACGATTTAATTATCCAATTAAAAAATAAAACAGTTTTTTTCGTCATTTTATTGCAACAAAGATGAAAAAGATAAAAACTGAAACTGGATTAAATCATAAAAATTGAATGTATAGAAAAATAGAAGTTTTTTATTGCCTCAATTGACATAGTTTTCGGTCTCATTTGTTTGATAAAAAAGGCACTAAAGGCATTAAAAATATTGGACGCAATAAAAAATTGCATAAAATGTTGCAAAACCACATAAAGCAAGAAAATTTTTAGATGGTTACCAGAAAATCAAAGAAGTTCTATTTCTTATTAATCTTTACACCACCCATTCATTCGGGCTGTTATTGAAAGTAAAGTCAAAAAATACATAAAAATTTAATTACTTTTTCTGGTATAAATTTAATTTTTTTTTTTTGTTAACATAGAAAAAATGATTAATGACTGAATTATGCTAAATAAACAGCAGCCATCAACAAACTATCCTTGTTAAAAGATAAGCATGAAATAAATTGAAAAAATTTGCAAAGAACAAAAAACACAAACTTTGTCTGTTCTCTGCTTATTTTGGCCGTCAGCAAGTGTGTTTCATCACAAAATATATGATTATAAAGATTGCAAAAATAAAGAAAATACAACAAAAAAAAAATTATATAAATAAATATACAAAAGGAATATGTGCTTTTTGTATCCTGTCTAGCGTTTATTTGCACAAAAAGGTAAATGAACAAAAAATGTTTTAAACCATTTTTTTTTGTTTTGTAAATTTTCTTTGCTGCTGATGCAGCAGAAATTAAAATAAATGTTACTAAATATACGAATTTGTTATTTTACGAAATGAGAGTACTCCTTTTGCCTTAAATAATATAGTTTAAGGGTCCCAGTATGTTAAAATCAAAAATATTAGGGGGCCTTAAAGTGACTCTTTTTAATTTTTTGTTTTGCATCACACAAGTTGCATGTAGCCATTATCAAATAGCAGGTCCTTTTTGTGACTAAAACAACATAAAAGTTAATTAAGTGACATTAACTTAACATATGACATTTATAAAAATTAACTTTATTTAAGGGAGAGAAGGAAAACAGGACCTTTTGACATAACTCAAATCAAAATAAAATTTTGACAAACTAATGATAATTAAGGTTTAAAAAAACAATTAGTTTTTTATGTTTTCCACCACAAGCACCTGTGCTGTGCACATAATGTGCTGACATAAAAGCGTAAAAATCAAAAAATCAACACATTCTTACAAGAAACAACACCTGGTTTCCTGAAACACACACAAAAAAAGAAATAAACATAATTATTGACAGTTTTTTGTAACAACATTATTAGGCTTGACATTTCATAAGGACATAAAGTTAGTTTTATGAAAAAAAAGGTCATTAAATTTAACGCTCTGAATTTTTAATGTTAGAAAAATATAATTAATCTGTTAATTATTTAAGTCAGCTAACGGCTATAAAATCAATTTAATTTGAACATAAGGTTCATTAGTATCTTTCAACTTAGGCAGGCATTTGTTTAGTCAAATTATAGATTTTAGCAGGTTTTGATCTGATAAGTTATGACCATGATTATGCACAAAAATAAATGTTCTATTTCTTTTATTAATAATTCTTTTTTCATATTATCACTTTAGGTTTTTTTTATTTTGGTAAATTTACACATTGTTTTTTTTTTTTTTTTTTTTTTGAAATCTGATAATAAACAAATTAAGCTTTCCCGTATGCAAACATCTGCTGTATTTAAATGACTTGAAAGATCTTTATAAACATGAACCGGCAGCAACACCCCAACATACACCCACCCAACACTTAATAAATTACAAACTGTTGGAAGCGCACAGTGTGGAACAAAAATGTTCGAACATTGCAGGAAAATGACTGAAGAAGAGATTATTAAAAGGCTGCTTATTAAACGATTTTTTAAAGAATCTACTCCTAAGATGGTAAACGGACTTTTCATTACATGTAGGCAATTTTTAAAGATACTTTTTTCATAAGGTAATAGTAATAGCTTTTGTCTTTTTAAAAGTACCTGGTGTAGAAAGTTTTTTAATTTTAAAAAGTACTCTTGAAAAAGGTATCTATTTTAAAGGATAATTTTTAAACATGTAACCTTGTTAAAAGGTACTTTTTAAATGTAGTTTACTTTTTGAATGCCATTCTTCTTTTACATTTACTTTTCTTAAAACCTTATTTTTAACACAGTGAGTTTTTTAAGGTACTTTAAAAAGATATACTTTAAAAAAATAAAGAAGAGGCACTTAAGAAACTTAGAAGGGTTTTTAAAGGGCATTTCTTTAAAAGGTTCATCATTGCAGGATTTTTTTATATATTTTTATAGGAGATAATCAGGATACATTTGTTAAGACCGTTTTTTAAAATGGTAGTTTTTGTATTTTTCGGAGTGATATTTGTATAATAATAAATATGTTTTTAAAGAAATCCTTTTTCAAAACAATGCTTTTTAAAGGACAACCTTTAGAACCGTACCTTTAGAAAAGTATCTTCGAAAACAAATTATTTGAAAAGAAGGACCTTTAAAAAGGGACTTTAAAAAAGTACTTTTAAAAAACATTTTTACAAAAAGAACATTTAAAAGAGGACTCCAGAAAGGGCACTTTTCCAATTTTTGACATGCTTTTTTAAGATATTTTTTTAAAGATACTTTTTTAAAGATGCTTTAAAGTTATTTTTTAAAATTACAGTTTTAAAAGGTACTTTTTAAAGTTTCTTCTCTGAAAAGCACTGTTTTTAAAGGTTATTGTTTATTATTGTTATGTTTTTTTAAAAGTTATTTTACTTAAAATGGTACTTTTATAAAATCATATTTTTTTCACAAGATCCTCTTTTATAAAACAACATTAAAAAGGAGTGTGTTTTTAAGGGCACTCTTCGTTTTATGTACTTTTGAATTAAGTAGTTTCTTTTTAAAGTTATTTTATCTAAAAGCTTACTTTTTAAAAAAATATTTTTTTAAAATATTAATTCTCAATAAAAAGAAAATGTTTTAAAAAGTACTTTTTTAAATAAGTTTTTTTAATTAATAAATGTATGTACTTAAGAAATTTTAAACGGGTTTTTGCCTAAAAATTATTGTATCTAAAGTACAAAAAGTATATAACAAAATGCATGTTTGCGTAATACAAAAGTACTTTTTGAGATACTACTGTTTTAAAAGGATATTATTTAAAAAAAGGACTTTTTGTGGCATTACTGTTTTAAAGAGATTTTTTTTCAACACTATCTTAACAATATTTCAGTAATTTTAAACTGGTGTTGGCATTAAAATTATTGTATCTAAAGTACTAGAAGTATATAACAAAATATAAGTTTGCGTGTTACAAAAGTACTTTTTGAGACACTACTGTTTTAAAAGGAATTTTTTTTTTACAAAATTACTTTTTGAGGTATTATAGTTTTAAAGAATTTTTTTTTTATTTAAACAAGCAGGTTTTAAGAATTTTTTTTCCTCATCACGCAAGGTTGGTTCAAAACGTATGGTATCGAAATTCACTTTTTAGGAGCACACTTTTAACATGTACTTCGATATAATTTTTACACCAGATGAGTTTAGTTACTTTCTAGTAACAAAATTCTTTTAAATACATTTGTACAGTAACTGTTTACCAACTTTTATCACCTACTGTTAGTGTTTTAACCAGCAAAACTCAACAATGTTCCGTCTAGTATATTGTGGTTAGAAAATATATTTTTTTAAATCTTTATTTTTTGTTGAATCAGCAAAAGGATAGACAGACCAACATCTTCTTTACAAAATCAAATAGCAAAATAAATGTTAAAATGTTAAACAAAGAGAAAAAAAGGAAATATATTCAAATAAACCCTAAATTAATAGACAAAAACTGTAAAGCCAGAAACTACCCATATGAATTAAACGAAAAAAGCATTTATGCCTTAAATACGAGTACAACAACCCGCTGTTTGGGCAAAGAAATTTTACTAGAAATAAAAAAGTACACGTGCAATATTTGCATTTGTTGCCAATATAATCGTCTTAAATAATAAACAGTTTTTTTTTTGTTTTTTTTTGTTCACAACAAAATTATGTGTATAAATTACTAGTATTTTTTATGATTAGAATTATTATATTTTTTATAAGCAGACAGGCGCTTTGTTTTGGGTCTTTGTTTAGGGAAAATTATTAAAAGTATTTTCTGTGTAAGCAAACGACCAGGATATTTACACTAACACACATGGGATGACAATTAAAAATTATTATACTTGTGTTCATTGATATGCAGCATGTACGCAAACATTTTACTTTTGTAAGCGTAAGCGGTTGTAAGTTTAGTTTGCCCAATGAACAAGTGCAAAATCTTTTGTCATCGGATTATTTTTGTTTTTTTTTTTTTTTTCACTTAAGTCTTAATGCTTTCGGAAGAAATGTAGTTTATTTTCACCACCCCATCAATTACATTTTTTAAGCGGTCGACCTTTAATTTTGTTACAATGACTTTCATTTGTTTTGTTTTTTATTCCTCGAACATGTTTCTCCAACAAGTATTGGTTGTTGGTTTTTCGAGGAATTTGTGGTGTTTATTTCCGTCTATTAGTAATTGACTCCTCATCATGTTTATAATAAATACGAGTATTTTGAATTTTTATAAGGATTTATTAGCTTTAATCATTTTATAAGCAGATTTACTACATATGTTGGCAAAAAGTTAACAGTTGGTTTGGCTCATAAAATTGTACGCATAAGTCCTGGTTTATTGCGGCAGTACGAAAATATTTTATTTCAATTATTTCATTAAAAAAATATATATGTTTGAAACGTATAGACGTTTGGAACAAGTAAAAGAACTATGGATGAATTACAATGTATTGTATGATCCAAGGTTGTACTTGTACAGACTATAGAAAATATAAATAAAATTCATACGTGTAAATCATTTAATTCCCAAAGTGGCGTAAAATATACTTTATATATGATTTTTTAATAAAAAGTAGGTATATTTCGGATGGCTCTGGTTTATGTAGTTTGAATTAATTTTTATTTTTACTATTTTGGTAACAAGTTTTTGAATAATAATTTACGAAGGCAAAAACCTAAATTACAAAACGTTAATAAAAATAAAATTGTAAAAAATTTTCTTTCAACTTGGAGAATATAAAACGAATTTATGTCGAAAAATAATTTGCATGAAAAGTAATTTTTTAATTCGGTAACATAACTTTTCGGCAGTGATGACTTCACCATATTTCATTTACTGACGGAACAAATCCAACCAATTTATAACTTTGTTGTTAATATTTTTGTATACCGTTTGGCCGTCATTAAGGCCCTTGATTCGAAAGTAGTGAAGTCGAAATGTGTACCGCCATGCAAACTTTGGCCCGACTCTGGCGATACCGTGTAAGGAATAAGGACATTCTGTGAAAGGAAATAGTCTATCAAAGAGCAAGGAACGGTTCACAGTGTAGTCTAAGCAGCTCTCTCTCAGAGTTGTCGTTAATGTGTGGTATTTTATAAAGCTTCCTTGCTTATATTCTAGGATAGATGCAAAAAGAACATACTTTCAAATCTCTTCCTGTTATATTAACATTGTTTTGAGTCCTTTGAATGACTTTTCATAAATATAACAAAATCAAACACACAACTTGATAAGTTTTATTAATATTAAAATAATTACATACTCGTATCTAAACAGTAACAAGTAAAAACATACACGCAAAATTAACACAATACTCTTGCAAAAGGAAATTACATACGTACCCATACATACTCATTTGCTCCTATTTGCAATGATTAAATATCTGACATTAAATAGACAACATTTACAGTCCATCTTTAGACACGCTAAAACCAAATTAAGCATAAATAAGTGCGGATAAAGACAGACAGCAGACCATCAAACAGACAAACTCTTTAGAAGAAATTGTATCGGGAATAAAATATCAAAAATACAAATGTGATAATATGTCCTCAAACAATTATTATTGTTTTGTTTTTAAAAATAAAAAAGAAAGAATGAGAGTGAGTGTGTCGTCATTGGTTTAATATCAATGAACTTTTGTGTTGGGTTTTCTTGTTTGTTGTTTTTGGTTTATATTTGTGGAAAACAATAAGGAACATAATTATTAATTGCAAATCATTTTTCTTAAGACTCATTAAATGTAACCGAACATTAAAGCATTGACAGCCCATAAATCTGACAGACCGAGAAAAACAACAACGATGACTAGGAAATTAAAACCCCATACACAATACACAGATACAAATTTATAAATAAAACAATACACAGTGTAACTAGTCTATGAGAGAGGCATACAATGACAATGAAGTAGTGGAAATAATGATAATGCTGACGGCGATAATGAAAATTAGTTTGTAGACAAACAATTCAATATAAGAAATATAACAATGGCACAGTGGTTTCAATAGCGAACAATTTTAAACCCAATATTTTTTAATATTAAATTTTTATTGCAATGGAATTTAACTAAAAAATAATTATTTCAATTATTTTAATGAAAAGTATAATTTTTTATTTTTTTAATAACATTATATGTAGTTTATTATATTAAGTCAGAAGCATTAACAATTTTTTAAGGGTTCCAGTCTTTCAGCATATTATAAATTACCTGCCATGTAATCCAGCAGCTTTTAAGCTGTAAATTGGTTTTTGGCATTATTTAACTACAGGAAATGACCGCAAAGAACATTAACAAAAACAGCTTTGGATGTGAACAATAAAGTCCCGTTAATTTGGTCGAGTATTTAAAGCTCTTAAAGTATAGTGCTACAGGGCCTGGTTATTGGGGGACATAGAGGAATTTTATGAAAAATAGAATTTGGAACTTGGACACCATTTAGAATTAGTGTTTCTCCCTCTCGAACATTTTTATAACCATCAAACATTTTACGTTCATTCATCCATCTGCTAAACGAAAAATAGCACACATAAGAATAAAATAAGTCTTTCTTGTTATCAAACTTCTGTATAAAAGGGATTTAGTTTAATTCAACTTAATTTAATTCAACTTAATGAATTTTTTTAATCGGTTAATTCATCAAATAAAAAAAATTAAGAGTTAATATAAACAATAATAAAACAGGATTTAAACTTTTATTGGCACATAATCGGTG
The DNA here is from genome assembly GCA_949628195.1 of Phasia obesa. Lineage (NCBI taxonomy): Eukaryota > Metazoa > Arthropoda > Insecta > Diptera > Tachinidae > Phasia > Phasia obesa. Next base: position 148,943,051 of record OX451217.1, on the reverse strand, counting down.
ATATGGAAATATTTGCACAACAGAGTAATTAAGATGTTTAATAAAATATAAATAATCAAAAAAAAGGAAAAAACACCCAAAAATGAGAAAATATTATCAATTAATTAATAAAACTAAGCAATAAACAATAAATTATGTAATAAAGCTTAAGCGTTATATTCGCTGCTTAAAAATTTTATATTTTAAATTATTCGAATAATTAATCGAAAAACGTATTCGATTAACCGATTAATCGATTACATACCTAAGTGTTGTGGCTTTGTGATTATATTATTCGGGTTCCTGAAGATTGCCAAAAAATATTAAAATTTTATTTTAGTTGCTTATTTAAAGCTTTCGTAACCACTGTACTCCCAATTTCCTTTATGCATTATTTTGTCGAACATTTGATTTGAAATAAATTTGGTTACATTTCGGTAATTTTTTCTTTTGTCATTGTTTTGTGATTGTCAAAAGTCTTAAGACTCCTGTACCCTCAATTTTAATCACTATCATCCAGCTCCACTTATTTAGGACACGTGCTGCTGCAATGACAACAAATTAATAAGCACACTTCATCCTTCGTTTTGGTTCTTTGTATTTTTTTTTATTCAAGCATTCAAGTGTGATTTTTCTTAATATCGAACAAATATTTTGTTGTTTTTCCTCTGGTCACACCCTCACGTTTGTTCCTTGCAACACCTTGTAATGTTAATGATGATTTTTCCAAATGTACAAATAGAGCCAACTGTACTTTATGCATTTCCATTACCTTAAACTAAATTTCACACAAATGTAAAGTAAAGCGTTCCATTCCTTGATTAATGTTGAAGATTTTGTTGTAAATGGCAGACCATTCAAACATCATTCCTTCAAATGTTTTTGTTTTTATTTTGTTAAATCATTTGGTTCCTGTTGGTTGTGTGAGTAGATGTTAGAGTATCTGTGTTTATAGAAGTATTAGTAGTGTAAATTCTACTAATGTCAAACGCTCCCATGAAATTTATTTAATCGCATTTTAAGGTGCAATCAAGCTGAACTGTCGTTATTGTCATCATCATCATCGCCGTTGTCGACGTCGTCGTCGTTTTCTTTACTAAAATTCGCCTAAACCCCTGTTCGCATTAATACTTTTCTGTTTAGTTTAAATCAGTGGTATTGGTTTTATTATTGCGGGTGTCAGTTAGTTAGTCAGTCAGTCAGTCGGTTTGTACATGCAGTCGTGTACAATTACACACTTATTTCTACATGTATTTTGTATGTAATTTCACCGAAAAGGGGTAACTTTTTGTGGCGGATTAGTATTGCTGGGAGAAGATGGAATGCGTCTGTCTGCCAAGTATGAAAGTTAAATTGTGGTTTTATCTAAAATTTAATTAAATGCTAATTTTAAGCACACGGCTTAAAATACTGCAAGACAAAAAAAAACTAAAAACAGATTAAAATTTTCAACGAAATATCGATGGGATTAGAAGACGATGGATGTGAAGGAGTGAGATGATGGTGGTGTTAACTTGTGAAAAGGGTTTTAAATTTTAGACACGGAAAGAGATAGTGTCAGTATGGCAAAATGGCAGTGAAACGAATATACTTAAAAGTTTTTAAATCAAATTATATAAAATTTGAAAAAGAAAATAGAGAGAGAGAGAGAGAGAGCTTTGGGATGCTTATTACAAGTTAAGTTTTCAAAATACAAACAAAAAACTTCTCATGATTATCGAGGTGATTTAATAGGTTTTGAGGTAAATAAGGTTTTTGTCAATTAATAAATTTAAAATCACATTTTAGAAACTAGAGAAGATATTGCCCACAACGTTTTTTTTTAAGTTTTATAAAGTTTGCTGGGAAGACCTCTACAAAAATTTAGGGGAAATTGCTTAAAAATAGTGTCCCATACTTAAAAAAAACTGCACTTTGGTCTTTGAAGAATCAATTTTTCATGCATAAAACTCGTTAACTGTGGAAGGGAAGTTGATGATTTGCATGTAGTTTCAAAGATCTTATAAAGGACTTAAACTACTATATAACGGCTGTAAGTCTTTAACTATGGATGATAAGTAGACTATTTGTAAGTATTTTCCAAGACCTTATAGAGGAATTAAAACAGTAATAAATTGTTTGTATCTGACAAATAACAAAAAATGGCAAACTTTATAAAAATTAACATGTCCGAAGTGACATATTTTAGGACACCAATTCGGCATTCTAGATAGGATTCAACCTTATACTCGAATACTCCTCTGTGAAATGTTATTTCAATCGGACTATTTATTTAGGACTCAGTCTCCTCTGTGACTCTAAATACGTCCAATATAATCACATAAGCTGCAATTTTTTACCTTAGCTGCCTGGACCGTCAACGTTCTTCATGATATGAATTAATGGGTTTAGCCATATCCATCACTTTCCCCCGGTCTAAGCGTCGTTATCTTGGAGTTAGTCTGAAAATAGTGTACCTTTACTTAGAAAATTCTTCTGGAGTTTTGACCAATAATTTAGACACTTCCCGAGGTATTATATTTGATGAACATTTGGCACCTTGAAGGATTGGAGAAGGCGGGAACAATTTTTTTATACGGTCGAAAGCTTTCATAAGCTTTATAAAGAATAACTTCTAGTAAGAAATATCAAGTGCCTCGATAGATGATTGGTAGAGCGCTAGTCTATCAGTTGCGGTTGCGGCTTCGATTCCCATTAACGACTCTGGGTGTTTTCTGCACACAAGCGAAAAGTAGTGTTGTCTTAAAAAAAGTTAAAAAAAAGTAATTAAATAATTGAATTATATTGAGGTTGCTAGAGTTTAAGTAGTTAGCATGTCGGCTACCAAGCCTCGATAGATGTATTGGTAGCGCGCTAATCTATCAGTCTGGAGGTTGCAGGTTTGATTCCCTGCGAGGACTCTGGGTGTTTCCTGCAGACAAGCAAAAATCTTCGCAAAGGTAGTGTTATCTTTAAAAAATGTTGAATTGAGTTGCCTGTTTCGGATCCCAGCCGCGACATACCACTAACATATTTTTTTTTTCATAAAATTATTAGTTTTTTCTATTCTTACTAATATTTATCATCCTTTGCCAAAGAAAGTAAGACAAATAATTGGTAGAAATAATTGCTTGAGAGTTTGTTCTATTAACAAATAACTACCAATGTCGTTCCTCGTCCAATTTGATTTATTATTATATTTTTGAGAAGAGTATCCTTTTATTTCAAGATTTTTTAATATGAGTCTGTAATGAAGCACTAATCATTGTCAATAATCTTGAAGATTTAAGCTGTGTTTGGACGTAACCACTAAATTATGTAAACACCTTTTATTCTTAGGAAATGCTAGTTAAATTAAATAAGCTGCTAGTTTAGTTTTATCAGCTCCTACCGTATTGTCTTTATTTTGTTTTAAATCATAATTTGTTCTTGCATGTGTCATGTAGGATGGAATAAACATTCGCCAAAAACAGTGGTTGCACTTTTTTTTAGCTAAACATTTAGCTCTTTTATTATATTCTCTTTTCACCCATTTCAACTTTTTTCAATTACATGGGAATATTTCTGTACATTTCTTAAAATTTCCAAACCCTTCAGAAATTTGTTGTGCATATTTAAACCAGTTAATCAAGCTGTCACTTTGACACCTGATTACAATTTTGTTATTAAATATTTTAGCTAAAATTGGTCATGGCTATTTAAGTGCCTAAATACCTCACACCCAAATTAAGTTAAAAGAAAACGAAAAAAAAAATATTCAAATAAATTCAGTTTTAAATTAAAGATATTCATCAAAATACCTTTTAATGTGTTAACAATGTAAATGTAAATGTTCACATAAAAGCATATTTGGGCAATAAAATATAAAAATTATGCAAAACCATAAAATAATGGCACCCTAAAACCACGCTCTACTTTTATATGTGCCACAGACACAATATTAAAATACCAACACTATCGTAAATTATGATCAAAATGTCTTAAATGGCAGGAAATAAAAATCGTTCATTAGTGTCAAACGTCTTTAACACACAAAGGCAACAGAATTTCTTTTGAGAAAACAAGTGTTAAAGTGCTAGAATGAGTGAGTAAGAGTGATAACAACTCTGTAGACATTTAGGCCGCGTTAGTTTGACTAATTGCCAAACATTAACTTGTAGCATGTGGTCGGTTGGTCGGTCGTTCATTCGGCAAACACAGCGCTAAACAAATGCAAGGTGCATAGAATGCTTTTTACGTAAAGATAAAGATCACCTGTTTGTATTCGTAGTTATTATGAACAGGTACATTTTGTTGAAGCCAAAACGGGCTCTCATATGAGTGAGAGTTTAGTTTTGTTTGATTAAAATAAATGTTGTGCTAATGGCATGTCATGTTATGTGTAGTTTTTTTCTTTCTTTCTTTTTTGTTAAGTTTGTAAATTATTTTAGTATTTGTTCTGAATTTAGTTTATATTTTTTTCAACCGCTTTTTTGTGGCTACAAACAAAGACTAGGAGACAGATCATAGATTTATGATAGTGGCCATTAACAATAGTGGCGCTAATGTCTGACATTTTCTATGTTTGATTTCCCCGTTTCTTTTTTTTGTGTACCCAGCAGAAGGCGTTTCACTAAGCTAAAGTGAATAATTGCTGTAAATTAGTTAAATAAAAAAGTTCTGTAATAGAAAATTTAACATAAGGATTCTTTTAAATGGAAAAATATGATGTATCACTTTTACATTTATTTTCAGAATTATAACGGAAATTTCATATAAAGGAAATCCTTCCTTCCATTTATTCCCTTTTTTCAATTGATTTTTATCTAAATTCATTAACCACATACTGGAACTGTTTGTTCATTTGTATGTTTATTGTATTTAAATAATAGTTTGTAGAAAATATAAATAATAGGGATTTGTACCCTGAGTAAAGTTTTATTTATTGACCACATTAGCATGTATTGTTTGGAGTCGTAAGTTGATTGTTGTGGGAGGAAGTGTTAATGGACGTTGTGTTTTAAATGTTTGATTATTAAGGAGATAAGTTGAAAGTAGCATACCTTATTAGGAAATAGAGATTTTGTAATATAATATTTAATATAAAAAATATATGAAGAAACAGTCATACAAAACCCTTTTCAAAGACTATATTAATCGATAAAATGATATATTTTAAAGGGTTAATAGTATTTTAATAATATTTGATAGCTATGCCGCCACGTCGAGGGCATCCTCACAATATTTTGTTCGATTTTCCTTTGAAAATATTTCACACCAATTTTTTGGACTTTTATTGTGCTTGAGTTATTATATATATATATATATATATATATATATATATATATATATATATATATATATATATATATATATATATATATATATATATATATATATATATATATATATATATATATATTCTATAAACACAGGTACCCATCCCTGGATAAAATTCAAAAATTTATATAAAATTCGAAAAATTCTAAAGCTATTGTAGAGTTCTGTAAATAGTGTTTAATATATACCGCTGACCAAAACCAAAGGTGCTGTCAAGTTTGGAGTACAATTAAATCGATAAAATTTAGCACTTTCATTACTTCTTTTTCTATTTTCTCTTGGAAATAAGATACTTTTGCAGAATAAACTGTCATTGATTTGAATCAAGATACCAAAGTACTTTCTCGCAAAATTTTATTAAAATTCACCTAGTAGTTTTTCATTAATGCGATTACAGACAACAATTTTCTAAAAATTGCTGTTTTGTATTGCATTTCGATTACTACCTGCACCAGCAACAACATTTTCAAACTCTATTTCATATACAGAAATAGTCCTGTTTCAATTAACCTCAAGAAAATTTGATCAGAAATTACTTAACAGCAATAGGAATTTTGATAGACTTTGGCCGATGTATTCGATATTCTATTCCAATAAAATCATTCCCAACGCCCACCTGTGCCTGTCAGTTTGTATGCTTATGAGATTTGTTGCTACCAGTTGGAAACCTAAACTAAAAAATTATATTTTCTTAGTAGTTAGTGCGTAGCAAGTAAATCAAGCAAACGTATCAGTAGATATAAAATACAAAAATGTTCTCATGAGTCTAATTGTCAAGTTCAAGAGCAGTTTGATAATTCCGTGACATTCGAGTTTGTTTCAATAATGACTTTTTCTTTTCACTTTACAGTTTCTTTACAGAAAAAAATTTGTGCACCAATCAAAGATTTTATTTATTCTCTACAATTATAATTTATTGATTTAATAAAAATATTAGCTTTTTCTTTTTAATTTTATATAATTTAATTAATTAAACATTTAATTATATTTGTATATGAAACTAATTAAAACTTTTAATTGGAGCGAACAATTTTTTCTGTGTTCAAATTTGAAAACAAAAAATAGACACAAGGGGCTAAATCTAAATTAAGAGAGTGTGATGGATGAGGTGGCAATTCATTGCCCAATTTAGGAATTTTTCTCATAGTGGTACACATGTGTGAAATTCATATTCTTAGTTGACGTAACAAGAAATTGCAGGAGACACTTTTTCATATCCAAGTTTATGATATACACCCTCGTTTGAGATTACTAAAGCCTAAGTCAGCTCAAATACTTGCATTTTTCAATCGTCCAACAACATGGTTTTAGGTGACCTGAATGTTTAAGCGTTTGGCCTCATTTGTAACCAGTAACAACAAGATCCTGCTGCTGTCCCGTGTAGCAGTATTAATAAAAGGTTTTTCTGAGCGAGAAAAAATGTATTTCGGATTTAGAAGTTTTTTATTGACTGTACATACGGAGATAGCATAGCAAGAAAAATAGAAAGTTCTTAAACCACCGTAGCTTCGGGACAATTTACTAAACAATGCTTTCACAACACTTTTCCTTTTAATTAAGAAATTGTATGGTAAATTTAGTAAAGATAATTTTAGTAATCCTCCCTTACAGTTGGGTAATCTTGGAATTATATCGCTTTCCGCAGATGGTAAAGTTCTCACTGTCTTTATTTTATTTGGTGCACCAAACGAAATTTTTTCACTTATGAACGCAGAGAAAAAACATGGTTATGGTCACAAGAACCGTCTTATTATCTCTGTAACAATATGTGGTTGTGATGAATTACAATGGTCACGACAAACAATTTGTTGTAAAAATTTCATAATAAAATAGTTACTACGCCCAAAAATGCAAATGGTTGGTTTGAACAATGCAATTTTAAAACCGCAACCTATAACGATAATAAATTTACTATTAGTAAACAAATTATGATAAGATCGCTCTTATATAACCATAGTATGACTGAAAATAAATAAATAATGTTTGGTTTTTTAAAGTTTTTTTTTATTTTTTTTTTAAATTATTTAAATCTAATTTTACGAGTTTCTTAATAAAATAATAATTTATGAATTGATCCTTTTCTTATATCGAATGCTTAATACGACTAATACATTTTTTAAAATATGTTTATGTAAACAAATAAAGTGTGTTTTTATATTTATATATATAAAAACACACTATATATTATTCTAACATAACAATATTATTATTATGTTTAATAATAATAATAATAATATGGTTTGACTAGAACGATATAATTCAATTCTAATATGTTGCTCTTAGATTATGCTTACCTCAACCAGGTTTTTTCTTTGCGTGTGGCAACAAAATGGGAATTTTGCTTACTGACATTTGCATTCAGCCAAAAATGAGGCTGATGTGTGATTAAAATATTGCTTTAATACATTCTCGGAGTAAACTACGAAAAAGAGTTTGCAATTGTTGTTCTAGCTAAATGTCTGCACTAATAGAACCAGGAAACTCCAGACGAATAGGCCGAGAGACGAGCAAAAGGTTGCTGAAAGAATATCATGTATCTAAATATTTTGTTCGGCAGAAATCAGAGATCTGTTTATTATTAAAATGACCCTTGTTTCTAAGTCGTTACGCTTATCTCAACAATCACCTTTAATTTGATGTATTAACAAAATTCTTAAACAAAAACTTTGATTGTTTTCCATACAAAAGACACATGTGGCCAAACAATTTTCTGTTGGCACTGGTCACCCAATGGTCAATACACTCGCTATTAATTTATTGGTGATGGCAAACAAATAATAGATTTTGCCACAAAACTGTCCCTTTTCAATAAGAAAAAAATAAATAAAATGACAAGAGTGTAGAAAATGTGGAATAACAGAGAAATTTTAATTTATTGCAATTATACATCCTTAAGCATGAAAAACTATTTAATACATTTAGTAGTGGTGGACACATCCTTAACAACGAAAGACACGTGACTTCTCTTCACATACATCAAAAAAAAAGAAAACAATGTGAAAGTCTTTCTTTTTCGTTAACGAAAAAAAACTCTAGGCTTTTACATTGTAGAAAAAAAGAAAGAAATTATTTGTGACAAAGAACATTTCTGGCGTTTGTCATTTCCTTTAGTTTGGCGGTCAAGAAAATAGATTTATACGTTTTGTTTCCAGGCGTATGGAAAAAATGGGAGAAAAATTAAGTGATAATACGGTTTTAAGCAAATGTTGACCAGTGTCATACCCAAGGCTTATTTGATAAAAATTTACTTTGTATTTTATTTTGAAAAAGCCTGCGGTAAATGTATCCTGCACATAATTCCCAGAGCAAAAAAAAATAAATAAAACAACAACATTGTAACATTTTTAAATGGCGATTAAATCTACTGTCAGTGATGGATGGGCTCATGAATAAACATGTAAAAAAATTTTGGTGGCCAGCGCAAAACAATGAGCAGGGAGGTTTTCATTTTAAGTTGTTGAGACACTTCCTGAACAAGTTTGTTAACACATTTTGAAGAGGAAAAACTACAAAAGTGTTTAAATATTTATTAGCAAATAGTTAAGGAGGTTTTTGAAATTTAAGATTTTTTCTTATAGAATTATTATTCTTAATCACCCCTTTCCTTTTCTATATCGTCATATATCGTTTGTTTTAATTTTATGTTCTTATAAACTTTCGCAGGCTGGATTTTCTTTTACTTTTGCTTAAATCATGTTGTTCATTTGATGGCTTTTATTTTAAAACATTTATATTGAGACTCTTTCAATCACTTGCAGATCCAACAAAAAACAACAATAAAAAGTGACATGCCATTCATTCAGCGATGTTCTTCATGTGTTAATGAACACTTTTCATTGGAAACGAACAACAGCAACAATACAACTTTATACGCTGTAGTACAAATTTAATTTAGTTAATTGAAACAATTTGTATTGTATTCAGTTGTTACAACTGCTGCTACGTGCATCATATATAAAATACACTCATGAAGGATTGTTTTGTGTATAAATTCAGGCTGCGAAACATTTTTGCCTGCAGGCACAGTGATTAGTTTGAGGAAAAATAATGAAAATTTTAGTACGCAGGCAGATTTATAGAATCATTTAAAACAAAATTTAAAATATTTATATTTTTCAAAAGGGACATACATACATACATATTAACAAATTTGAGTTCTTTAAAATATATAATACTTTATAATGCGTTGCCTCGGTTATAGAGGTTAAAGGACACATAGACTCGAAAAGAGACAGATTAAGTGGTCTACTTCGCTATTACCCCTACAATATCATAGTGAAAAAACTATCAAAGGCTCCTGTTGAAATTATTTTTAAAAAAGACTGAATTCAACTTGGAAGCGTCATATTTGAAAAAAATGAGTTAGATAAGAACCATATTCTGTAATTTTGCTGGTTGACGTATCCATTAGCTTAAAAAAAGACTCATCCCTAAGCAAGGTTTTCTTAAACAATTGCAATTGTTCGTGTGATCAATCAGCAAACGTGCAACACAACTGATCGTCATTAGGCTTCAACTCTTGAACAGACTGAATTTTGTATAGATGTAAACATATATCTTTAAGCAGCATTTTCCAAGTGATGGAGAACGGAAAATGTTGTAGAAAACGGCGGCGTATGGACAAATTTAGCTCATCGTCAACGCAGAGGCGATGGTTTTCTCGGTACAAACCTTTCTTTCTCTTTTTGATGTCTTAATATCTCGCAGTGAAGAAGTGTAGTGAGAAATTTTTTAACAACTCGTTGAAATAAAGAAACGAAATGATTTTTATATGTTACTGTATACATAAGGTATTGATATTAAGGATTTTCTTTCAACACTGGAAATAAAACCTTTTTATACCCTGTTTATTTTAAACTCTTAGTGCCCGCCTCATCATCAGTATACTGACTTTCTGAAAATATTTTGTTCGAATTTAATTTTTGCTTTGCAAATATAACACACGAAATTCATTTGCAGATATAGTTTATGTATTAACTTAGTATAGAGGTACCCATCTCTGGGTAATTTCCGAAGATGTTAGAGCATAGGTTATATATAAAATTCTGTTATCAATATAAGTTTTATATAAAATTCTGTTTTTATATCGCTTTATAAGTAGTTTCTAAAATTTATCGTTTACAAAACTAAAAGGTGCTGCCAAGTTTTTAGTATTATTAAATCGGTAAATTCTCCTACTATTACTATTTCATTTTTATTTTCTCTTGAAAATGTCATATTTTTACGGTTAAAAGGTATTCTATATTTGCAACGAGGTACTAAGGTACCACCTATTTTTTTTTTTTTTAATTCATTCAGAGGATTGTTTTTGATGATTGATGTGAACACAGAAAGACTAACAAAAATTTTAACAATTGGTGGTTTGTATTTAATATCGATTAATATCTGCAGCAGTAATGAAATGTTTAATAAATATTTCATGTACCGCCAGGGCCTATTACAGTTTTATTATTTGTATAGATTTCAATTCGTTTAGATTTCCTTTAACAAATTCAAACCACTGTCCTTCAAATGCAGTGGTTCATCGAAAATGAATTCAATAAAAAATCGAAAATTTCCATTAACAACAACAATAACAAAACTTTATACATATTTTAATAGTAAAATTAAAAATAAATGTGATTTAATTTAAAACAACAGGAGGAAAAAACATGACTTTATAATTGAAATGTTTTCACAATTTATGGTTAAAAAACAACCTCAAACAATTTTAAATCATTTAAAGAAATACTTTAATGAAAATCCTTTTCAACAGCAATCCATACACTGACAAATAACAAATAAATCACTTGTTAGCAGGAGCGTAAGTAATGAAATATTTAATTGTGTGTCCAGAAGTAATGTCCTTAAAATTGAACCGATCCCTACGTCCTTCGTCACGTACAATAATGTTTCTCAATTTACTGCTTAAGAATTTATTTTTGTGTTAAAATCAACATTATTTAGTAACTCATGCATACTTAATACCTTAAATGTTTTTAGCTCCTCCGCCCCCAGGCTGTGACTGTTGAAGGACAATGTATGTATTTTAAATGAATATTTGTGTTTGTGTTTGGCTATAAAATAGGCAGAACTTTGAGACAACTATTTGTGTTATTTGAAATTTCACACTTACACACTGCATCACATTATGCATTAAGGAAAGAGTAACCTTTTCTGAGACATTTAAAATGCAACAAGCAGTACAAGCAAAACAGGATATTAAGAAATTGTTAAAGGACATACAGCATGCAAGACGTAGAAGTGTTAGGTAAAGAGCCAAGCAGTTGGGTTAAAATAATCCTTTTATTGTTGGAACCCTGTATTGTGTCCATAAAATACTTGCTTTTGGCTATTGAATGGCATGTATGAATGTAGAATTTTGTCTAAACATTGTTATAATTCTTACATTTTCTCTTTAAGTATCCATTTTATATGCAAATACAATGTTGCACTTATGTGCACTTGCATACTGTACAACCTCAGGTAATTTTTAAAATTTACTTACACTTGATACTCAAACCCTAAACGCCCACTGACTGACGGACAACATCCTTCCTGCTTGAATAAATTTCACAAAACAAAATTGTGCAAATTTACAAAACATTTTGGAAAACAATAAATGCCAACACTATTGTATGGAAGTGTCACTCAAAAAATTGTTGCATCTTTAATACGCACTCATGCCAGCGTTGCATGTAGCATAACATGTGTAAGATTACACACTTTCGCACTCATACCATGTCTAACACCTTTTCGAACAATGCGAATACATTACGAGAAATGGTGTAAAATTGGGTAAGAGTTGCTTTGTATTGTTTTGGGTAAAATCTTTAGAATTTTCCAAAAGAATTTGATAATGAGTAAAATGTGCAAGTGTCACAAATGATTTAAATGACAATGTAAAGAACAAAATGTATAACTGTTTGTTTATTTACTTAAACAATATAATTAAGTTTAAAGAAAAGATTTTATTTGCTTAAGTGATGAGTAAAATTTTAATCTATTGAAGACTTAAACAAAAGAAAAGCTTTAGAATAAGAAAAAAATTTATTGGTTTTTTTGCGGAAATTGAAAACATTGCCTCGTTTTATCAAAGTTGAAAGCAGAACTATGAAGGAAGTCTTTGCAAATGTATAAAAAGGTCAAAATATATAACACAAAAAAAAGTTGCATCAATTAAAGGTTTTAATTAATTTCACATACAATTTTAATTAATCTTTTAATTCATTCAATTGTATTCTTAATTTTTCCTAAGCTTAGTTTCAAGCTAGAACTAAGCCGATAAGGGTTTCTTTTTGGATGGGTAAAATGTCATTTCCTCAATGATAATATATTTCCTCAATTAAAATATATAAATCATAAATATTTATTTTCCATTATTTCGACTACAGTTCCAAATGAAATGTATAGTCATTTAAATATCGGGATGATATATAGGGGCTTTCGTCAATGCTTAGCAAAGCGGTGCCGTGATAAAATGTCGATATGGGGACTGGGTAACTAATTGGCATATCTGATATGTAACACAAATATAAAGTAGGTCCCAAAGTACTACCTCGGGGAACTCCGGCTTCAATTTGCTGAAGCGAGCTTAAAAAGTCTTCCATTTTAAGTATAAACTAAGGACAAGTTAAATAGCCCCTTAAAAGCTTATAGAAAAGTTTGGCACAGTTTTGCTTTAACTTGTAAATTAGTCCTTTAAGCCACAGTTTGTCAAATGTTTGAAACATTTCTAAGAGAAGCGCAGACAGCATTGTTTTCTGAAGGAACACTTATCACGTACACATTGGTTGTGGAAAATGGTATTATAATAAATTCTTCATCATTTCTACGATTATTTTCACTCACAAAAGTAACACAACTGTATCGTGGTGACAAAATTCTAGCAATGACTTCACCCTGTGAGGATATTCAGGACTCCTTTTAAAAGATGAATTTTTATAGTAAGAAAACTCCTCTGTCTTAGATGAAGTACTATATACTGCAGGATATTCAAGACTTTATATTTGAAATAAATCTACAAAATATTTTAATACAAAAGGAAAAATAAAAATTAATGGTTTGTGCTAAAAACAAAATAAAAAAATGTGCGTAAATCTGCTATTTTTGTTAAGCATCTTTAGCAAATAAATATATTGACCTTATTAATGATTCAATATAATTCTTGTCAAAGACACTTTTTTTTCTCAATTTTTATACAAAAAACTAAAAAATTTCATAGAAATGTTGCTTAATGAAGGAAAATAATAAAAATAAAATTTTATTGAATTTCCTGTACTGCACTTTCCTACCAAATTATTGAACATTTATTTGTATGTCTTAACAAATTTTTTGTTAACTTTTATTGAAAAAAATCAGATTTTCTTCATTAAATTTTAGATGACACAAAGAAAATAGAAAACAATCCGCCTCTTTATTTCAGACATAATCAACAACAGCAAGAAAAAAAATCAATTCGTTTAAACAAAATAATGAATGAATGGTGAATAGAACACTGTAGCAACAAAACTAATTCTCTTCACAGGAAATAACAACAATTGGGCGCGGAAATGACACTAAAAATAATATAAAATCAAATAAAATTTAACTGTTTTTATCCTTAACATGTTTATGTTGTCTTGAGTTTGATTAAAATCTTAACTTGTCCTGCTGTAGTTTAATTTTTTTTTAGTCCAACGTACTAAAATTTCTGTTGTCCATGTTTGGCTGTCAGAAGCTTGGCTGTCTCCTTGTGCCAATAGAGTTTAATGATGTAATTTTGACGTTTGTCACTCACTTTATGTGGAATGTTGGGTTGTTATTGTATCGACCGGATGTGATGTGAAATTGTAATGATTATTATGGCAATTGCTTTAAATTGCAAATGCAATGACTTTACTTTTCTTCTTCTATGTGGACGACAATTTTCTTCTTCTTAAGGTTTTTTTTATTGTTGTGGTGCAAATTAAAACTCTAGGGAGGTTTTTGAATAAAGAAAGAACATTTTTGCGTCTTAAGTGAAATGATGTGGGTGTAGGTCTTTAAAAAAATGTAAATGTAAGAGTAAGTATGAGCACATATTAGTTTAAATGACAATGAATAGAACTTGTAGAAAAGTTTGTACACTTGAATTGATTCATGCTGTCAGAAAACTACACAAATAGAAAATCAATAGACTTATACAAAGCTCTAATCAGACTAATAAAAATTATTGGAAAATATGCATGACAAGCCTAAAATGCACAGCCGCACCGAAATAAAAATAATAAAAATTATTTAAAATAAAAATTTTTTTCAACCCTTGGGTTTTTTTCAGAAATTAATAAAAGTCTTTTCTTACATTTTTTATTTAGTTGAAGTTTTTGAATATTCCCCTACATTCTGAGAGAAAAAATCGGTGCCTTATTTAGCCTCGTTAAACTATTCAGAACTATTTTTAAAAGTTTTTTTTTTATAAAAAATAAAATAAATAATATTTGCCTATGGAACTAATAGCTTTATATCCAAAGAGCCGAATGTGGCTCGCGAGCTACAGATTACTGACCCCTGCCCTAGAGAAAGGTAAACCAGCTCAAGACTTTCCACAAGAATATTTCTAAAGTAATAAGGATCAAGTTCTAACACTTTCTGTGGAAGAAAGCTTTCACTTTAGCAGTGTGATATTCTAGGAGGGGTCACTGGGGACTCATACTTCCTGTTGTGATAGCTGGTAGATCTAACTTTAACATGTATGCTTAGTTTCAGATACTTAAAAAAAACAAATCTAACAAACAAAATTTTTTTAATCAATAATTTTTAGCAATTAAAGTATGAAATGATGTCTTTAAATTTTCATTTCAGATACCTGTTTCTCTATATAAAAAAGTTTTAAAAAATAAAAAATTTATCTTTAGCTGCGCTAGTATTATAGAAACTTCCACTGAACATGCACATTAAGGTTAGTTCTAAGACCTATTACAGAGTATAGTAACAGTTTCAGTTGATCCCCCTGTAGGCCACCAACGTGTCCCCTACCTCTAGGGATTTGCATGTTAGAGAATGGAGGGCTTTAACTCGGCAGAGTAACCTATGCGTCTCCAAAATTACATCCTAGCCATCAAGCTTTAACCCTAAAACACACGAATTAACATTTCTGCACCCTTCTCTTAGACTTCCCTAGGTTTAAGAAAATAATTGTTCGCTTTACATGCAAGGTGCAATGCCCACAGTTCCAACCCGGCCAGTATTTGTTAGAATAAGAACAATAATAATAGGGGTATATGAGTAATTTTAAATCTAAATATTCTACGTCTCAAGTTTAAGAATACCTATTATAGGTTCTAAGTTGTACTTTGATAAATATTTACTTAGTATGGGAGGTACCAATTCTACTGTTTCAATCCAGTGCATTTTTTATGTTTGACTACACACATTAATAAGGGGGTTAATTGTGCCTTAGGTACATATTAATAATTGTTTGCTTCTTGTGGGAGGTACCACACCCATTTCTCTATACTATACACATTAACTAGAGGGTTACTTGTACACAATTTTAAGACACTACCTATTATAGTTCTCTAGGTACACGATAATAATTTTTAACTTTGTATGTTTATTTATTTTATATATTTATTTATTTATTTATTTTAAAGTTCTACCTATTACAGTGCCCAAGTAATACGATGATAAATATTTACTTTGTATTGGAGGTACAGGTATATTTGATTAATCAACAAATAGGCTATACATTTTTTACCCCGAGGTAGCTAGAAACAGACTCTAAAATTTTAAGAAATATCGGTCCACACGTGCAGGCAGCTGTAGCTTTCCGATCAACATACAAAAAAAACATATTTGTGCTTTATATGTATATATTTACTGATGGTAATTCATTTAAAAGAATCAAAACTCTTAATACACACTTTCAATTCGTGGAAATGATCTTGATAAATTAATATTGCTGTTGTTGTCTAACCACTATAACTATACCCCTATTGTCTTGTGAGTTGTGACCGATACTTTAAAGTAAGATATATTAAAAATTTTTTTATATATTTATAGTTAGTTTTTAATAAAATTTTTAATTAATACACAACAAAAATAAATACCAAATCTATTTTATTAAAAGGATTTTACTCTTTTCTCATATACTTAAGAATATTTACATGTTATTTAACGCATTCAAGACTTATATAGACGTAAAGGCGACTTTTATTAGCTTAATGAAGCTGCTTATGCTTTAATAATTTTTTATAACGGAAAATGTTTTTTTAATCTCCTAAACTAATTTTATTTTTAAAATTTATTTTGGCATTTAACCAATTTCAAGGAACTATTTATTAACAATTTGATACAAAAAAATAAATAATTTTTTTTTTGTCTCAACAATATAAAATGATAGATCACCTTTCACGATACAAAAAGATCAAAAGCCTTATTTAATATTCAAATTATTTCGTTATCATTTAGAAGTTGTAAATAAAAAACATATCGCTTGAATAAAGAAAAATCGTTTTAAATATAAAAACAATTAATTATGATTTTTCTTCTCAATATTGTTGTTTTTCTGTTATTTGTTGTTGTGTTTCTTTGATAATGATCTTTCCAACCATGACAAATCGCAAAAATCAATTCATAATTATAATGATGATGGAATACAAGAATAAGAATTAATTTATGTAGATCTTCTATAACAAAAATTAAGCTTCATTATCGTTTTTATCGGTTTAAAACCATTTTTTCTTCTTTCATAATATGCAAACAAACCCAAATCTCTTTAGGGGGTCGTCGTCTTGGTTACAAAAATGTTTCGCTTTTTTATGAATATGAGTGTTTAAACACGTCATATCAGTTTGATTGAAAACTAATAGATCATCAATGACAGTTAATCACAAGCAAACACACACACACACACTTATACATACCGTGTATAATAAAACTGTGGTGCCGTTTAAATAAGATTATACTTCCTTAGAGGCTAAATATCTACCATTTAGTAATATGCTCGCAGCGGGTTAATGAAAGACGTAAAGTCTGATGGAATACTAAAGTATTTGTAGAAAGGTTCTTTTGAAAAATAAGTCTGACATAGGAAATAAAACACATGCATAATTATAAGTGAAAAAGCTCTTTTTGGCGTCGTTATCTTTCAAGAATATTTGATTAAGAATTTTCGACAAGTTTGATATCGGTAACGCCCCTTGTATTAAAGCTGCTATTAGTGGGAATAATATTTCATCACTGGGTAAATCAATTAACCCTTAAACGGTAAAATAATATATTTTTTAAAATTTTTAGGAAAAATTTTTAGACTTAAAGGAATGAAGCAGCAAACCTACCAGCAAGAGGGGAGCTGCTGTGAATTTCAGCAGACCAGAACCTATAGTAGCGCTGGGTAATGGCATAATGCGAGCGAACGCCCTGCAATGGCTGAACTCTCTATACCCGAAAAGGTGAAGGGAGGCTACTAAATGTAGACAGGCTCGAATGATGCTCAAAGAGCCCCTTGGCAGGAAAGCCAGTAAGGTGCATAGATTTAATAGAAGTACCTTAACCTGCGTTAGTTGCAGGTCATGGAAACTACACGTATCATCTAGCCAAGATGAAAATCGAAGAAGATGATACTTGCAGACTGTGCCTGGAAGACGCTGAGACAGTAGCTAATATTTTGTGTGAATATCCAGCACTGGATAGCGTAGGACTTAGGACCTCGGGCGGAAACTTGTTAAATGTGGATGCCATGGGGAAACTAAGTCTAGGTGAAATGAAGGGCCTGCAGTTACAGTTGCCAATCGACAGTCTAAAATCACTAAAGTCAAAAGTGAAAGCTGTGGATAGCACGTGAGTCAATGAAAGTAAGGTTGCAGTAAATTAAAATATTGAAAAATTAGTAAAATTTATGACGGCGGGGGGTCGCAAAGGGAGCTGTTAAGGAAGTAGTTTGCTTCGATATTACCCATACGTTAATACTAATAATAGACTTAAAGCAATTTTAACTTCATAAATGGAAGTGTAAAAAGTGTATAAAGGCAATTATTTTACTTAAAAAAAATAAGTAACACCCTCCTGAAACAGGTGTAACCAATGAATCTTAAAACCATCATAATTTTTCTTTACACTAACAGTGTCTTACACAGTCTCCTTTTCGACCCATTTTTATACTAAAGGTTTAAAAGAATTTCTCAAAATGTTACACTTGCGTGCTTAACCATTAAATTTACCAGAAACGTGAGATACGTGACTTCTTGTTAAAGTTTAATTCTTTTCTTTTGTAACAGAACGTTTCAGTAACCCTTTTCTTATTTTTTTCTTTTTTATTTCTATTTTAAATTTTCGCATGTGTCATAAACATTCCACCCCAAATAGTGAGAAGAGGAACCTTTTCTTTTTTAATAAGGTACCAATTTTGGTTTGATTTGTAGACATTTTATTGCTTTTATTGATGGGCTTTTATCAAAATTATCATCGTTATCATAAACGCTTACTGCTCATATCACTTATGAGTGCAAGTATTTCCCAAAGAAGTGATGGATTATTTTTTGTTCTTCTTTTTTTTTGTCTCAAAACGATAAAAAGGTGATTTTCATTTCATATCTTTCCTTTTAGTTTTCTTTTGTTACCTTCAGGTCATGTTTATTTTGTTTGTTAGTGTCGTTTAGTATGAAAGAAAATTGTACCTCAGGGAACATGTCTGCTGCCATTCAATTACACACACATACCAACACATGACATTGAGGTTTTTTGGTTCTTGGGATATTTGTGTGCTTCCGAAGAGTTTGTTTTCTTATACGGGTTGTTAAAGGTTATTATTGATATCAAAAAAGGGGTTTCTTGCTTTCTGGGTGTGTCACATGTCTTGGGAAAATTTATTTTTTAAGTTTGCTTTGCAACATGATGCTGCAAAAAGTTATCGAAGTGTTGTCGATGGGGGGTACAATACAATAGTTGACGATGTTATTTGGTTATTTGTTAATTAATATTTAAAAATAAGGCAATGAATAAAAAAAACAATCTAAAGGTTTTATAGATAGAAATACTGATTAAAAAATTATTATTATGTTGGTAGGTAATTAATAAACTCAATATTTTATAGTTTTCGAAAAATTCAAAATAATTTTTAAAACCTTAGTAGTCTCGTAGGTAGCCTACCGCGAGTCAAGGCCCCTGTTACTAAGCACAAATTATAGAATAATATTTGTAGAATAATATTGTAGAATAATATTTGTAATTGCATTGCAACATTTAATAATTAAAAAATTTTTTATGTCGGTGTACAAAATCAAAATCAATCTGTTTCCGAGCTTTTGGTTACTTTCAATTTATATAAAATATCGATACCTTTTATTCTGAAATATAGCTTACTTAAATTATATGAATTTTAATTTTGTTTGAACTATTTTAAATGAATTAATAAATTATTTTAAAAGCTTTGAATCGATAATTTCGAATTTATATAAAACGATTGTCGATTTTCTTAAAAATTTATCAAGAATTTTAATAATTGCTTTGCAAATTTTTTTTGCGATTTCGATGTCACATCTTTTGCTTACATATTATAAAAATATCGATAACTTTTATTCTGAAATATAGCTTAAACTTAAAATTTTGCTTGAAAATATCGATTGTTTATTTTCTTAAGAATTTAACGAGAATTTCGAATGGCTTTGCAAGATTCTCGGATTTTTTGGCGATTTAAATATCGCATTTTTTGAAACTATCGATACCTTCAATATTTTAATTTTTTGAAATTATCAAAAACTTTAATTTTTAATAATTAATTTGCGCATTTGTTTTTTAACTATTACAGATTTTTTGCGAGTTATCGATAACTTTTAAATTTAAGCAGAATTTTTTCAGAACTACCGAATATTATTTTATTTTTTAACCTTTTTATTTTATAATACGATAGTAAAAATACATAATTCTTAAAACATTAAGGGTAGTAGTTAACTATAAAGAGATAAAAATAAAATTCATTGAAATTTACAATTTTTTTTTAGAATTTTACTTAGGTTTTGAAGAATAAAGTAGACAGCGTGCTGAGCTTTTAAAATTATACAACTTTGATATAAATTTTCATTTCTAATAATTATTGTTTTACAACAAAAACATATTAAACCCTAATACACCCTCCTTTTCTAACCAATTTATTGCCACATAAACAAAATTAAGTGGCAATCTACTTAATTAGAAAATAGTATCATTAAAAATATTTTAAAACCCAAAACAAAATCATAAATTTATTTCCATTTTAAATCCTCTAACAAACTACAAAACAATCGTAAAATTTTATGATTTCACTCTTTTTTCGCGCATTCAGTTAAGCCTTCAAGAGACACCCTCTACAAAAGTTTTTGTCTATTTGCCTGTCTAATGGAAAATCTAATTTTCCAAATTTTCTCACACACAAAACATAAACCAATTTTATGGCCACAGTAAAGTAACAGGGTCCTCCATTGACTGCTAATCTCAGGCTAGTAACATAAATTCAGCCACGTTGTAAAGCTGCGCAACGAAATGCTGCTAACGATGGCCAAGTAAAGAAAATTATGAGGAAAAAGGCTTTTCATTCTAAAACACACAAATACTTAAACCGACGAAATAACATTATTTGAGAGTGTTGAATGAAGTTTGAAAAGTTTTTCAGTTGCTTTGTTTTGTTTTGTTTTGGCACAATGATGAGGTTTTGCATATTAAAAGCTTTTCGTAGCATAAAATTATGCCAATAAATATGTTTGGTAGTGCAACTAGACCAGCACCGAAATACTTATGTATGTATTTGATGTTGGAAATATAAATTGTGACGTTCGTTAAGTTTGTTGGTGGTTGTATCGTGATGTCTTCTACCGTGTAGGGATTTAGTCATGCAAGCATATTTAGCATTTTGTGCTACCTCGCACTTTCTAGATGATATTGAATATTTGAATAAGAACTTTAAGAAAAACATTTATTTTGTAATATTATTCATAAGACTTGTCTTGACATGTTTACTCTTATTAAATGTGAAGTTTTTTAGTACCAAAATATTTAATTTAGTTTAACCTATTAGTGCTCAAATACAACTCCTAAGTACGGCAACAGGATGATTTTTTGTAAGGATTTTTATACTCCTCTAATTAGAGATTTACTCAAATGGTAAAAACATAACCCTATTGATTTCGCTACAATGTCTGTCCAACCATCTGTTAGCGCATTTTATCTCTAGAACCGTTATAGGTAGACTCTTGAAAAATTATAGGGTGTTCCGATAGAGAGGTGTTATTAACATGTATGTGTTTTTTTTTCTTTAGGCATACACTAAAAATTACAAACAGTAATTAAAATATAGTTCGCTATATAAACAAATATAAAAATAAACATAAAAATTAAAGGGTGTTTCAATAGTGATGTGATTTGCATGAATATGGCCTATTAGGTAGAAATTTTCACAGCAGGTGCATTAATATGTCCTTTATAACTTTAAAGGGTGTTCTGCAATAACATGTATATCACTTATATTTTTGGACCGCAATAGGTAGGCTTCTGATTTTTTCATACAAAGTCTTTACATTTGAACAGTAATAGGCTGACACTTAAAATTTACACAGATTATTTTTTACAATATCTACTGTAACAACAAGTAACGAAAATAAATTTAATAAAAATAAAAGGCTGTTCCGTAGATGTCGCGAATTTGAGAAATTTGAGCTTTTCTTCTAAACGTTATTGGCATACACTTGATATTTACACAACTACACTATGATTTTGTATAAAAAAAAATTAAAAATTAAAGGGTGACCCATAAGACTATTCTAATCTCTTGGTTAGAAAACAAGAGTTAGGGAAAGCTAAATTTACTGAAAAATGTTACACTTAACGCTAATACTAATTGTTTCGAAATCTTATTTAGAACCCAAAAAAGCTGAGCACCCAAAGGGATTTTAAAAAACCCAGTACTGTATGAAGCAGTCCGGCCAGCATAAAGTAAGTTAACTCAAAGACCACTAGCAAGAGCTGCTACTACCCTCTACTACCCTGTAATAACATCCAACAGAAACGATGACGTCCTTGTAGAGGAGTGTCTTTGCGCTTTCTTCTAAAGTGAGGTACAAAGAATTCTTTCGTCCTTATTTAAAAAGTGATCTCCGCCTTATTATTGCTTAATCGTTAAATAGACATCAATACCTGGGTATTTTCAGGGACTTAGAATTGAGAGATAAGGGAATTCGGGTTCTAACCCGTGCCTAGTCGTTTGTACTATGGGCAACCAAATAGCCTCTGCGGTTATTGCTGTGGTCCTTCGGAGAAATGAAGGAAAATGGTCGTTATGTGCTGATTCATCGGCACAAATTATTGGATATGTTCAGCGAGTAAATGAAATACTGTTGTCATAGCTTTCGGTGAAGACCGTCTTCACTGGCTGTTGGTTTGGTACATTTTGCGAGCGCTTTCAATGTGAAGACATCATTATCAAGCCACGTTTAAAATAGAACTCAGTGCAGGAAACAATAACTACATATCCGTTTATTATTTTTACTTCCAAGGATTAAAGGAAATCTATGATAGCCCTGTCGTCTGGTTGCCTAAAATTTGCCTACTACATCGCGTTCCCACGACAATTGGATCTTCACTCCGCAACGCCCCGAGTCTTTCTCGGTCAAAGATGGTTGAATCAAAAATTGTCGAGTTAATGCCAGCCTTGTAATTTATCTATCTCCCTAAAATTTCCCCCTACATCCCTTAGGACAATTCCATGATCACTAGCAAATTCTAAGCAGTTTAATGTTCAACTTTTTATATAAATAAAATGAGAAACAAATGAAATTTCCATCAAATTCCACTCAAAAAAGACAATTGGATTGATAAAGAAGCCAATGATTTTATAATTATTTATCTTGGAAAAGTTGTATTAGCGCCCCTGACTCATTAAAGTATATGAATGCTATTGCCACTTTAGAATTATTTTCAATATCCTCAACACCTTAAGGGGTTAAGAAGATGACCCAGAGTTTAGCTGTTTTGTCTAAGATCCCAAAGACTGTTTATATGAGTTATTAAGGAATATGAAGAACAAGTATTAAAAACATTTCTAGTTTAAATAAACAACAGAAACTTTTGCATAATAAATATTAGACAAGTGACAAGATATACTCGCATTACATACAACATAAATATGAACATGCCAAGTTAAGTTAAGCCACAAACACCAACAGTTTTCTTTTGCAAAAATAAAGAAAAAGTAAAATATTTCCTTTTTATGCTCGATCTTAAGTCAGAAAACCACATGCACATAAAATAAAATGAAACTGTTTATCATCAGACAGACTCGTAACATGTTAAATATTTGGGAAGTTTTCACTCATCAAAAAGTCTTGCTTTCAACCTCATTTTCATTTCATCACTTGCAGCAACTCATTGGCTGTGAGTGTAAAAAATGGAACAAAAGTCATCAAAAATAACTTTTTTTTTTTTTTTGGGAGAAACACAATGATGGTTTTCACTAAAGTTTTGCAGTGTTATAAGGATAGTAAATTAAAACAAGGCTCCATTTTGTTTATTTCGAAGTCGTTATTTAAATAAGAAAACTTTTTTATGCAGCAACAATTGAGTAATGATTTTTTGCCAAAATACAACAATAACAAGTGACATTGCTAACAGTCATGTTTGACAACTAATTACAAAACTAAACTTAGCACTTGAAAATACATATTTTTTATTGAACTTCAACTTTTGTGTGTGAGATTAAGTCTAAAGTTCACCAGAGCTTAAACTTTTCTAAAAAATTTAAAATATAAAGCAAAAAAAGACTAAAACACAACTTCCTTTTCCTTGTGTGTTTACCGTTGCTAGACTTTATAACACGTATTTCCTGTAGCTTAAAGAAACTACCGTTAGCATTTAAACATGTACAGTTAACCCTTTTTATTATCTATATCCTTCCGTTTGTGATAATTCTAGACAAATTTTAAGTAACAAAGCCATTTAGTCAATATTATGAAATATGAGCTGAAAAGGAAAAAGGATTGAAAAGAAAGTCATTCTGGGTTTGAGTTGTAAAAAGAGATTTAAAGGTATTGTTTGATTAAAATACTTTATAAATTAAATTTCTTTTTAATTTAGTGTTGGAATTTTTAAAACGTTACAGACCTGTTGGCGCTATTAAATTTTCGTTTCCACCTCTTTGACTTGTCTAAAGAATTAGTCACACTTGTCCTACTTTATTTCATTTTTTTTTTAACTGTGCATTTGCTATTAAATAACAGCAATAAAAAAATTAAAATAAGGAGTGTCTTGTTATCACACAGTTATTCATTCATGCATGCATTCATTTATTTTTGTATTTCTATCCTCCTATCACTTCAATTTATATCACTTTAGTTTTATGACTGTGTTTAAGACATAAAATAATTTTTTTATTTATTTTTTCGAACATTTCATACGTAAATGTATTTTAATTTTATTTTAAGGACTCAAAACAGCATTTTATAGTCTAAACATACGATGACATGCATTAAGTATAGTTTGCATGTTTTATGGTTTCTTTAAGCAGCGTTACAATGGCGGCGGGGGCCGAGGAAACGATCATAAAATTTTTACTTGAAGGCTGGGTGATTCGTGAAACAAAAGCAAGCAAATAGAAATAGATAAAATAAATACTCGTTAAAATTAGTAAAACAAAAAATACAAAAAAGATATAAAATCCATTGAAATGCAAAACTTAATTAGAAAACGGATGCCGCAATGTCTGTTAAAAAGTAAGAAAACACTCAGAAAATTGTTTGTACTACTACGAGTACTTTAGCAAACCCTACGATATAACTAACTGTTAGCAAAATTCTAATAGTAATTCATTAGAAGTAAATTAGAATCAGATGTTCCTAACGGAGAGGATGAAGGAATATATACTATTAATTGGGTCACTTCCACGAAATTTCTGCTCAAGCCTAGGTCTTCTAAATTCTAATTGAACTCTAAAAACGAAAAGTGTGCAATCTGCTGGGCAACATAATTGTAATTGGCGTTTATATCCAAATGAGGTTTTTACTAATTTATGAATACTCACACCACTATATTTATGAGCCTTTTAATACACAAGAAGAAATTTTAGCTTTATGGTGGCAAAACTGTCCCTATACCACTCTTAATTTTACCAGAGTTTTGACGGCCTATGATACCGTAGGCACCGTAGCTCATTTCCGTAACTCATTTCAGTAACTCATTTCTTATCTGTCTGTCTTTCTGTCGGTGTTCGCATCACTAGATTGATTTAAAAAAAAATTTGTGAGAAGGTACCTTAGTATCCTGATTCCAATATATAATACTTTTTTCCAAGATAAATTGGAGAAAAAAGTCCGAAGTCGTGAAGTGAAGCCGATTTTTTTACCATACCTTAAGGCATCTTTTATTTTTGAAAGCGTGTTGCGAAACAGATGGCGCTGTTTAAAACATAGACAAAATATGAATTTAAAGCGGGATATTTTAAACACGGTTGCGCAACAGATGGCGCTGTTTTAAAATAATGACAAAATATGAATTACTGCCCAATAGCCAATTGATTAAAATTTGTATTTAAATTGATATTTTTACTTTGTGGAATTACATTGTTATTAAAATATTTTTAGCACCTATTACAGCGATTTACAATAAGCATTAAGAGTCTTAAAGTGGTGTGGATTACTTTCAAAGAAAAATCGAACAAAATATAGTCACGACGCACACAACATCTATGGGCATAGCTAATTTAATAATAAATAAAGTTTAAAATATCTAGGATTGAATGGATTGTTTCATGGCCAGTATAGCATGTATCACTTAAAGTGAGTGCGATTAAAAGCTTCTCACTATAAAAATTAGCATTCATTACAACATAGCAGCATCATCAGATTTGTTTCGTGATTGAAAGACATGCAGAACAGTAATGCATCTATAGGCACACATATTGCCATGACTTTTTTATCTCAGGCGCAGTAATTTGCAATTCAACACCAACCGCTTACAATGGTTGACTATTTCAAATAATTGTTTCGATATGTTCAGGAGTAATCCGCTGTTTTGTAAAGGAAACAGGGATCCATTAAAATTCACCAGACATTAAAGAACAATAAAAACAGTGTAATTCGTTTTATTTATATATTTATTTGAAGGAAAAACTACCTGTTCTGACGATGAAAAAGATGCTGCACGGGTGCACACTTGTGTAGTCACTTTGGTAAAAATCCATGAATTGGGATACGAACGGCCATAATATGCAGCATACTCTCCAGATTTAACTCGTTGCTTCTGTTTTTTGTTTCCACATATAAACAAATAGCTGAGTGGTATGTGGCTGAGTGGTGGGTGGGTCCAAAAAAGACGCCTATTTTGAAGGCCTTGAGAAATCTAATAATTGGGAGGTAATAAAAAAAAAAATAGAAAAATCGAGGGAATAAAAAACTAAAACGGAGATTATGTTTGGAAATAAAACAGTTTTTTGCCTAAAAAATTGTCTTTATCCAAAAAGGAATGCAAAAAAATATTTTATCATGTGATAACAGTGATTGAATTTGCGGTTGAATTTGTTTTTCAACAATTAGATATGGGTTCTTCGAGCCTTAAATCCGGCAAATTTGACGAAGGTGATATTATTCGGTAACATTAAATTTGCTTAGTGCCAAATTTTTTATTAGTTTTCGAATATTAGCCAACAAAGTTCTCTGCTGAAGTGCTTAATCTGTACTAACCCTAAGCTGTAAAATTTTACTCGGTGCAAAATATTGGAATATTTTTTTTCCTAATTCCTATAATTATTTCTTTCAGTGTATCATGTAAAACATGTCGATTGTGTTATTTCTATAAATATTTCTGTTAATTTGTATGAGTTTTAAAATATTTATTTTTTTTTAAACAGATAATCTTGACAAGTCATAAATTAAATATTAGTTTAGGCTACACTCAATTATAATAAAAACAAAAATAATAAACAAGGAACTTTGAAATTTAGGTGAGACCTTGGTATTTCATTAAAACGCTGAATTATCACAGATATATTTTGTAACAAACAGGTGTTAGAATTTTTATGACTTTTGTTTCTTTTTTTTATTATTTGTTTATTAACTAAAGCACTCAATAATGCAATAAGTTTTTCTATTTGTGATATAATTAATTATAATTATTGAGGGGTAAGTCAGTAAGTAATAAGTTGAGGTATACATATACTTCACTTACAAGTCGATATTTTTGAGCTGTCAATATAAACATTAATTTTATTTAATTGCAGGTTTTTGGTTACATAATCAAATAAATTGATTAGTTTGTTAAAACAGAAACCCCTTTTTTTTGTTACATGCAGAGAGTTTTATTTCTATTACAATTGGAATTTATAACATGTGTTTTGAAATTAAACACAAGATCTCTTAAACTCCACAGGGTCCTTTTGCATCATAGAAAACAAGGCTTTAACCCTTGAAGTGTTATGCTGTGATTTTTGTGGTTACCACCTTTTTATTTGGTTTTATTATACAATAAAGGCTTTTGGTTACAAAATAATTTATTTTATTTTCTTTTTAAATGAATAATGATGTTATTTACTGCTTTGACATTTGATGTACAAAAATTGAATTGAATATAGAAAAATTAATTGAAAATGTTATGGTTTTAGTGAAGCCACTACACTTCAGAGCGCAGAACGCAGAACGCAATAATGAAAAGGAAATAAAACTATTAATAGTTTTTAGTTGTTCTAATGATAAATGGTCGTTTTCTTTCTTTAGCTTAAAGAAAATTAAAGAAAAAGCCACTTAGGTTGCTAATAATACTTTGATTTGATTTTTTATTCTATTTTTTATTCTCTTAAAGGTTTGTTACTCTTCTTGGTTCAATGTTTTCTTTAATTAAAAAATAAGAAAATCTATTAAACGAGTAAAAGACTTACCGCAATTTCCGTTGCAATCATGGGCTGAAAGAAAGAAAAATAAATCTATTAATGAATTATTTAATACGCATGAAAAGTAAATGATTTCTATTCAGCTAGAAATTTTTCTATTTCAACTCAAAGATATTATTGAGAAGAGTCATTAAAATTGTTGGAATGGAAGATATACATATAAAAAAGTAATGTGTATAACAACAATATCTTTCACTTAAGGATATTAAGTTTGGATTTGTTATATTAATTTTGACATTAAATTATATTGACAACCATTACAGTGCAGTATCTAATCATAGAATGAAAATTCCATCATTGATTATAAATTTAAAAAACCAAGGGTGGGCTATGGTAGCCTTAATAGATAATAAAATCTCACCAGTAATCTATACATATAATTAAACATTTTCTGTCTGTCTATTTCTTTCCGTTTGCATCACGTAAAAACTACTGGATGTATTTTAACAAAATTTTGTGAGGAGGTACAGATGGGATCAAGATTAACCTCGGCACCTAGCCGTTGAAAAAAAAGCGTAGATTAACGCTTCCACTGTGTAGTACAGCACACCCTACGATAACGTGCAGTGTGTAAAAAAAGGCATCGATAGGCGCACTAGATGTACCGCCTAGTCACAGTGAGTAGCAATTTTAGAACATGGCAAACCATGCACTCATGTCCTAACCTCTTGCTTAGGGGTTGGAGACTTAAATTACAGCCACCACGTGTACCCCCGAAGGGAACTGGTCGGACCTGGAAGAAAACCCGTGATGTAAATCTACAGACCTTTTTTTTCTAGATTCAGGTTCCAGGAACCTTAGCGTCTGGTGCCCCTATTTTCCCCAAGAGCACCGCGTCAAAGCATTGAGAATGTACAGCAATGACAATAGTACCTCTGGGGGGATGTGAGGAGGTACCTTAGTATGCTGATTCCAATATAGGATACTATTTTCCGAAAAAATATGTTATTTCCAAGGAAAGTGGGGAAAAAGCAGTGTAAGTACGATTTTTTACCGATTTAAAGGTACTGCATACTTTCAGGCATCTTTTATTTTTAAAAGCAGTTTATTTTAAGCAATGTTGCGCAACAGATGGCGCTGTTTTAATAAAATGAGTAACTAATTTTCTGTCTGTCTTTTTCAGAGCTTTTTAGAATTTTTAGAATTTTATATAAATTTTAGAATTCTATCCAGAGATGGGTACCTTTATATAAAATAAATACGTAAGAGTCTTCAAATTTGGAGAGGCTTAATTTGAAAGCAAAATCGATCAAAATATTGCCAGGACGCATAGAACGTGTGTGGGAACAGCTATTTATTAATAAAGAAAACTATTTCAGGGATTTGATGATGGGTAGGCAAAACTCAATTTCAAAATTATTCATCAGTCGCCAGATTAAAACAGCACTTTTCGCACTCTTATACGAATTTTCAAGGGGAATTTATTTTACCAGGGGTGAAAGCTCAAAACAAAAAATAAAAAAAATTACGTCAGTTTTAATTAAATTATGAAATTCTAACCTATTAATTATTTCATTATATGTACGAAAGTTTCGTAAATATTACGAAATATAAAAAGTTACTACAAATTTGTTTCGCAAAATGTTCATTGGTACTATAAATTTGAAATAATTATAAGAAAATTATTTATTTTTTTATTTTTGTATGATTAAATAATTGATTAAGAGGAAAAGAACTGACATAAACTACTCCTTTGACTCGATTGGGAATGACTTTAATTTTAACACTTGAAACGAAGACCAGTCATATTCACATGGTTCTAGTTGGAGGTAGATAAATCGAATATATTTATATGCTGTGTGGCAGGTCTCAGTATATCCTTGAAAAGTTTGTTCAGTATAGTTTATTTAATACTAGTAATTCCCTGAAATAATTAGTGGTCAATGGACCACGTACATTATGGTTAAAATTGTGTAACTACAAATAGTTCTATGAGAGCATTCAGGACCATCTTAGTTTCATTGTTTCAAAACGACAATTGTTCATGTTGTGAGGTGAAAGCTGAATTATGTGGCCCTAGTTTCTAAAAAATAATTATGTTGTTTTCTATTATCTAATATTGCAATAATATGCTTTTAACTCCAACTCCATTAGTTAGAATAAACGAACTTAAGCCTACTAAGAATAATTAATTTATAAATATCAAGTTATATACGAAAGTAATGTCCTCAAAAAGCTAAATCATGTAAAAAAATTATATATCAAGTTCTATATGACACATATGTATGTATTTATCAAAATACAATAAATGGAACACTTAAACAAATAAAACCATTTCAATTATACTTAAAAGATAAAAAAATAACAATTTAAATTACAATTTTTTTATAAATTCGTCTCAAATTACATGGCTGCTGCTGGTTCCTTTATACATGCATTCGTTTTAAGTTTAAAAGAACAAAAAAAGCAATTTTCAATTTAATCCTTACATACTTATTGAATTTAAAATGATCTTAAAAATTGAATTGTTTTGTTGTAAATCCTGTATAAAAAATGAATTTTTAATGCCTGTAACAAGTACTCAGTCGTACGTGTGTCCATATGTAGTATTTAAATGTAAAGATTCAGCGCGATTATTTTGATTCTTTCTGTTTTGTTCCCGAGATTGACAGCAACTTGTGCGGAAACTAAGACACGTTTTCTCTCTTCTTTATTTATATATTTTTTTTTGATACTTTTTTTTTCTTTACAATTTGATTTTAAACCATTGTTGTCGTGTTCTGGTAGTTTAAAATAAAATACAAAAATTTTTTTTCATTTTATTTTAAAGAAATGTAAAGTGGCGCCATATACCAGCTTTTGTTAAATATTTGACAGCTAATTGACGTATTACTTGTGCATTTAAAAGAAATTGAGAAAAAAAATCTCTATACAGCAAAATGCTTTATACAAATATCAATATTAAAAATAAATTTATTTATTTATTTAAATACAGTTTCAATAAATATAAATATTTTCAAAAGCGACAAAAAGTAAGCGAGTTTTTTAAACTCAAAGTAGCCGCTTGCATATT
The DNA here is from genome assembly GCA_949628195.1 of Phasia obesa. Classification (NCBI taxonomy): domain Eukaryota; kingdom Metazoa; phylum Arthropoda; class Insecta; order Diptera; family Tachinidae; genus Phasia; species Phasia obesa. The sequence goes on along the minus strand of OX451217.1, from coordinate 148,911,921 downwards.
AAATCATGTTTATGTATGTACATGTAAAGCTTATTGGAAATTAAGAAAGAAGAAATTTAAGGAGAGAATATGAATTTCTATTAAGGGAAAATACAATTTTTAGGAAGATATTATTTTTTTATTGAGAAGACAAAAAAGAAATTAATTAAAATATTTTTCGAGAAATTAAACGTTATATTAGTTTAATTTTTATTGTTCAAAAAACATATTATGTTACATATAAAATATTTTTATAAACAATTTTGAATTCAGATCTTACTCATCAAAACCTAGAAGTTTGTGTTACGAAATTATTAAAGGACTTACTGGTACAAAACTATGGGATTCCGATAAGTTTTAGTTTTAATATTCACTTGTTCCTCCTTAATTATTATTATAATTTTCCAACATGGTTTTATCTCTTGAACCATAATAGAGATTTTTAACGAAGATGTATTACCCGCCAGAAGACGAGTTAATTATCAGTAATTTAAATAAAATATAAGATAATTTTCATGGTATTTGTAATGTAAAATAATATTTTGCACAATGCTGCCAAGTCCTACCAACACTTAGCCGATTTATTTTATAAATTTATAACGTATAGATATAGGGCAATTTGATAATTCGGTGACTTTTTATCAACTAATGTTCGACATTTTAAACTCGTCCAGCTTTTTATTTCCTCATTCTTGAACAGATGATCATTAAATCCTTTCTTTTTTACTAATCTTTTTATTCAATCGAAATATATCTGAAGGCATTTGTGTCAATGACAACCTCTTCTTTTGTCCTAAATTTCTTATCATCTACCAATTGCATTACATTTGTAAGCAGGAAATAGTCGCAAAGGGGCTAAATCAGGGTAGCATGATGGATTTTTGCCACAGTGACTACACAGTGACTACACAAGTACAGACCCGTTTAATAGGTATTTGGAAGACATCACTTTTTTCTGCACTAGATGAGGTAATTTTTGCTTCAATTCAATATTAAATCTGTCCAAAATCTGTGAGTAATATTCGCTGATAATCGTTTTACCCTTTTCAAGGTTATCCATGTGTATGACACAGCCTACGTCCCAACAAATTGTTAATATGACCTTGTTGGCCGAAATATTCACCCAAAACTGCTTTGGTAAACGTTCATCCGGGGAAATCCAGAATTTTTATTGTTTAATTTCTGCTGTATTGTGAAGGATACCTCCATTTTTAAAACGGTGCACAAACCCTTTTGGATTGCTCCTGAGCATCGCCTATCACTTTTTGGAAGCGGTCATAAGATTGAGCTTAAGATCGATTATGTGCAATCACGGCACCTATTGCAAAAGGAGCTTTGGCCTATCCAAATATGCTATCAAAATGTAATGCAGCCGCTCGCATCAGCTGCCTAGAGCCTTGGCCACCTCACACACTTTCAGTCTCTGATTTTATTACCTGCTCTTAGCTATACGATCTCTTTTTGATGACTTGAATGTTTGGTGCTATTTTATTTTAGCCATTGATCGGTCCCTAAATTATTTATATAACCTTGGTTTTGATTTAGTGTTAGATTTTTTTTTTTTTGCCATAAAAAATAATGTTTAATCAGAACTTTTATCGATGTTTAAATTTAGTCAGTAGTCCAATAATAGATCACAGATAAGGGTAGCAATGTTAAATTTAAAATTGCTGCGCTGAAAATACTAAGAGGAATTATTAGACTGCCCCTGTAGATCATTGCAGATAGCTGAATTTTTAAAAATCTAAAAGGTCTTACATTCAAAACTGCTTTAACTATATACGAGTTAAGAACCCCTATACAAATTAATAAAGCTAAAAAATCCCAATACCAAATATTTCTGATTTGATTTTTATATTTTTTCCAATTTGCACTGAAAGTTTTACAATTGTATATTTATAATTGAGATATTTTTACACAGAAAAAATTTTTGTATCAATTAAGGGTTTTAATAAGTTTTAAATTAAAGCTCAAATAATTTTTTATTAGATTCAATTATATATTTGTTTAAAACAGAACCAAATTCTCTTATTAAATAAATATTTGACTCAATTAATTAAATTTCAATCTGAAACTAATTAAAACCTCTAATTGTTGCAAGTATTTTTTTCTGTGTAGTTATTTACTTTAATAGATCTTTTTTCATTCAAGTGGTATTTAATAATTTATATTTATCATAAATACTAACAACAATAATCACATATTAAAAATTCAATTTAAATGGAATAGAAATAATTGTTTGTGTTGTTGTTGTTGCTTTAGTTTGTAAATTAGTCATATTCTTCATTATAAAACACATTATTAAAGCAAATAAACTCATTCATGCAATAAATTTTATATAAAAGTAGAAAAAAAAGAAACTTGATAATAGTTTTCAAATAACAAAAAGTCATTCCGTTTTAAAAATTATGAAAAATGATAAATTATATGTTTTTCAAAGCACATAGGTACATTAAGATAAGTGTGTGCATGCATTTGTCGAAGGACTAGGATGATTACACACATTATTAGGTCTAAAATTGTATAAAGCAAATACATACGAGTACAAAGAACTTTCTTTAACACACATGCAAGGATAATAAATTATTATATGAAGCCCGCATAAAAGCATCAGGTGGAAATCGTTTTAATAGTAAAACAGGGAAAAAAGTGGAAAATCCTCCTCTTTCGTAACACAAGGTAAAGCAATAAGTCTTTTTTGATACGAACAAAGTTACACAACTTTTACAAGCAATTAGTAATGGAAATTGTGAAATTAAAACATACGTGGAATGGTAATCGAAAAGACGAGAGTGCTTGTATTGTTAAATAAATATTTAGAAAACATTAATAGAAATGAAAAACTATTTTATTTTAGATTGGTTAGGGGAAAAAGTTACTGATTTATGATTTTTCTCTGCTTGATTTTCTTGTATTAAAAAAAAAATAATCAAAGCTCAAGGCATTAAGATAGAGCTAATTCCAGCGCGCATATTTTGACAAGCATCAGACATTACAAGTCAAGAAGCATACAATTTAAGCAGCCTTTAAAAAGTTAACTACTTGGAAGTCAGTATTATTGGGTTGTATTTGCCTAGATAATTCCTGCCAGACTTTATTAATGAGCTACAAAGTTTACACATGAATGCGTTTTTGTGTCGGAACATTACATTGATGCGGACATGCAGTAAAATCGCCTGATTTAAAATCCACGACAAACGGAAGTATAATTGACGAAAATCTGAAAGTATCTCCTCGAAGCGCCTATTTAAAGTTAACTACACTTGAGCTCTACAGCAAGCGCAAAATGATTTCTACCTCGGTAACTGGCATCTTTAACTCGGGCGTAAGGGTTAGTCAACAAGACTGCTTAAACGGTTCTTGTTAAAATAAGTGCAAAAAGCAATTTGGTAGAATCAGGAACCGCCAACGAATCGGATTTTTTTTACTAGAAAAATTTCTCAAGATTCATATTTTCGCCCGAAATAAACACAATACTTTTTTCTCTATAGTTCACTCTAGAGTACTAAAAGTCAATTACATGATGACGTAATCATCACCTTAAAGATTGCTTTTCAACAAGAATTAGTTAAAACGCCAACAGACTATATTCGTGCAGTGTGCGATAGCTTACTGAACCAACTCCAAGCTAAAGGTGTCTCCAACAAACAATAATATTATTTTCTTAAAATTTTTTGAAATTTTTGCAAACTAATAAAAAATACTGATAAAAATGTCAGCCTTTGAGCTCTGTAATATGTTCTACTTCTTAACGATACTACTTTTTCTCCAACCCAATCTTAAAACACTGACTTTAAATAAAACTTCATGTGACTTCATCACACCACACTCTGCACTTTCAATATTAAAGAGTCATCTGTTTGCAACATAAAAAATAAATACACATACATACATATTTCTAACAACTTTAGGTGGCACCATTCGTCAGACACAAAAAATAAAACGACAGCAATATGAAAAACAAATAAATATTAGTCGTTGTCGCAGTAAGTAGTTGACATTTTGTTAAGTCGTAAAAACTACTGATTTTCAATTGAGTTTAGGGAGAATCTTATGATGTAAAATAATAAAAAGGTATAAAATGTTGGAGAATTTAGAGTGAGCAGACTATACAGACTAGGTGGAAGGAATGCGTGTCTATGTGTGTGTGTGGTTAGTTTATGGGGTTCACAATTTAAATTATTCGTGCAGAACTAATCATGGTTATTTGCTAAAGTACGTACAAAATATACTAAAATTGCGCAATTAAAACAAACATATACGTCGAGACATACGTTGGTAATCATTTTAGTTTACCTATACAAGATTTACACGCAAACAGTCGTTTTCATACATGTAAAAAATTCCATTTTGTGCGTTGCCTTTGTATTGTATTTCAATTTACAACCTTCCTAGACTTTTATGCAGAGTCTTAAAAATATGAAAACTTAAAAAGAAGTTTCTAGAAAATGCATTCCATTTTGCTAGTTTTTAAATAAAATTTTTTCCATTTTTTGTCTTTGAAATAAATAACATTATTTATAAAAAATATATTCTCTCAATAAAACGAGATCAAGCCTTACTTCAAAAAAATCATTTGTATGTTAATAAATTGTTCGATAAATACAAAAACAAGTAAGATTGATATATTCGGCTATGCCGAATCTTCACATTAGTAATACTAAATATTCCTTTTTAATGTAGGGGTAATATAGAAGCAGACTACTTCCTTAATAGGCCCTTTTTCGACTAAATATTCCCTTACTCTGCTATGTTTCCCAATTTCACAATAATATACATTCGCTTTTTATTTTAATCATTTTCCACTTCATTAATACTAATATAAATTTTTAATTTTTTTTTTAAATTTTATCGAAAATATTTTGCAAAAATTTTATCGAAAATGTTTTTGTAAAAATTTTATCAAAGGTTTTTTGTAAAAATCTTATCGAAAAGTTTTTGTAAAATTTTAATGCAAAATTTTTTACAAAAATTTTATCGAAAATTTAAAAAAATGTTTTATCGATTTTTTTACAATTTTATCGAAAATTTTTAATAAAAATTTTGTCGAAATTTTATTGTAAATATTTTATCACATATTTTATCGAAAATTTTATTGTAAATATTTTATCACATATTTTATCGAAAATTTTATCGAAAATTTTTTGTAAAAATTTTATTACAAATTTATTATTATTATTAATGTTATAATGTTATTATTAATGTTAGGGAAATATCGAAGACGACCACTTCCATAATGGGTCCCTTTTCGATTTTTAGTAAAAATTTCATTCAAAATATCAAAAATTTTTTGTAAAATTTATATCGAAAATTTTTTATACAAATTTCATCGAATTTTTTTGTAAAATTTTATTGAAAAGTTTATCGAAATTTTTTTGAAAAATAATTTCTGGAAAATTTTATAGAAATTTTATCGAGTTTTTTTGTATAAAAATTTTATCGAAATTTTTTTTTTTAATTTTATAGAAAATTTTTTCTAATTTTTTTGTTAAAATTTTATAAAAAATTTTAGTAAAAATTTTATTAAAATTTTTTTCTAAATTTTTTGTAGAAATTCAACGAAAATTTTTTGTAAAAATTTTATTGAAAGTTCTTTGTAAAAATTATACAGAAAATTGTTTGTAAAAGTTACGCCCTTCCTCCAATCTGTATTGCGTTAGAATGGCCTATTGGCTCTTCTGGTTCCTAGTGGGCACACTGTGGGCCTATCGGATACCTCTATGTATATTGCTTTCTATAAATGCCTTTGATACAAATCAAAGAAGAAAAACCCTACCAACCTAAAAACAAACAAAAATCGCCCATCGTCTGATCTAAATAAAAGCACTGCACTTCACCACCAGGAACTTATTCTCTTACTTCTCTGTTTCATAGATAACAAAGACATCATTGTATGATATAAAATTTTATGCGTGTAAATTTAAATTGAAATATTGATGATTTTGTAAATGACATATTTTACAACTCTACGAGCACTAAACATGAGCACGACGGTGAAGTTTTCCTTTTTTCCGGGCTTTCCTTGTGTGATTGTTTAGGTTTTATTACTGCAACAGCCGCTTATGTAAAATAACATTTGCAGTTATAGGAGTCACATGTATCTCAATTTCTATATCTTTGCTTGACTAAATTAATATAAGTACATACATGTATGAGACGGTGGTAAACAACAACATCATCACACGGTTATAAAACAATCATTTTGAAAGCTGCTAATATGAGCTGTAATACGCTTGTAAAGACTAAGTGAATGATTGCAAAGTGGCCATGGGTGGGTTGCAAATGTTTTGGAAAATATCTTGTCGTAAACACAAGTTTCTATTTGTTTAATTTAATTGTCATTAAATTAATTCATAAATTTATAATTAATTTTCCCAGAGAGCTCATGTTTATGGTTGTATTTTTGCATTAGATTTCTAGCAAATAACATTTGAAGACAGAAAATATATTAGATTTCATGAATATATTTTTGTAGTTTATATAATGCGATAAGTGAAATAATAATTGATTAATGTTCTGGGTAACAGAAAGTAACAGTGATGCTTTTATCAGTGTATCCTTTTATTATTTGCTTAAGAGAAACCTTATAGCAGAAAATGGTTTTTACACTCAGACATCTCTAAATAGTTTTTTTTAATATCTTAATATAATTTGCGTGTAAATCAATAACAGTTCGTCATGAAGTATTTAAAAACTTGAATATTCCTTTAATGTTTATATTTTTAATGTGTGTAAGTTTGCTGTTAACCAAGAATTTCTGAGAAAAGTTTCCAGATTTTTAATACTTTTATTTTTTTGAAAATATGCATATGTCTCAATTATCTCTTTTTTCGTTCCTGAAAAGTGGACTCTGACAAACTCCACACAGTCAGTAATTTATATCGATAAGAAATTAAACAGCGTTTGTGCAGTGGAGTATAACCTGACGTGACTGATTCATTTTCTGTATACCATAAAAAGCCAGAATTTTTCTCAACGTTGATTCCCCTCTTGAGTACCTCTCATCTAGGTTAGCAATTCTTAACTACTTGATGCCGTCAATATCGGCGAAGGCGTATAGAAGGTGTTAAATAACAGAATTAATTTCACCAAAGCTATAAGCTCAGATACTAATATTCAAATTGGATTCTGTCATTTGCTCCACACTCACATTAATAGTGTTAATATTTATAAGTGAAAATCCTAGCTAAATTAAGTCGAGCGATCTCTGGATACCATTCGACCTCCAGCTTTAATATATAGATATACCTGCGCGTATGGACCTCTGTGTGGATGGACATCTTACTCCATTACTTTAAATTTTATAAACTCTAAGGCTGATGTCAGAGTGCGTGCTACAAACGAAATACTACGCTACAACACGCTATAAACCTTATGTGTTTGCTTAAGATTTGTCAGAGCGAGAGCGAAGCTTGATTCGAGTTCGTGCTACAAAGCAGGTTGTGTAATGGTTTGTAGCGCCTTGTAGCTACATGCCTTTGTTGGTTAATTTTTTTCTTATGTTTTAAGAATTTTTTGTATACATTTTTAATGCGGTTTTTGGCATTTTGTTTTGTGAAAAAGAAATATAAAATATAATCAAGAAAGAAAGTGCCTATTATTATTCTTGACAATTAAAAAAATTTTCAGATTAATTCCACAGTTCCAAGGTATATTTATCTTACTAGGTAGTGTCGTCCGCCCAGCTGATTTAGTAGTTCGACATGTCAAAAGTTGTATGTGTTCAGAAATTTTATAGTGTAGAAGTGAAAAAGCAATAAAACACATACACGCCTTCACAATTTTCTTATATGTTTTTTGACATTTCGAACTACAAAGCAACAACAAAATGCTATGTTGTTCTTGTATTGTTGTATTTGTTGTAGGGATGACACTACCTAGTGAAATAAATATACCTTGCACAGTTCACTGAACTGTACTGACTTCTATTTATTCAATGTATTCCTTTCTTTTTTACAAAAAAAGTGTTAATTTACATGAAAAAATCTTCGTCTGAATCTATTACAAAACACTGAAAACTATTATACAAAAAATCGCTTGTAGCGATTTTATAAAACAGGGCCGTGACGTTCCGACAACGATAGACAAGAAAGCATCACATGAGGTGAAAAGGTCTGAAGGAACTCCTCATTTTATTTGCCGCAATCGTGGACACGAATACCTTTCAAGAGGTGTATGGGTTAATCTGTAAAAGCACTCCTGAGCCAATAGTTCCCGTCAAGGAGTCCAGTTGGATGTAGTCAAAGTACCTTAAGCCTTCAAGTATCATCTGGTCAAGATGAAAAAAAATAGGTAGAAAAAAAGAGATAGTAGCTCACAGTAAAGACTAATATTAGCACGAGACTCAACGATCGGCAGGTAGTAGTAAATTACTAATTAGGTGCCTGAAATCATTGAGCATCTCAGGGCGTCGAAAAAGGACCTGTAAAGTTGGTGGTCCGTTTCGACATTCCGCTGCATTAAAATAGGAAATGCCGTGCAATAAAAGAAAGGTCTATAGTCAGCTTATGTATCAATTCGTAAAGCAAGCTCGTATTTAATAGGATGGTTTTGTTTAATATCTCTTCCACATCACTCAGCCAAAAATATTACTACAGTCAATCAAAGTTATGTTGTTTTCCGATTCGATTCCGCTGAATTTTATTTGTGGGAACTAGTTAAAAAAAATGTAATCAAACCATGATTGTGGCCTCACTTACAAAATCTGAGTTGTTATTCATGAAATTTAAGCCCAAGCAGTCGAAATTTGAGGTACCCAAGCAGTCGAATGGCGTACGGAAAAGAGAAGATGTCGGCATCTGGAATCGTAAATGTAAAGTTTCGATCTTTTCAATGAACACTTAGGAAAATATTCATTAGGTTTCTTACGATACAAATTTCCCACTCTTTATAGAAGATCTACAAACACATTCTAAAAAACTTCTTTCCAATTACTCAAATACATGTGTTGGTCATTTTCAAATTGTCGCACTGCATTTATAACTAAAATAAAATTTTATTTTCCAACCATTAACAAACGTTTATTTTTATCATCTAATAATTTACCTTTTTTTATTATTAATGCAATTGAAAAAGACATTGCATTTGATGTAAAGATAACTTTTTTTTGACCATTTTACAAATTTAACGCAATTTAATTGTACGAGTGTCTGTTACTTGCAGTAATTATTTCAAGCAAACATGCGAAGTTTAATAAACTTCAACAAACTGTACCACAATTATTATAAAATACAATTAAAAAAGCATCCCTAAAATGATTGAACATATTTGTGTTGTAAAAACTAATGACAATTGACAATGACTCCGACACCGACACCAAGCGAATGACACTGGTAGTAGTGTTGGTGTTGGTATTGGTATTATGCACTTGGCCCGTTGATGCAACACGCAATGTTGAAAAGCCAATGATGTCACACACATGCGGGCGGGTGTACATCCAAGCCACTTCATTTCATGGTTTAACAAAGTTATGAACTTTAATACAAATAAACACCTTCAACCACCCTCAAATTGATACGGAGCAAGAAACGAAAATTAAAAAATAAAAATTTCAAAAATATACTTGATATAAAAGAAAAAAAATATATCCCTCTTTAACTACAAGAGGTTTTAGCTCGGAAACATATGTCATCCCTCAAAATGAAGAGACCCTTTTCGTAATGTTGTGTTGTTTTCATTTGTTTTGTTTTGCTTTCAATAACCATAGTTTTAATTCAATAATTTTTTGAGTCTATATTTAGTTAATCATATATAAATAATACCTGTATCTGTATCTTCATCTACTTATGATAGAGTATCTGTAACCACCCCTCACTTGTTTGGAAAATCCTCTTTACTTGTTCTATTATTATTAGTGGGCTTAGCAACATATGTGATGGTTTTTATTTCGGTTTTTGCCTTTAGAACAAAAGACTTTGCTGTAATATTTTATAATTATATCAAAATATTTCTGTAATTTTTATACTTTTAAACTGTTTGTGTTGGGCTGTGTGTTCGTTTTATAAAACTCCCCTCTATTTGTTAGGAAAGTTTTTAAAAATAATTTCTATAATCTTTTAAATTTTAAGTTTGTATTACTTTTTACCTCCTGTCCATTGTAATTTTCTGCTGTTCTAAACATTTGTAACTTTTTGTCTTTTCAGTAATTCAATTTATATGTTATGATTTTACTTATATGTATCTCTAAGTAAGGTTTTGTTAAATGGTCCATATGTACTTGTATCTAGATGGTTTTTTTTAAGTAAGTTTATGATTTATTAAATTTTGATGCAACATGACATGGAAGTTATGGTTACTGGAAGTTTTTTGATGATGGTTTTGTTAGTAAACAATAAGAAGATAAACTACAAATAATTAAGTTTGCTGTATTATTAAAGTTGAAAAAATTATAGTTAAAGTCAGAAATATTTTAGCGTAGGATGACCGACATGGTCTTAAACTAAGAGCAATGCCCCTTTTATATTAAGACCGACAAAATCTTATACTTATGTCATCTCTATTTTAGACTTATAATTTCTAATTCTAATTCTAATTCGAAGGCAGTGTTTAAAGAGTTATTAATTTCAAGCTTCTGTAGCAAACAAATACGTCAGTCTTTTAAAATGTGAAGTTGTTTAAGTTGTTTTCAGTCGCATAATAATTATCGGTAATCAAAATAGCATTGCATTATTGCTTTGTATTTTGCTAGAAAAACGCAACGATTTATTGTTATATAGATACGATATTTATGTACGTTTAAACCAAAGGTTTGTTTGAAGATGTACAGCAACATCTCCAGCAATAGTTCGAATGGTGAAGACCTTAATTCAATATAATTTTTGAGGAAGCGTATGTTACTTGGCGAAAAATCTGTATAGTGGGCCTTTTGAAAAATATACAAATTTAGAGCCATATAAAATACCAAATGTGCAAGACTTAACACCTGCACAAAAGATAGATCATTAAAGGCCATGAAACTCAACTTTTTTTTCAAAAAAAAAAAAAAAATTTAACGATAAATATCATTAACATCTTAAGGCCTGCTCGTTGCCGAGAATGAGACAAAATACCTCATTTCAGCAACTAAAGTGAGACATTTTCCATATGAAATTACCAGGTTGGATAAAAGCTGAACTTTTTATTATAATGCAATCAAAAAGATCCTTTACTTTTTCTATCCTGTCTTATTTCATATATATTCCATCAAATAAGGTTTACACTAAAACGGATATTAATTTCCTATAAGAGGACCCATCAGGTGTTACTAAAAATTACATACGAATCTTACACTAAAATAAACATGGTTTTAAATGAGATATTTACATTTTTAAGGGGAATATTACAACTGACCATTACCTTCCCTTTATCCCTCAATGCTTTCAAGTACATGATGGATAATTTACTACACTATCTTACTTTCATTAAGTTTAATTATTTTAATTTCAGACTATAGACTGATACCTAACGACCTACTGCCACAAAACATAGTCTCTCCATATTTCTAACATTTGTCTAAGGCTAAGGTACCATACTTAATATGCCAGACATACAAACACAGTGAACGCTACCGTCAGCCTCTTCCCGGCACAGTTTGAAAGTATCCTCTTTTTCGATTTTCATTTTCGCCAGATGTTACTTGAAGCTCCCATGACCTATCACTAACGCAGTTACCTTAAAGTTCTTTGTGTATATCCAATCCACTTTTTAGGCTTCGTACCGAGAAGCAATTTCCTTAGCAGTGCCATTAGATACTAACCGATCGTACCCATCTTTTCTGGAAAATAAAATCTAGAGTTACTTCAGTGACTGTCGTTTTCTCCTTCTGCAAAGTCTCCTCTTTCAACGCTGTCGGATTCTTAAGGTCTGATTCTTCGATTCTATTAAACTTAAAATTCATAAATTTCGCTGTAATGGAGGAAAGATGTCCAGACTCACACCTCTCAATATGCGCAGGTAAGGCTGTAATAAATTTGAAGGTCGACAAGTATTCCGAGTTCCCTCGACTTAAATTAGGCAGCCTCTTAACAGAAACAAGGTCTTACTAGGATCCTTTTACAGGCCGTCATCGCAAAGAGGTATAAGTTTAACTATGAACAGTACACTTAGTTACAGCAAGACATAAAGATGTGCCTGTCAACCACTCTGCAGTTATTAAAATCATCATCATCTTAATGACAGATAAACTTTAATATTTAATGCACTTTTATTAATTTACTTGAGGATGACCAAAAAGTTAAAATCTATACATTTAACAAAATAGTAACATATCTGTCCGTCTGTCTGCATTTGTTTACGTTCACATCACGTAAAAACTACTAGATGGATTTTAACAAAACTTTGTGAGGAGATACCTAAGTATCCTGGTCCCAATATAGGATACTTTTTTCCGCAAAATATCTTAGAAAGGGGAGAACAAGTAGTGAAAGTACGCAGTTGAACTAACCGGCTATGAATACTTTACTTTTTATAAAGTAAAAAAATACATAAACTTATACGTAGAATATATTAAGACGGAACTAAAAAAGCCGGTATTAACACGTAGCACTAAATCGCCGGCGAAATAAAATAATTATAAATTGGCTATGCTAGCTTCAAACTAATTCGCCTAAAGAACACCAGAAGCGGTTGAGATGCTTTACTATCACACTAATCAATCTGTCTTATCTACTACTATCCCTTTCTAAAGAAAGTAACACAGTTAATATAGGCATTAATTGCCTGAGTGTTACTTCTCTTAAAAAAAAAAACTAAAATCGTAAGGGTCTTTGGTGTGGATTGCTTTCAAAATAAAATCGAACAAAATATTGAAGGACGCTGACTAAGTGGCGGCCACAGCTTGTGTTTATATAAAACTGTTTCTTCTACTCGTGCTGGATAAAAAATTAAGATATGTTGTAATAATTCTATCTAATACCGATAAAGATAGAAACTAATAAAGCTGTTATTTCAACAGATCATACAAGTTAGGCTACTCGATCTTACGTGTCCTCTACCTGTTAATCATAGATCTTATAAAAATCACTTAAAATCGTGTAACTTATAAAAAGTTGGCAAAAGTTTTATACTATCTTATACTAATGTTTTATACTATCTTATACAAAAGTCTTATACTATTTTATACAAAAGTCTTATACTATCTTATACAAAAGTCCAATACTACATTTTACTACTTTTTTGTAACAAAAGCCTTTTATAAAAACTACCAAAATCGGCCATATCCAAAAGTTATTAATATCTTTACCAAGTCCAACAAGTGCTTCACTAGCTCTGGCCAACTCTTATACTTTACAGACTAACAAGATTTCACAACTACACAAAGTTCTATATTACCTAGAAATCGAATACTTATCTCCATTTTATTAATAATTATTTACCAACCTCCACCCATAAACTACATTAAATGATTTGTTTAAAGAACTAAAAAATGACTAACTTTAACTATCCATCATTATTCAGATATTCATTTAGTTCTCTTGCTTCATTTCCTTAACACCCTGATGGCCAAATAGATTTTTGTTTGCGAAATATTAAATGAATAAAAAAAATGACAACATCATCATCTCTAGACAATTGAACGAACGTGTTCAAATGGCGCGAAAAAAATGAATTGTAAATGATACATCAACATTTTGTAAAACAAATAATGCAGCCAGCAAAAAACGAAAAAGATGTCATACTGTAGGAAGTTCGAAATGATATTGTAAATTTACTTCAGTTTATACAGCGCTCATATTACAACTAAAGAGTAAATACTATTAAAATTGTAAACTAAAAGAAAAATTTGCATTTCATGTAGACACGCCCAATATGGCTTAACAGCAGCTACAGAATTTTTATTTTCAAACGTTTTTCTTTAGCAAATGCGTGATTTAAAATATCATGATAAGCAGAAAAAAAAGAAGTCCTTTGCAAAAAATGTGCGGGAAAATATTTTAATAATTTTAATGGTTTGGCAGTCATACTTGTTGTACGTTTTTTGCATTTTGAAAAAAAAATGTTAAATGAAACGTTGACGTTTGAAGATTAAATGTATTTAAACGAGCAGCGATGATTCTTCTGGTTATTTTGTTTTTTTTTTGCCTTCTATTTTGCAAAGAGTTAATTTGATTGCAAAAAATGGGAAATGGAGCTGGTTGGTTGGTTGGTTGGTAAGAGTTTTGATTAAATATACCATTTTAATTTTAACCATTATGCATAAATTTCATTTATTTATTTTGAAAGGTAATCAATCATTTCATCAAAAAAGATGTGTAATAGTTGCTGGCTGTTGTTGTCGTTGTATGTATAAATTTGACAAGAGTTTTAATGAGTAAAATTTGCAGTTGCAAAATTCAGGCACTTAACTGGCTTATTTTTTAAGGGCGACTCATACTGGAGTATGAGAGTTAAAGACTTAAATTTAAAATGAGGAGCCAACATTTTTAAAGCTTAAGAGTTTGTCAGAGTTGAAGCTGTAATTTATAATTATTGCTTTCTTGATTTCATTTATTTAACAAAATGTTGTGAATACCAGCACAAGAAACGAACAATGTTTGTTAAATGAATTTTAATTATCGCTATAAAAAAAGTTTTAATGAATTGAATTCAATTCAAAAATAACAAGTTGTTTTTTCTTTTCTCATTCAAAACATTAAAAAGTTTTTAGCACAATGCAAGCAAGAAGCATTTGATATTCAGAATAATGTGGAAACAAAATACTCGTAAAGACACTAAAATGGTACTTTTTATTTTATCACTTGAAAAAAAGCTTCATTTTGACCCTCTGCCAATTGTTGTAGAACAGACCTACGCACTGCTTAAAAACCATAAGTTATTGTCTTTTTGTTCATTTTTTTTATTATTAAATACTTTATGATTTCATAAAAATCTTAGTGTTTTAATTTCAGTTTTGATTTTACCATTTCATTTTAGAAACAATGTTGAGCCATAAATTTTTTGATTGATTTTAATGGTTAAATGGTTCATTGAGCTTTTTAAGCGTTTGATGGTCGTCTGTACGTTTACGTTACACTCAAATTTAACTTTCTTTAATAATAAAAAAAACAATAATATGGAAACGCACATATAAAAAGACAACTTTGTATGTGATTTTTCTCAAGTATTTTGTTATTCTTGTTATTTGTTTAAATTGAACAATTTTCATTACTCTTTTAGTGTTTAGCTCCTTTTATATTTATATTTATTGTTTTTTGCTTGCTTGTCTGTCATTATATTCTAAATTTTATTACTAAATTGTTACAAAATCAATTGATTGTATTTTATATTTATTTTTGGAAAGACATTAAAATATAAATGAAAGCATATAAAATCATGTCAAATAAAATATAACGACGGCTAGAGAATTTGATCAATTCCTAACTTTGATTTGAGTTAAATTAATTTAATTATAAGGGTTTATTTATTTTTTTTTTTATTTATAATGATTTTTATATAGCAAATTTATTTGAAAGAAAAACATAATTTATTAATTCTAATAAATGATTTACTTTATAGCTACTGAAATTATAACTAGGTTTGAATGCCCTCTTTTTTTAATTAGGAAATCAATTTTAATGAGCAACTATTAAACACAATTTTATAGTCCTCGATAATATAAAAAAAAAATTCTTAATAACCCACGCTTCTGACATGTGTTTATAAAATTGTTATAAAGAATAAAAATTTTATAAAAAAATAAATAGTTGAAATTTCACCTATAAAATGAAATATCTTTACAAAAAGAAGTACAAGTTTTTGACTTTTAGTTTAAGTTTTAAACTAGAATTTTAGTTTAGTTTTAAACTAGAATCGAAGATTATTTAGAAGAATTATTATAAAAATTTATTAAATATTAAACAAAAATTCATCGTAAATTTTAAATTAAAAAAAAAAGAAAAAATTCTCTTAAAAAAATTTAATAGAACTAATTTATATAAAATTATAAATTTAAAAATCTTTGAGTAATTTTTTATATTAAAAATGAAAAAACAAAAATTCAAAATTTATTTGTTTGTTTGAATAACTGCCCACACCAATGGACCGATGATGTTCCTGTAATGTTTACAGTTTATTACTATGTATCTAGTCGATAAAATAGGGTATACTTTTTTTGATATTTCAAGTGGGCGTGGCACTTCCTAGTCAAAATAAATATTTATTATCGGGTTACTTCTGAACTCTTATAGATAGAATCTTGAAATTTAGTTCAAATAACTTTCTTATTAATGTGCATAGTTTAGAAAAACCTGAATGGATTGCAACACTGGGCGTGTCACCTCCTACACAAAAATTATTATCTTATAACTAGAGCACTATAATAACACTAAGGAAAAAATTCAAGTTAGCAAAAGTTAGATCGATTCTGAGAGTGAGATATGACAATAGAGGCTAAATTAGAAGACCCATTTCACGGCGTTTTTTTATGTTAGTTCGAATTTTTTTTTTGATCGACCTTGGAACTTTGGATACAGTATCCTTTCGCAAAAAAGTTATGAGTTGGAAGCTCTCCATAATCAACAACTTTATTTAATAATAATCTTATTTACCTCGGAATGAGCTTGGTTTTCTATAAAAATATGATAGACTAGATGTGCCCACACACATTGTGTGCGTCCTGACAATATTTTGTTTTTTATGATCAAAATAGATATAAGTATTAAATTTTTAGGTCGATATAAAGACTTTGTATAATTCTATGATCTTGTTAGTTTCTATAGAATAAGAGCTTATTCAGTGCTGATAACCCAGAGAGATAATTTGGATTTAAAAATATCTTTACTTCTGGTACTAAAAACAAATGTATAAAGTAGTATTAGATTTTTGTTTAACACAACTTTTTATGAGTCCTTTCTGTACTTAGCACACGATTTTAAGTGACTTTAATATTAAGATTTTTATTTATTTTAATTTTTTGATCATCCTAAAGTAAATTAATGAAAGTTTAGTAAATGTTAAATTTTATATGTCATTATGATGATGATTTTATTTCAGTTTAACCCAGCAAAAAAGTATTGGGTTTCGGTAAGCAATAAAATTAAATTCACGTCTTTCAAATTATATTATTGCAAGACAATAATAATAAACTGCATCCTCTCTCGCTTACGAGAATGCAGGTATGTAAGTGAATAAGTTTTTATAGAGAATTTGGTGAAGCAAAGAAGCAAAAATCATGCCTTCCTGAAGCAGGTTAGAAAGGCGAGTCTATTTCTCTCTCCCTTACAAACCTGCTTCCAAATAACAAATGTCTAAGAACTTTTAGGTCTTAGTGTAGGATTTTGGTCTTAGTATAAGAACCGGACAAAGGCTGGCAGTTTATGACTCGCCGTAGCAGTATGACCTATCAGTAGTTACACAAATAAAACTTCATGGAAAAATGCGAAATTAAGATGTTTTCTATAAAAAACGTTATTTCACAACAGACATGGCACAAAAAAAAACTTACTTCAGCAAACAATAAAAAATGTTGCACAAATCGAAATTTCACCAAAAGCCATTAATTTCTCCAAAAAATAAACGAGAAGTCACAAGAAGAATCATAAAAAAATTTTAATTTCACAAAAAAAAATTCATTGATTATAAATAACCGATATTTTACTAGAAAATCCAAGTATCACCAATTATAGATAATTGGAAATTTTTTTTCTATTGTGCTAATATTTATATGACTACTCCACCGTAAAATAAATTCGAAACAACCGATTGTAGTTTTCTGAATACATTTAAATGGAATTGCTGATAAACAAAAATTTTTCCGAATAAAATTAATAATGACTATTGGATTTTTTATGCGGCAATTAACGACTTTTAAGCATTTCTTCCTTCTTTTTATGAAGTCTTTAGTACATACTACTCACTACATACTTTATGTTCAAGTAACTATTGCTTGCAAAGAAATACTTCTATTTTAATTTTCATGTTGGCTGTTATTAAAGAACTCCTTCAAAATTAAAAGATATAATAAATTCTGTCCAACTTCTCTCTATATTATGGCATCTTGAGCAATAAAACTTGGACAAAGGTATTTGAAATTGTTATGCTTTGGCAAATATTTTTATATCTTCTTTAAATAAAAATGTTTCATTTCATTTTGTTATTGTTTTGTGAATGAAAAAGAAAAGAATGGATAAAGAAAAATATTTTAAAAGAAATAAAATTGTATCTGGTATCTTTAAGCAGAATAAATTGCATATAATTGCTATTGTTTTTAGTTTCTTTTTTTCTTTTCTCTACAACTTGGACAATAAAGTTTTGAAAGGAGTCTGCTAGATGGCAATATAGTCCTTGTGGGAAAAAGAATGAACACAGAAAAGAAGATGAGGTGTCTTAAATGTAACAGAAAAGATTTATGGTCAAATGTTTTATTTGCAAAATAGGAAAAAAATACCGAAATTCTTGAAGAAAAAGCTTAACAAGTGAATATATGTCCTTTTGTATTCATTTCATTTTAAGTTTTCTATTTATAATGCATTGATAAAAATTTCTTGTTGTGGTTAAACCAACAAAATTTATACATTTCAACAAGGATTTAGTTGTGGCATTCAAAGACATACAATTATGCAATTGCTTTGGTATGTGAGAGAAATTCTCTTTGTCTTTTTTTTGCGATTAATATGGCATAATTAGATTTCTCTTTTTGAACAGACTCCTGTGGCAGGGGGTCGGTCAAGCTTGTAAATAAATCTTTTTCTTTCTTTTTTGATACAGCCAGGCACCATAATTCATGGAGTCAGTTCATAATGGCCAGAAAGAAAATTTACAATTCATATGAGTTTGTGTTTAAATAAACATGTGTGTGCAAGAATGTGTGTAGAAGAAGTTATTTTGTTGCTTAATACCTATAAAAGACTTTTGTTTTCCTTTATGTATTTATGTGGTTTTATTGAATTGTACCCCTGAGACTTGAAGACTATGTCCAGTTTAGCTATTGATTACTAAACATGAGCACAAATATTTATGGCATTTTTGTCTTCTAAGCTCGGTGACAATTTTGACAGCAGATTTTTTGTTTTGATTTATGAGCATTTTGTACAAGTTGCAATGGTCAAGAGGATTTGTTGGTTTATTTTCTATAGATTTTATTTTATATCCATTACTTAATTAACTGCTTTTGTATAAATATAAAAGATAATCATTTCTTTTAAATAAACCAATGCAACGACTAAAACTTTAGCTAAAATGTCCTTGTCAATTTGCTTACTTTTCCCTACAAAACAAAACAGTTGCAGTTAGACTCTCCCTCTTTTGCTTAGCTCTTCTATATGTGTTCTCAACTTGTAAATTAAATTAAAATGTTTAAAACTTTTTCTTTTCTTTTCGTTTTTTCACCAACCATCCAATTCCTGGATAACACGCCCTTGGCATTTAGTTTTCATATTCGAACAACTACAACAGCAGATTGCTGGAAACATGATAAGTGCATGATACTTTCGTATCCTTTACTTACAGTCCAAGTGCAAGGATAAACAAACAGCCACCCGTAGCAACATCTATTCAAGGACAGTCAGTAAAGAGGGGGTCGGTCCTCTTTTTGTAGTTGAAACTTATTTACTAAGCGGAAATAATTTAAGCAAAGATTGCATCTATTAAAGAGCAAGAAAAAAAGGTTGTCTGTATCTAATGGTTTTTGTATGCAACTTTGTGTTGAGGGAAAATACGAGAAAAATCAATTCAAATAAATAAAAAAGAAGATTATGAAGACATATTTGCACAAGCAGAATGATACAAGTGTAAGGAGTGCAATAATGTTCAAAGTCAAGGTAATGCTAACACATGAACAACACAATACATTTACAAAAGTCTGCCAGTGATAACCCAGTAGCTTTAAAAATTTGCAGTTTACTAAATCTGCGATTTTTTTGATAATTCGATAAATTTGGAAGTTTATCGGTGAAGGGTCAGTTAAGGGTAACTTGACAATACCTCGCTTATCCCAAACTATTCAAGTAAGTGATATTTTAGTGATAAATACAGGCTGCAGCTTTTACAGGCCTGGTGTTTTCGTTGTGTGTGAGGTTTCAGGTATACATACTCTCAACAAAAAGGTTTAGTGTTGGCTACTTATACTAGACATTAATAATAAAATAACTTCAAACATAAAGTCTAAAATATTTTTTTTGTTTGAAGCGAATATTACAACCAGCTTAAATAAATTTTTTGAAAATTTTTAAAAAGATTTTGCGATTAAGACTTCCAATTTGAAAAAATCTTAAAATTTTCTAGAAGAAAATGAAACTGAATTTTAAAATTTTTTAGATTTCGTGTGGAATGCCCTATATACAATATATTTAAATAATTGTTGGCATCCCTTTACTTTGGGTGAGGGCTTTTAAAATGCTCATAAATAACAAGTTTTGCCAAAAAGTTTACCTTCATATTTATTTATAAAGATATCTTAGGAGTTAAGCTCTAAAATATTTAAATAAAAATTAATTAATAAGTAAAAAATGCTTACTGGGTTAGTTAAGTTTTTTTTTAATATTATTTTCTTAAATCTATTTCTTACTTTATTTACACAGGGAAATATTATTAACGAAACTAAATAAAAAGAATTTGATTTGAAATCAAAATGTTTATTGGGTTATTTCAAGGTTTTTAAAGTATAATTTTCCCGAAACACTTTGTTATTTTATATAAAAAAGGAAAAACAGTTAAGAAAAAAAACTAAGCACTGAGAAATTGATTTGAATATTGCCAATCCAAGCACTTTTTTCCATGTTTCTTATCAAAAGAAAAAAGGAGTAAAAATATTATCTGAATCAAGGTCAAGAGTGAGGGTGCTTAGGGCACTTAAAGATTTTTTCCCTTTAATTTGGCTGCAAGTAATAAAGGATCATGGCTAATGAAAATTTATAACACTTTATTTATGAATTGTTTCCTTGTTTTCTTGGTTCTTTGTGTTGCACAAAGTGCATAAATTTTTATGAGCTTTTCGCGTTTTTGTAATGTTTTTATAATTGGCTGATACCAACGGAAACAACAATAAACATTTTCTTTTGTTTTATTGTTATTTTTTTTTTCTTTTTTTGTATTTTAGCTGTGAAATATTTTGTCTGCCAATATAAAATAAATAATTTTTGTTGAATTGTTACAAGTGTCAACATTTTATTTTTATTTTTTACTAAATTTCATTTTTATTTATTATTGTTAAAATATGACTTTGTGACAAAAATGTTAGCGTGCAGACGTTAACTTTATGTGAAATTAATTCAAAAGGGAAAAAGTCTAGAATTACAACTAAATAAACAGTGACAAATTTTGCTAGACTTTATTAACCTTCTGGTGGGAGAATTAATGATGTTTTAAGTTGAGTTAATTTAAATTTAAAGAAGTATTATTTTACCAAAAAAAAAAAGAAGTATTAATGAACTAAAAAAGTATTATTGTACCAAAAAGGAATTTTAAGGATTAGGAACAGAAAATGCAAATTGACTCTGATTTTCATCGAAAACCATCTTCAGCGATGAGGCGAGTTTCTGTACGACAGATCTAAGAATGTCCAATGCATCCCAAAAAGTCACTGTTTGGCTGGCGCCATCATCAGTCCATATTTTAGGAATGACGTTGGCCATTCGGCGACTGCTATAGGTCTATGACTACTTCCTTTAGCCTGAATTTAATAATGTGGTCACCAAGGGCATGTGGTTTCAAGAGGACGATGCTTCGTGCCACACAGCTAATGTCACATTTGATATGTTTTCACGAACGATTTGAGTGCATGGTGTTCTCAGGTGTAGGTGACGTGAACTGCTTACCAATTCAAGCCCGTCAGACTTTTTCTTGTGGAGTTTCTTAAGTCGCAGGTCTACCCAAATAAGCCACAAATTACAGTGGTCCTCAAAAACAACATATTCCGTACCATGGGTCAATTTCAGTCCGATTTACATTATCCAGTGAAAATTTGCATCATGATATATTTTATACAAATTAATAAAAAAAAATTAATTATAATTTCATTTTAAATTAATTTAAAGAAAGGCTTAATGAAAGACCATTTATTTGTTGACAAACTTATTTTATTTACAAAGAACAAATATGCTGATATGTTTTTTAACATACGAACTCCCTTTAGTTACAAAGGGTCTTTAAAATTTCTTTAATAAGACAACGCTACCTGCTAAGCTCCTGACTAGTCTGCAGAAAACACCCAGAGTCTTTGGCGGGAAATCTAACCCGCAACTGATAGACTACCAATCAGTCTATAGAGGCACTAATTTGGTAATAATTTCTAAACTAATGCGCTTGGAAAAATACCCAAATTTTGCATTCTAAATACCTTAACTTATAATTTGTATTGAACAACTTTTTTTTATGGAAATGATATTGGGTTTAGAAACAATTTGTTCTATGTTTTTTTATAATAATTTATTTCAATAAAAAAATATTCTCTACTTTTTCTCAAGAAGTTTTTCTTGCAGAATAACTCATGCATAATAACAAACGAATGTTAATTTTTTTTTCAAACAGAAACACAAAAAAACAAAAACTTTTCTTGATTAAATGCCACAGAAACTTAGGAATATAAAATAAATTTAAGTTAAAAAAAATATTCGAAAATTCTAAATAGTTGTTTCTTAAGTTGTTAAAGGAATTGAAAATTCAAATAAAGAAACATCGAAACAGTAAACTCTGGAATAATACAATAACTTTTATGGAAAATTTAGTTTAAAACTTGAAGAACTTTTATTTAATAATTGTATATGGAATATTGTCTAAATTTAAGACACTTTATTATAACGAAAAGTAGTTTTCCTGTTAAAACGCACAACATGTATATACCAACTAGAGTTGATAGCCAGTGCAGTTAATGCTCTTTATTTTGTATTTAGTCTTAGAATTAATAATATTAAATAAACGAATAATAATAATAATAAAATTCACAAAGGTAAGAAACAAGTTTTCGTTGAAATATTTTCACTTCTTTAAACTTGAAGAGGGACTCCTGAAATATACTTAAATTGAATTTTCAAAGCTGATTTAAAAGGCAAGAAGGATCGAAGTGTATTTATAAGAAAAATTCTTAATAATAATAAAAGAAAACATACTGTGTCCTTAAAGTATGATAAAATTAAATTTATAGAAATTTTATAAATAAATTTTATATATAAAATTGTCAATACCGGATTATGAATAAATTAAAGGCCACATTAACGTCAAAATGCTTTAAATCAAAATAGTGAATGTGTTTGTGAAAATTGTTTGTATGCGCCGTGTAACCGACGATGTTGATTACAAAATGAAAAAATAATAGAAAAAAATTTCACTAATATCACCATAATTTTACTTCTTAGAGTCATTACTTCTTAGATGAGTTGTATCCGATAGGCTTAGAAAGAATTAATAAAAATACTGTCGTGCTTGTGGGCCAGACATCGTCATTCGATATTATTTGCAAATGTGTGTTGCAGATGTACTTTTAAAGTAGGAAGTCCTGTGAGGACATCTAATATTTTACTAAATTCGGACTTATTTAAGTTCAGCAATAATAACTCCACCCCAAAGGACTTTAGCTATATTTTCCACTGTATCATAGTTGCACGGTGCTCTACGAGCTACATCAGGCGAATCTTTAAACTCAGTTTACAAAAAATCAATAGATTATTCGTTCGCTAAGCTTACTTCTAGCAATTATCTAGCTTTATTTGCCAATATGTCACCAATCTCTTCAAGATATCGAGTCTCTCAGATGATGCTGAATCATGTCTAAATTCACAATAATAATGTTGTTTGTAGAATTTCCCTTAGCTCTCCGTGAATATGTTAACATCTGTAGGCTTTCTAGTAATAATGAGCCATTCAAGGACCTTTACATAGACAATCGAGAGAATCCGTTTTGAGAAAGAAGATCGACAGTCTGAAATCACTACAGTCGTACAGGCTAGTCTTAACCCTAGCATGAGTGTAAGGTAGTGTAAATTGCCAATCGATTGCCTGATATTATTGAAGACCAAAGGGACCCATGAAGTTAGCGAAGTTAGCGGTCTTCTTCGTTATCAACCTACATTAATAATAATTCCCTCGAAAAAAAAAAATATTTTAGGTATTCTATTATTCGAATAAAATTTTTTCGAATAAAATTCTACAAAACGTAAAATTAATATCTAATTTCACTAAATTCTTGCATAATGGATTTCGAATAGTAAATAAAATAAGTTTTTGTCTTTTCTTCAAAAGTCGGTAGAATTTTTTAAATCGTTTTTAATTTTTGTGAAAAATAAACTCCTTCTTGGTAAGTTTTGATGATTTGGGATTTAACTAAATAAATCAAATTATAGTTTCAATAAGAGCAATAATGTTCCCAATCATTTAAAAATAATTATTAGCCTAATTAGCTTCTAAGAAGTTAAGTTGAAAGTAAGTTTTAATTGTATTTAAAGTTTGTTCTAATCCGTTAAAGCTTTTTAGCACAAACTTACGTTTTATGATTATACGAAGATTAATTGATACTACTATCATTTTCTTGACTTATTCCTCCTTGTAACCACCCAAGACAATACAACACCACAGACATTACAACATTTTATAGACTTCTAATGCCGTCAGCCAAACAAAAGTAACAAAGATAAAAATTAAAAGACGCCATTGAATGGCGGTAATAATGGCGTCTAAAATAGATGTTAAATTAACTTAAACATTTATTACGACAGTATCAAGCAACACACACCAATATGTAAGTTGCCTTTACATTTACCTTCGCCATAAAACTGGACTTTTAAGCTGTTTTGAGGGGGCCAGGGTGGAGGGAGGGAGTTGTGCCACTGAATTTAACAACATTTCCCTTAAACGCCAATACTCGTAGATTGCGCAACATTGATATGTTGTAGTCGTATGTATGGTGTTGCGTTCTATTGACATAATGTCAGTTAGTATTATTACAGGTCTTACAATTTTATCACCGAAATTATTTTTATTGTTTTTTTGGCTGGCTACATGTAACTTTCTTACTTCCTGGTCTGCTCTTGCCTGTCTGTCTGCCTGCTTCTTGCTTCTGTTCATTATAATTTTACCTTTTTTATTTCACTTGGTATTGTTTTTATGTGGCATCTTTAGGTTTTTGTTGTGTCATAAATTCTATATCTGCGTATGATGGGCTCATTGCAAACTGCTTTTAGTATTGTTTAGACAGGAGACTCCCCGTAGGAATTTCATTGCTAAATACGGTTTCAAAATTAAGAATATCTTTCTCAGCATTGATAAACCGAAAAATAATGCTATATCGAGAGCTTCATAGTACTCCTCTTAAGAAGATTGCAGCATAAAATATAATCTAACAAAAAAAAAAAACTTTAGCAAAAGAATATCTCTCTTTAACCACTATTAAAGTAAAATGTCTTCAGAAACTTTCCTACTGGGATTAATGTGATTTCTCAGTTTCTACTGATTAGTTTAAGGTCAATTGCGCTCCTCATCAGCACTATTTACACGTAATGGTTGG
The DNA here is from genome assembly GCA_949628195.1 of Phasia obesa. NCBI lineage: Eukaryota > Metazoa > Arthropoda > Insecta > Diptera > Tachinidae > Phasia > Phasia obesa. The sequence goes on along the minus strand of OX451217.1, from coordinate 148,886,555 downwards.
TCATTAAATTGAAGAAAAAGTGTGTTTGTAAAGCAAAGAACATAAATGTAGAACGAAGTCTTGCATGTAAGGATGTAAAGACTGTTTAATTGCATTGCTTTTGTTTTTATTTTCGTTAACTATATGAGCAATATTAACATGCATTTAATTGTATTTAGCTTTGAGCTAAACATTTTATAGTCCTACTCACACCACTACTGCTTCTTTTTTTCTGGTCATTCGTTTGACAGACAACGAAATCACTTAATCCATCTCCAAATCATACAGATTTTTACAACTGCCTTCTGAAGCTTTTGGGTTTTACTATTGTGGTTTTTATCTTTTCATTTTCATTGCCATTTCTATTTGCAATTTTATTGTTTAACTTACTGCTTAAAATCGTACGTAACTTACAGAAACATAAAATAGAGATCGTTTTGAGATTTCCTTAGAAGTCCTTAGAGACTGTTGCAATAAGCGGTCGATAATGAATAAAATGTCTAGTATATTTCTGCTTAAAGAGACAGAGAGCAACAACATATGCCGGCTAAATCTTTAATAAAGGATTATCAATCATCATTTGCCCAAGTAATACTTAAGGCAGGAAAATATTGAACTTCAAATTTTAAGTTATAAAAATCAAAAACTTTAAAAAATTAAATATTTTTTTGTTAATACTTTAAGTTGTTGTAGTTAAACATGGGCTTCTTAAAAATGTCTCAAGAACATGATGACATCACCTTCTGTTTCTCTTAAGTCCTTTAACAACAGCAACTCTTAAGTGAACACCAACCACACAATACAATTCTTCATATTATGTACAATAAATAAAAGTTTCAAAATTTTACGTGATTCCTTGAGATTTAATTTTCGTGATAAGGCCATGATACGGCGAGAAAAGTACTAAAATTGTTAAGATTTAATCACTTGAAACAAATCAACAAAAATGTGCGTAAAAAACACACATCTTTGTACACAACTTGTAAGCACCAATACATATGTACATCTCACTTGCATTCAGTTTTTTTTTCTTTGTTTAATATAATAGCAGACATGATATCCGGTGAACTTTTATATAGAACTCAATACAAATTTTGTGTTCTCTTATACTTCATTCACAAAAATTCAATGTCAAAAAGTTTAAAGAAGTTTTTAAATTTTAAAAGGCAGGGTTTGAAATCACGTCTCTTGTTGAGAAACATTTAAAAATAAAAATGCGAATGAATAAACTAATTTAATTCAGGTTCAATTCAGCAAAAAAAAATTTTTTTCTAAATATTTGTTTTTTTAAATTAGTAAAATAAATTTTATGAAATATATTTTTTTATTATAATTTTATGGTGAACAAATTTTCAAAGTGTGCTTGTCAATGATATTAATAGGGTTCCGTACCCAAAGGCTAAAACGAACCTATTAATATTTATGTCTATCAATCACAGGCTGCTATCTTTTGAAGTGCAATTATCATTTATTTATTTGTTAATGTTAATAATTAGAGGGTGTGTCCATAGAAAGAAGATTTTTATGTATATGAATCTATATTTAGAACTTTAATGGGAAGACCTTTGCAATTTACACACATTGTGTATACCCGCTAAAATAACAAGTATATAAAACATAATATATGAAAGGGCGTCCCCATTGTGGAAAAGATTTTGACGAATATGTTCTTAGATTTTAAAGTCGCTCTGAGCAGATATTTGAACCATAAAAAATATAATTAAAAATTTAAGGATGTCCCTATAGATATGTACGGATAATTGTATTTTTTAACGTTATAGGCAGACACATAAAATTTACCTCGGTGGGCTAGTAGGTCATACGGGGTTGTGGGTTCGTTTACCATAAAAGAGTTTGTAGTTTTTCACTACATGTTGCTATTAAGACCAAGAAGGAGCTTTTATATAATCTGGGTTCCTAAAAATGGTTAACAGCGTTAGTGACAGATCACGGACTGTCAAGAAATATCTTGCAGAGTTAAAAATCGAGGTAAGATGATACTTGTTGACTGCGCCTGGAAATAGGCTAATAAGAGGCTAAAAAGGCTTTGGACTACGGGTAGACACATTTGCTTAAGTCTAATGTGGAGCCTTATATAATGTGTGAAATATAAAATAAGAAATTCTTGACTCTCGACTCTTGACATTTACACAGAGCAAGTTTTTCAACGTCTGCTAGTAGGATAAGTATAAAAAACAAACAAAACAAAAAAAATAATAAAAGGGTCGCCCCATAGAAAACTTGATTTTGCCAGAAGGCCCTATCTTTAAACTGTACAGAGTATATCCACTATGACCGTCGTTTGCTAGCTTTGGCTACCCAAAGTCTATTTTGGAGTCACTCAACTGCGTGGAGGGCGAAGAGGCTCATCGGTGACATTATGGTATCAATGAAATGTGCCCTAATGAAAATTGTAATTGGAAAATTGAACCCAACACCCACACATTTTGGCATACAACACGCTTCTCATCAAGAGTCCATCCATTTGTGGACGATTTGCTAGTGAATCGTACTACGCATTAAAGAGAAAATTCGTTCTTCGCCCAAACAGTTCGTAGGGCGAAGAACTTCAATATGAGAAGATTCAAGTTAAATATCCACAAACACTATTCCCTCCATCCTCCTTCCCAGACCAGGTTTTCCGATACAATGCATTGTGAGTAGCACCCCCTGAGTGCTGGTTCAATAAAATAAAAACAATTTGATGATGAAATTTTTTTGAAAAACGGTGTTATGAAGATTGATGGAAGCTATCCAGAAAATACATTAAATTCTGCTAGTGTCTTATTTTTTCTTTATCTCTTTATAATAAAGAACTTAAGCCTGAATAATTATTAATTTATTTAAAAAATAGATCAATAAATTATTTATAATTTATTAATTTTTTTATTTTAAATTATTAATATTTATTAAAAATTATCATGATAAAATTATTGTTAAAAATATTCTTGATAAAAAGTTCGATAACAAGATTTTGATGCAAAATTTAATTAATGAACACAGTTTTTGTCGAACAGATGTGTCGCTAAGAACATTTTTTGCTAATAAATTTCACTAAAGCAATTTATATGAATGAATTATTATTCAGGGTTAAGTTCTTTATTATTAGAATTAAAAGAATTTATGTTTTAATGAAATTTATCATCAATTTAAATTTATACTGGTCAAAAATATCTAATAAAAATATTTGATGAATAGTTTTAATACATTTTTAGGAAAAGAAAATAATACTCGTGTTATAACTTTAAGGCTTAGAGCTATGAATATTATGCGTTCGGTGTAGTGAAACTATTAGAACATTTGGAAGGTATTAAACTCAAAATCCCTACACTGATGGACTCATATACTACAGACTTGTATTCCAGAGGTTATAAAGAGATGTTAAGTGCCTTAAAAGATTTATCTCATTGGCATTATTTATCTGCATTCTGTCAATAATTCAAACCCTGCCAGGCTTTATCCGCAAAAAAAAAAAGAAACTTGAAGATTATGATTTTGAAAAAAAATTTCAATATACATTACGAACAAGCGTCTATCTTCTAATGCAATAAAGCAACAAGATACTTGTTGTATTCAATAATTTAAAAAGCGAACAACAAAATCTCAAGTACTATTAACTTGATGCTCTTTCAAATGCGGGTTTTGAAAGGAATTTATAACAACAACAAAAGTAAATAAATAAAATGAAACTTTGCATAATTCAAAAATATGTATAGTAGCAACAAATGCAAAATAAAACATTAAAATATAAACAAACTGAAGGGGAGTTTCATTAAAAAACAACAACAACAAAATATTCTTTATAACGAAACAAAAAAAAAACAGTGAAAAAATGTGGTACAAAAGGACATCGATATCTTGAAGATGGCAAAGATGTTCAACATGATGATGTTGAGGACAAAAAATATTGTGTGTTGTTATTGTTGTTGTAGGTATTTTTCTATACTCTCAGACATTTAAGGATATTGATGTTAACACTAGATTTACAATCTTTTACACACTCACACAATTAAGGAAGAAAAAAAACCTGAAATAATCTTGCCTCTTGAAAATTTAAATGCACAAAAATGGAAAGAGAATAAAAGAACAGATCCTGCTGTAAATGAAAATTATTTCAAATCATTATTGTTCACTTGAATAAGTTTTTATACTTTTAACATGAATCGTCTACTTTTGGCATTTATATTTATAAATTTAATACATTGTTGGTTTCGAATGTTTATCATACTCGTAGATGTTTTTTCTGTGTTGATTTGTTTTCTTTCCTTTTTTCCAAGGTGGGGTGGTGGCTTTCTATTCTATAGGTTTATAATGGTCTACAAGGGGTCCTGGTTTTTTACACATTTTAATTTATGTCTGCAATTATTGCAACCAGATATAATTTCCGTGATAGTATTTCGTTATAATGAAAAAAAATAAATAAAAATGAAATGTAAAAAGATTCTCGTAAGATATTTGAAATAAAATAAAAAATAATTGTACGCTAAGAAAAAAATTTGCATAATTCATTTCGTAGAAATGGAAAAAAATACAAGAAAATAAAAATATTAATGAAAATTAATTTGTAAATGTCAAGTGTTATCAATAGTAAAAAATTGTTAAAATGTTACAATGGGTGGTAGAAAAATTGGAATCTCTAATAAATTTCAAAGGTGTACAGTTTTAAAGAGTTTCAAAAAAAGCCCTAAATTCAATAACTCTATTACTCATAGTTCAGATAAGTATTATTTTTATTATATAAATAGAAAATGCTAAAATAATTTTAAAAATAAAACAGAAGTGTTACACTTAAAGTTTTAGTCATAACTTAGCAAATAACATGACATAATTAAACTCTAAAAGCTTTAACATTGGGGCAGTCACAGTCTATTGCTTATTCAAAAATATAAGTTAAGATTTATGCTTGTTGGAAAGAAGGTCCTGATAAAAACCTTTTAGTGAAAATTAATGCAATACTTATTATGTTATTAAATCAAAGACACCTAACTAGAGAGTTTTTTAAAATTAGTATGTTTTGTTACTTTTGCTCTAAAAAAAATCTATGCATTGTAATGTTAAAATTTCTTATTTTATAACTTAATTATATATTCAAAATTAAATGTGTGACATATTGAATATAAATATAAATTTAATTATGTGTAATTGAATAAATAAATTTTAACGACTAAGTGTAAATTAATACGTAAAGAAGAGTATTAATTGATGTTTAAAATGTATTTTTTAAATTAAAAATTATGTTTTACTATAATTTTAACAAACATTGCTGTTTTAGCGCAATAATAATAAATACTTAGATTAAAAGAGAAAAATAAGTTGCTTATATAAATAAACTTCTTAATTTGCTGCTAAATACATATTTAGAGTGTTTCATTTTTATAAAATAAAGCTATACAAAGTTTCTTTCTTGAAAGCTTTCATGCAACTAAATAAAAAATATTATATGTTTTGTTCTCTTTGAATCTTTTCGGAACTGTGTGTTAATAGACACTCAGAGGTTTACGTGGGTACCTTTGCATTAAATTCTACAAAAATGTAGTTTGGCTTAAAAGCAACGCAATATAAATGTTATGCCAGCAAACTGGGATATGCCTAAATGTACACTTAAGTTATTTTAAACATGAATTTAATCTTATAACAGAGACTAAAAAGTATTATTTCACATTTGCATTAAATGAATTAGTTTTAAGATTTTTCAAAGGTTTTTCAACAAGAATCAACAGCATATATTTATTTCACTAGCAGAAAATTTAATTTAATTTTAAAGAAAGAAATTTACAAGTAATTACAAAAAAAAATTAATAATTCGTATTGCACAACGATGCCGCCTGAGAATAGTTATAGATATAAAATCAAGTGGTGCTCATCCACGAAAGACTACCTAGCGCTAATAAATTCAGATGGTAAAACTAGACAAAACAGATCCACCCACGAAAGATGGCTGCTATTTTCTCAAATGATCATATTGGTGTCTCTATCGGAGTACACATAGCGCGCAATAGATTAAATGAAGCAAATTTGCTGGCTAGAAACCCCGCGAGACGGCTTGACATTTCAAAGCTCTGAAATCAGTGAGCTAAGATCTTGTGTGAAGCGACAAAGGCAATTTATTCAAATTATATGCAGCTGATGAAATAAATTTGGTAAGCAGGCTACCAAAACAGCGATATTCCCTTAGCTATCAGCTATTAACAGTTAAACATGTTGATGGATAAATTATGGTAAGAAGTGTAAGAAGCAATGTTTAAATTGAAATCACTGATTTTATGTGACATATTGATAGGTACGTTCTCCCGTAATAAATTCCATTCAATATCTAAATTCGAAGGGTCTATGAACGCAAATAATTACTGGGAAATACAACATGCTTATACCATAATGCTGCCAAGAACTCAAATCGTTGATATAATAACCTGGTCTTAACGCCATATAAGACATATAGGAGCTTGTAGATGGCAAAGTTCAAAAGAAAAACCATTGTAATGTGAATAAATTAGAATTAATTAAAAGAATTCAAAGACTGACGAAACTGAATGGATACTTCAAAAGTAGGCGTAGCGAATATCTTTTCCGTAAAAACCTAAGCTGAAGATTACGTGATGCGATTACCAATGAACTATAATTGGTTTTATTTATATAGATTTCGTCAATTTAAAACAAGCACAATTGCCCACAGTTAGCTCCAAAAAAGTGATTATCTATAAAAAAAAATCCTAGGGTGCACAATGTATGTTTCCATACCCTCTCCTTTGTCGGTAGTAATTTGCAGCACTAAATGGACAGCAAAGTAAAATTATTATTTAAAATTTTACAACTTCTAAAATAATTCTCCTTGCCAGCAGTGTGTATTTGCACAGAATTTAAGTTAATTTTCTTTAAAAAATATTTTTAGGAGCGAAAGATGGCTCCCAGATTTAATTTTCCGCCTCAGTAAAGTTGTACCACTTTAAAAAATTTTAAATGTATTTATTGAATAACAAAGCTTAATGAATTAATTCTTTTAAATCTCTGCAAAAATAAGTGCATATTTTCATATTATTTACCACATTTATGCTGGTTAAACAAATACCCAACATAACCATACTCAAGCAGCAAACACTGAGAGGGAGACCTTTCAATTCTCACAACAACAGCTCTGTGATGACTCATAACTTGTTGGCTTCGTTGTCACAGAGCATGGTGCATTCCATTCCTGGTAAATTTTACACAACATACATACTTCTAGATACATATTTGTTCATTGGTTTGTTTAACAAACGTTGAATGAACATTGCACGTACTCCGTTTTATATTCTTTTTTTTTTTATAATGAATGTATAGAAATGCAATTTGTTTTTAGGGTTTCACAGTAGGGGAAGAAAATAACTATTGTTTGCATTTTATACAAACAAAAAAAAAAAAGAGAAAAATATTTTATTTATCTTGTGTTATGGTAGAGATTTATAGAGAAATGCAAACAAGGCATGACTAAGAACGACACTATTTAAATACGAGTTCTTTTTCATTCCTTTACTTTTAGTTTAGAAGAGTATTTTGGAGTAAACTTATTGATTTAAATAAATATTGGTTTTTTTTTCTTTTCTCTGACTTTTTTTAAGATTCCCTCAACTTCAGATTATCCCTGGCTATATGTAAATAAGCTTTAAACAACAACAACAACAACACAACAGCAATAATAATAATCATAACGTTAACAATAACATGTCCCTAAGGATCTATTTAAATAAAAATTCCATTAAAATTATTTTCGTAACGTTACAAATGTTATTTGTTTAAGCGATAAAACATTTCTTTTTTTTTAAACTTAACAATAAACGTATTAAACAAATAAGGACTAGAGCAATAACAACAATAATAAAAAAATAATACGAGTAGTACGAGTAATGAACGTAATAATAATTGGCATTTGTCCAGACTTTTTGTGCAACATCCAAAACGTATGAAAAGATTTGTGTTTAAAATTTTATGATTTTATGACTTTACAACTTTTCTTGATTTTTTTTAATTTTTTACTTTGTGTGTGTAATTTACACAATCCTCTTTGGGCTACTTAAGCCATAAACAAACACGTAACTTTTGAACTAGAAACAATACAAATGTTTAAATAATATAAATAATAAAAAGCAGTAGTGTCGATTAATTAAGCACAGGTAGGTGTAGATTTTTTATTTATCCTCAGTAGCCTAATGACACTGTGCTTCTTATTTTTGCTTCACATACGTATTTTTTCTTCATACGTATTTTATTTATATAGAGGTACCCATCCCTGGATAAAATGTATATAAAATTCTAAAATTTATATAAAATTATAAAATAAAATATTTTTTTTTCTAAGGTACATCCTCGCAATTTTTTTTTAAATCCACCCGGTAGTTTTTACATGATGAAAACACAGACAGACAGGAAATTAGTTACTATTTTAGTATATGTCTAGATTGGCTTATCTTAGCTAGTTAACTCCAGGCTTTAACGCTCATTTAGTTTATAATTTTTTACATGATGGTTTAAACTTTAGTGAAGTGAAACAAGATATTTATAAAATCGATATAGAGCAATATCGGTACTGCGTTTCGGCTTATGTGTTATGTGTGTTGAAAGTACCGTGGGTTTTACTTAGGCAACTCGGACAGCGGCTATAATTGCTCCGATTGAATATTTAGGTACATTGTTTACGAGAAGTCATGCTAATACCTGATCCTTAAATGCCGAACTTCCAAGATTAATCTAAAAATTTGAGTGGCGAATTTTATAATATTTAAATGCAAATCTGTAGCTACCACATATAAAAAGGACATAAAATTTTGTCATTTTGTTTGTAATTAAAACAATATCAAATATATGTGATCAATTTGATAATTTCGGATTTAATAAATTTTTTTACAATAATTGTATTTTGCCTAACTTGCCTTCTTGAAGCTCGATACAGTTATTAAAGCTTCTTTATTTTTATTTTATTCGGTCCACATAAAATAATTTGTTTCAATAACAACCTCTTCGACTGCCACAAATCTCCTAAATCCCAACTATTTCTTCAAGAAATAGTCGCAAGAATCCTAATCTGGAGCATCTGCTGGGTGGGATAGCAGATAGAAGCTCAATTCATAAATTTATATCTTAAATGCGGTATCCAGCGCTTTTTGATATACAAATATTTACCCGAAATGTGTACGTATAATAATGCTACATTTTGAAGCACAACTATTTGGCAAACATTGTATGTGTGACTGCTCGCAGAGTAATAATAAGTGTCACAACATTAATTTATGATAATAATCATAAGTAGCAAGTGTTTCTGCTACTTTTTTTTGCAGCAACAAAGTTATAATTTGTATGTGTAAAGCAGTTAATCAAATAAATATGTTGTCTCACATAAACACACACACACACAAATACAAAGTAATAAATATATACACACACACAACTCGTATTATATTCCAACTTTAATACACAAAAGGACTTATACGAGTACCAAGAGATAACAACAACTATGTAACACTTGTTTTAAAACTATAGCAAATAAATATCGATGGTATTTCGAAACTAAATAATGATTCTCAGTCCTTGTAAACTGTGTAACATGTCATGCAATTTTTAATGATTTACTATGGCGCCTGCTTTGCTGCTTTCCTTTAAATAAACTTTCACCCAAAAAAAAAACAAAATTTAATAGTTTTTCTTTGTTTTTGAGTAAAGGTTGGGTGGGGGGTGTTAGGTTAATAATGTTGAAATCTGTTTAATGTTTTACTAAGGAATGTACTACAATATTTATTTATCACAAAGATATGAGTAGCAACGAAAAAAAAAAATAAGGAAACAACCTCAAAAACCACCAAGTCATAAAATTACTTACGCGCATTGTAAAATTTGTGTGCAAAAAGCAAATTGAAGCGTAAAAATTTATTACGCTTATGATTAATCTATATGTTTTATTTATGAACAGTGGGGCTTAGAAAAAGAAGAATAGGTTAGAATGAAGCAGAAATGGAAATAGAAAGATAAGAGCGGGGGTTATAATTAAAATATATCTACAACTCTTTCAACGTAACTCTTTTTTAATTTCAAGGGAATGTTGTTTTTTCTATAAAGACATAATTTTGTTTTAATTAAATTTTTTTGTTTTATCTTTTTTCTCTTTTTTATACCCTTTTTTTCATTGTTGTTACGTTACGTTATGTTATGGTTACTATTTTCTTATTTATTTGTTTAAGGTTGATTTATTTTTTTTTTAATATTTTGTTTAATCTTTTATTTTAATTTATTTAATTTATTTTTTAGTTTAGGTTAGCGTAATTTCAATTGTTTTTATTTTACAATATTTTAATTAATTTAATTTTGTTGTATATTATATATTTTTTATTGTACTTTATTTTTACCTACACTATTAAATCTTATTTTTTTATTTTATATTATATTATTTTATTTTGTTTTATTTGATTTTATTTCTTATTTTATTTTATTTTATTTTAATTTATTTTATTTTATTTGTTCTTTTTCATTTTTATTTTATTTTAATTTAATTTGTTTTGTTTTATTTTATTTTATTTTATTTTATTTTATTTTATTTTATTTTTATTTCATTTTATTTTATTTTATTTTTTTATTTTATTTTTTTATATTATTATCTTATTTAGTGTAATTTAATTTTTTATTTTATTTTAATTTATTTTGTTTTATTTCTTCATGTTTCTATTTTATTTTATTTTATTTTATTTTATTTTATTTTATTTATTTCATTTTATTTTTTATTTTATTTGATTTCGCATCACTTTATTTTATTTGATTTTAATTGATTTAATATCATTTGTTTTATTTAATATTATTTAACTATTATTTTTCTGTTTACGTTTAATATAAGTTAATTTTCTTATTTTATTTTATATCATTTCATTCTATTTTATTTTATTTTATTTTATTTTATTTTATTTTATTTTATTTTATTTTATTTTATAACTTTAATATTTATTTCAACTATTTTTTTTTTTAAATTAGTAATTATTCAGGCTTCAGAGATACAGAAAACTTAGAAAATTTAGACACACTACATCCGTCTTCAGCATTCTATTTATCTATTTATAAAGTAGTTTCTGGTAGTTACTAGTTTTCCTTTATCTTTTTATAATAAGAAACTTCAGCCTGAATTATTATTTTTTTATTTTACTTTGTTTTATTTGATATTCTATTTATTATCTTTTTCTTTTCTTTTCTTTTTATTTTATTTTATTTTATTTAAATTTATTTAATTTCTTCTTATTTTACATTTTACCACACGTGGAAAGGGTGTATATAAGTTTGTAATTCCGTGTGTAATTTTTACAATATTTATTTCCGACCGCATAATAAATATATATTCTAGATCCTTATACATAGAAAAGTTTTTGAAGCGATGTCTGTCCGTACAATAAATTAAAAAGAAAACAATTCCAAAAATATATAAAAAAAATATTTTCTCAAAATATTAAAAAATATTTCCAAAAATTTATTAAAAAAAATTTTTTTAAAATAAGTTACAAACAATTTTTAAAGGAACATGAGGTAACACAATATCTAGCATTACTATAGTGAAGGGTATATAAGATTAGGCATGGCAGAATTTTTAGCATTCTTACTTGTTTTCTATAAATTTAAATTTATTATTATTTTATTTTTTAAATTTATTTTTGTTTTATTTGATTATTATTTTATTTTGGTTTGTTTTATTTATTTTTTTCTATATTATTTAAAAAAATCAAATTATATCTATATAATTTTTTTTGATGATTTTTAGTTTAACTTGTTATACCCTTGCTCCACTGTTGTTAACTTTAATGGGTTTAAAATTTATAAAAGCTTTATTGAAAGAAATTATAAAGATATGAACCCCTAACAACCAAATTTGTGTACATGGGTCTAGTAAAGGCATTAATTTAAAATAATTTTCCTTACAATATTTCATGGTTTACGATCTATAAGATTTATTATGCCTTGAGTTTTTTGAGGTTAAATGGTTTTAAATAACAGTGTAAAACTTCACAAAGAATATATTTTAAGATTAAGACAAATAATAATAATAATTGTAATAATAAATAAAAATAATTGTTTTAAATAATGAGCTACTTAGCAAAGCTGAGTAGTAGTTTGTGCAGCACCGCTTTTGCTACAGCTAAGTCACATCGGTAAAAGGTATTTAGATATTGATATGGGCCTTTCAGCAGTTTAAAAATTTTAAACACATAATACTGGTCACTTAAAGGTTAGAACTGGAATGTCTAGATCAATCTTATTGGACAATTAGTGAGAATTTAATCAGAAATTAAATCAGTTTAATAAATTACCTGTTTATGCTGGTTGCAAAACTAGAAGTGATCTAAACTGTTAGTCTGAGAATTTCAAATTTGGTTTTTGTTTATGATCTTTTAACGAAACCCTTTGTATTATTTTTATTGCTGCCATGTGAATAAAATTTTTGATGTTTGTTATAATATTTTCATGATTAAATCTGTTCCACCTTTTGTGTATCATTCCATCTACATTACAATCAATTACAAGATTTTACCAACTCTATTAATTTTCTGGCTCCAAACATAAAAAGGCTTGTTCGTTTATGAAAACATACAATGAAAAACTTTAACAAAGAAAAGATCAATTTCGGGCAATACAATTTCATCCCTCACAAAACTATGGATTTGTCGAAATTAATAATTGATTTCAAAATATTTTTAATAAATTTTGCAAAATAAAAATTTTAACATTTAAATAAACTGAACGAACACCTGCGTATTTATGAGCCGCCTCGCCTGTTGGCCTTTTATAAATACAAAAATAATCAATGACTTTATGTGCAGGTTGCAACGACAAAAAAAAATATTGGAAAAAGTGTTTAAATCAAGGCATAAAGCGTACAATGAATTAAAGTAACAAAAGAAACATTTTCAACGTTTTTTGCTCATAAAAAAGACTTGAATATGTATTGGAGTAATAAAATGATTGTATGGTATCTCAATATAAATTCTGCATGTCTAAAGAAACAAAACTGTCACATGCTCTTCAAACTGTATTTAAATTAAAAAGCAATGTTTCCCTTTTTTCAAGAGATTTCTGAACAATCAAAAAATTAAATGAAATGGAAAACAGGGGGGATTTTTTATTAACAATAGATCTTTAACTCAGGAATAAACGATCTTTTCAAGTGCTTTGAGGTCCTTTTTTGTGAATATCATAAGAATGATATTGAAAAATAAAATGTGTCATTTAGGCATAATTGTTTAATTGCATTGTTGCATAAAGGCTGCATGGCTGGATGTAAATGACAATGTCTAAAATGAAATTGTGAAAAATACTTGTTTCTCAACTCATATGAGTTGTTGCTTTAGAAAATCAATTTTCATTGAATTGTTTTCTATTACGCAGTTTGTTTAAATAAACACCTTTTGATAGCTACAACTCTATTTTTAGGACACCTGAACGTGAATTTTTGTTATTTTAACAGATTTAGCTTTTTTTCCTCTTTTCAAATAATAAAAAAAAGGTAGAGGGTGCTTGCTAACTATTGTATTGTTAAAGTGTTTCGTAATCTTACAAAAGACAAAAAAAAAAAAAAAAAAACTTTTTAATTGTAAAAATATTTTACCCAGTGTGGGAACTTTTTCATCTAATTCCATAGATCTCCCAATCAAAATGAGGTTATGTAAACTTCTAAGCAATAAAGTAGTGTGTGAACAACATGTTTCTAAAGATACACATTTATTTCGTAATGTTGTTGAAAAGAAGCGAAGACAAAAGACTTAACATTGATTGTTGTTTGTAGGAATTTTCTAGGCAAACTGAATGACTCATAGCTCTTCAAGTGAAGCTAAAGACATTGATATTGGCTTAACCTACTTTTTAACACCTGTTGGTGGATGCAATTTTAATTTAAAGGGGTGTAACTTGTTTGGCTTCATTTTAATGAAGGAAAATAAATAATATTATGCTATTCAACTCTTCTCTACAAAAACCTAAGTTAGAGAAAAAAGGGTTTATATTTGTGGCCTGCATTAATAAAGTTACTTGTGAAGGAATTAATTAAAATTTCTAAGAAATTTTTAATCAATGTTAGAGAGACAATTAAGGCCAATTAAAAAATTGCGGATTGAGAAAAAAATTTAAAAATTTGTAACAACGATCCCATTTCAGATATAATGTAAAATATAGTTCTGAACTAAAGTTTAGATAAAGAAATTATTTGATAAAATATTACTTTGTCAAAACGGAATTGCTTGATTCTACTTAAAAGCTTTTTTGTTTTTAGCAGAGTACCGAAATGTCACTTACTGCTCAATCATGGGTGAGTATACTCATTTTCATGCATGTGTGAGAGACTAGAAAATATTTTGTGTTTGTTCATTTATGAGGGAGATGATTTATTGTTTTTCTTTCTATTCAAAAGTGATTAAACGAAAAATATTTTGTTTTACGCAAGTGCTCATATATGAGCATTTTCAATTTTGTTGATTTTTCAAAAATAAAAAGATCGTTGAAAAATGTTCTTATTAAGCATTCGCATAAATTTACATATCATAAATGTAATCATGTGCGTATTTATATGAACATATTTGCCAGCATATGAAAAGTATTTTAGAAACTCATGAGAAACTTAATAAATGAGAACGTTCATAAATGAAAAAAAATTTACAAACATTCGTGTAAAAGAGCATTAATGAGAATGAGCTAATTAACTACATATCACCGTTCATGTATATATGCTAAAAATAACAAACAGTTACACTCATTCATGTGTGATACTATACAGAGCATTTTTTTGTTCATTTATGACCGTGAAAAAAAAAATTTGAAATCTCCTTTATGAAAAATATAATAAATGTTGAAATTTCAACGCTCATAAATTAAAAATTCTGAACCCTTTTTTTAGACAAATTTTATTAAATTAGACAAACTAGTACCTAAAACTATAATATTTTAACATGATGGTACCTTTCACGGCGGATGGAAAGAACATAAATAATGCTGTGGTTCGGTTTGGTTGTTTAAATGTAAACTTTCCAGCCAAAAATGCTTTGGATGGCAACTACCATGGAAAGCGCAGACTGGGAAGACCTAGACTTTGGTGGATGAACCAAGTGGAAGAAGGCATGCAAATCCCTGGTATGGCGAACTGAGAAAAGCAGGAACAAGATCGCAGTGCTTGCAAATCAATCATTAAGCATGCCAAGACCACTAACACGTTCCAGGACCAACTTAAGTAATTGCGTAAAGTTCGGTTTGTTATTTCTACAATATTTATATTCGGCCTCATAAAGTGAATGTATTCTGGATCCTTATACACAATGTATATAAATTCCTTATACACAATGTATATAAATGTTCCTATAAGGAGCACAGGGCATCAACGATTAAGTTCCATTCTCTTTTGTCTGATGCCAATTGCTTCAGCTTGTTTCAAGATTTGTTACTTTTTGATGCCTATATTTCCAGCTGCCGTCTCCATGTATGACTTGGGGATCTCAGTTAATTTCAGTCCTGGTTATGTCGATTACGTTTTGTTCAAAAAACATGCTCGATCCACCTCTATTTCCGTCTTCTTATTTCGATTTCAATTGGGGTCTGTCCGGTTTGTGCCCATAGTTGAGCATTACTGATTGTAGTTGGCTAGAAAATGTTTAGTATTAGACTAAGATCGGTTATAGACAATGGCATCAATTTATCGTGGGCTATCTCTCTCTCTGTCTGTCCTTGTTGACATAAAAATTGATATTGCGAGAAACCCAGATATTTTGTGGAAACATTGGTGACACTGATCTGCTAGATAAAATTTCAATTTTTCTATTAAAAATCAAAAAAATCCTTCCAAAGATAGCGGATATATGAGTGAAAAGCGACAACCGTTGCTGTTATATTTCTTGTTTTAAAACCAAAAATCCTCTTAAATTTTAAACTCTAAATTATAAACTTATATTTTGCACAAAAAAAATAGAAATTTCAACAAAAAATCACAATTTCACCAACGTAGATTAATGTATTCAAGGACTATTGAAAACAGAATAATGAGAATTCTTCTCCTCTAACAGACAGGCATTGCCGTCCTTATAAACAAGTAAAAAATGGATTGATTCACTGGGGTCGCTTTAAAGATGAGCTTTAAAGCGATAGAGAACAGTTGGTGGCGAAACATTCATAAATAAAAACAAAGCGTGGAATATAGGAAAAGACAGACGTAAGGTTATATATTTTATATAAATATATGTCATAATAAAAATCAGCCAAATTTTGTTTAGCTTTGTACTTATTTTTCATGATTCCCCACAAAACTTAAAATTCATACATGCAGTCTCCCCACAAAACATCTTTTCAAATTTGCATTTTTAAAAACACAATCAATTCATAATAATTTAAAGTGCATAAAACACTAGAAGGCATGAATACGCATAAATATAATCGCTTTTGAATAACAAAACAGAAGAGATAAACAAAATACTTGGCATTCAAAATAGCAACAAAAGAAGATAAAAAACTTAAACGAAAAATCCAGTTGGAGAAAAAAAAAAATAAAGAACTAGAAAAAATGCCCTAAATTGACTTGAAGCGGACAGCATGACATTTCAGTTGTTTTATGCAATTTGATACAGAGAAGATTTAAAATTGTAAAGACAACAAATATTAGAGCAACAGCAAAGGGGTTGGTTGGTTGTCGATGTTGCCAAAGTGATGCAAAACTGTATTTTTATGCAACTTGCATTGCAAAAAAGCTCACTCACACACATACAATTGCAGAGAAACGAAAACATTTGCAAGGAGTTGTGGTGCTTTTCTGCACTTAAACTCTCCCAATAAGCGCTTGCAGCAGCGATGAGTCATGTTTAGAATGAAGAAAAAAACGAATTTTAAAGAAAGAGTAATACATAGTAGAAGGTTAATAAACTTTTAGGTAACTAGTAAGTAGGGGATAGCAGAATTTAATGAAAGGAGGTTTATGGTGCTTAAATAAGAGCAAAACATTTTTAAAAATAATATAATTTTATGTGAAAAATTTTTATTTTAAATTTTACATGTTTTCAAACTTTAAAATAAAATTTAAAATTTTTGTGAAGGTATTTTCGGAGCAACTGCTGAAGCAACCAAGAAACATTACTTGACTGTTGCCTTGTATGCAGCTTTACAACAACATGTTAAGCTACATGCCGTTTCGTGTTATGTACTGCATACTTTACAGATCCTTTTATTTTTGAAAGCGGGATATTTAAACACCTCTTACAGAGCTTTACAATAATTTTTAGACTATGTGTAAATTTTAGAATTCTAAGAGAATGTGAGCTTTTTCAATGTTTTTCAGTTGAGGTGACCACCTCAGAAATGGTAAAACATATTAACTAGGCGTGTTTGATGACATCCAGGGTCAGATTAATCCTACTAGGCTTTCAGAGGTAAAGAATTTTTTAACAATACAGACATGGAATGGTAGTTGATTGATATTTTGAAAAGATTAGAGGTTTGGATTATGGCAGATTTGAGATAAAACATTTACACCACTAATTATTAGAAGTGCGACATATAATCCCCTTGATGGCAGCAGTAGGGTAATAAGGAGGATTAAAGTACTCCAACCCACAATGGAATAGCATACGCCAAGGGTTGTCAGTCGATTGAGTGTCTCAATAGACTGATTGACATATCATTCAGTCTGGAGGTTGCAGGTTCGATTCCCGCCATAGATTCTGGGTGTTTTATGCAGACAAACAAAAAGCTTCGCAGGTAGTGTTGTCTTAGAAAAAGTTTGGTCGCAAGAATTTGGACTCTATATACTTATCGATATCTATGTGAAGCTCCTGAGAGAGCAAAGTTAAATTGACAATTAAGCACAAAGGTTTATCAAAAGGAGGACCCTACAATTAAAAATCTTTATTTTATTTACATTGAAAAAATCTAGTTTGGTAAGAGAGTAGATTTTTGGACAATTAAGCATTGCAATGAGCTCAAAGGGTTATCAAAAGAAATACCCTGTATGCGGAACACGGTGTAAAAGAAATTTATTTTATTTTATATAATCGACAAATTTTTAGAAAAAAAAATTCAAGTAGGGATGGGGTAATAATTTCACTCAAAATATATAAATTGTTGGTGATATTTTTTAGTTAAAATTTGATTTTCTGTCTCTTCTATAAGTTTGTAGGTGAATTAGATTTGCTTTTGATTTTTAATAAAATTTCAATTATTTTTTTATTGGAATTGAAATTGTACAAAAATAACATTGAAGGTTTTAGTTAGTTTTAAGTTAAACTTCAATTAATTTATTCATTATTAATTAAATCAATTAAATATTTATATTTAAAATAGAACAAAAAAAATGTCTAATTAAATAAAATATTTAGTTCTAATTAAATTAATAATTGAATTCATGAATTGTTTAATTAAATTTTAATCTCAAAGTAATTAAAAAAATTAATTGGTGTAAATATTTTTTTCTGTGTATGTATTTGTACAATTTTATTTTTTTGGTGATACTATTTAAAAAATGTGATTTTGGTAATTATTAATTTATATTTTCCCAAATTGTTTTTATAATTCTGGCTTGGCCGTATAATTCTGAAACAGCCCTCATATTGTAATATGTATGTCCTAGTTTATTTATTCTGAATTTTTAATTTTTTTAATAGAATATTCTTAATTTGTTTTCCTTTTACTGACCAACCTAATTTGAGTATCTATCAAGAATTACAATCACCATTATAACCATGTACAACAATTCCCTGCTATTAAGCGATTCTATTTCTTATCTTAAAATGTATGAAACGTACCCCCTGACAAGCGGTTGTAAGTACAAATGACATGAAACCTTATTTGCATAATAAACCAAATTGTTATTCTTTCTATTTATCAGGCTTTGTTTTGGAAAAACCACAACAAAAAATTTGTAAAAGAACATCAAAGGTAAAATCCTCTAACAAAAAAAAAACAAAAAAACAGGGAAAAAGGCTACAAAAAATTAACAGCTAAAAAACCACACCCATCATTTGGCTTAGATTCTTGTATGAAAAAACTACTAAAACTAAAATTTATTTGTAACACAAACCAACAACTAATCCACAACATGTGAAACAAATACAAAAAATTATAACAAAAATATAAATATTTTGATAGCTTTTCATAAGAACAACAAAAAAGGACTTAAAATTTCTGATGACAACAACAATATTTGATGGCCTGTGATGTGTTAAAATAAACAACAGTTGGTTCGTTTGGCGGCAAATGGTGGTTTGTGTTAATGCGAGGTGTTTTTATATTTTATAACCAAAATAAGCAGTCAATTAGAATAAACTAAAGAAAGCAAGAAGCCTGGGAATTTAAACAGGTGGTGAAGAACACCTTAACCCCCTGTTTATATTTTTTCTTCTTTTAACAGGGAGTGGCTTTTTATTGGAAAACAAACAAAGATGAGAAATAACTTTTTGGTGACTGCTTATTTTTCTTCAACAAATTGCCAAATTAATAACAATTAAAGTAATAAAATTTGATTTAAAAATTACGCACTGCACAGAAAAGGGAAAATGTAAAATTTGTTAAACATGAAAATAAAATTTACTTAAATGCAAAAATGTTTTTGTAATTAAAATTATATGTTTGATGTCGATAAATAAAAATTCTATGGCGAATGTTTTATTATAATTTTAATTTTAATAATGTCGAAAAGGTTGGAAAAGCTTTTGATTATTCACACAAGGTATATAATTAACAACTGACAATTCAAGTGTCAAATTAACGCTTTTCAAAATGTCATTAATTTACGAAAACTAAAAAATATACAATGAAAAATAATTAGTGCGACAAATAACACGAAAGAGAAAAAATAACAGCCAATCAGTATTTATAAAAAAAGAACATTGACAATAAAAATACATTTAATTTTTTGTTTAAATTACGGAAAAATATGATATCTGGTGGTACGTGCTCATACAGTTGTGGTTGTAAACAAAGCAGGTTTGAGTTTTGGCAGCGAATTCGCAATAGGCAAGGTATTTACTCAAATGTGGTAGGCAAGTGAAAAAGGGCTCGTTATGCGATGGTTAAGTAAAACTTATGGTTATGCTGGGTGCCGGGTTAAGTCAGTGGCGATGGGCATGGAATCGCTGAGGAACTGGCGAGGATGGGTTGAGTGTTGAACTCTGAGGTGTGGGAAATAACGGTGTAACCACCGCTTAGTGAATACCAGAGAAAACTCAATAGGTCCATCTATACAGATAATAAAACAATAAATTTTTTCTACCTGTCTCACTGTCTGTCTGTCTTTGTTCGCATAACGTAAAAACTTTGGGATGGATTTTAATAAAATTTTGAGAAGAGGTACCTTAATATCTTGATTCAAATATAGGATACTTTTTTCCGCAAAAATATCGTATATCTAAAAGAAAGTGGAAAGAAAGCAGATATGCATGCTTTAAAACGCCATTTATTTTTTAAGGCAGACTATTTTAAACACTTTTCACAGAGCTTTACATTAATTTTTAGAATTTCATATAAATTTTAGAATTTTATCGAGGGATGGGTACCTTTATATAAAGAAAACACGTATACGAGAAGCACTAAAAAAGTAAGAGTCTTAAATCGAACAAAATATTGTCAGAACACACACAACGTGTATGGCTATTTTTAGCTTAAGCTTAGTAGTACTGGTGCCATATTCTGTAAGTCTTGTAGCTAAAGCTATCGCAAAATTTCTAAAATTACATGAAAAAATTAAGTGAATTCTTTTGTATATTTTGGCATTTTTAGTTTTAAATGCTAATTTTAAGGACATGAAAAGATCACTTGAAACTAAAAATGTCAAATTTTTTAATAATACACTTAATTTTGTAATGCATTTTTAGAATTTTAGCGATAGTTTTAGCTACGAGAATTACAGAATATGGCACCTAGACAAATGGAAAGGATAACAGGGTTTCACTACCCATATGACCCAATCTACAAGGACTAGGATAATACAAGATTTGAGCATAAAAGTTATTAGGGTCGGTCTTTATTGGTGTAATAACGGGACATTGTTCAGTTAGAGCTATGACCAGTAGCTCACCGGAGATACAAGATTAAGTAAGAAATGTAAATTGTTGAACATAAGTTAGAAGGTGACATAAGTTAGACAATTTCCCAGATTTTTTCATTATGATGTTAGATTCATTAGTGTCTTAATGACATAAAAAAACCTATTCAGAGAATAGTAAAAGGGGTTCTTTTGGTAAAAAAGGAATTGCATTGGACCAATAGGTTTTCTCATGGAGGTGTCTACTAATAACTCGCACTACACGTTCTCACCTGAACTATCCTAACCCAACCTAACTTAACTTAACCTAACCTGCCATTCAATAAGCTTGCCAATTCTAAAAAAAAAACTATTTAAGCTTGAAATTAATTAACTTTTTACTTCCCCTAGAGCCTTTATTATTTTAAAAACACTACTATATTTTTAATCTCAACTATAATAGCAAATGCATAGAATCGTGCATAATTTGCAACAAAGCAAAAAAATCAAAAAGTTTTTCTTACAACTTCCGTTCAGTAGACGCGAAAACAAATAACCCAGCTAAACAGTAAAACCAAACCCACTTGAAAATTCAAACACACACGTGCTTTGTATTATAAAACTCATCTTTTATTTAGCTTCTAAAACCCCTCTATTTTACAATATTTTTTCCAACTTACAACTTTTTTTTACTTGCAGTAAAGTTATAGTAATCAAAAGTGACAATAATATTGTCATTGACCACACAAAACCAACACTTAGTGTTAATTACCAATACTACCGCTATAGTTTTTCTTTTCTTTTCCTTTATTTTTTTTTTTTTTTTAAATTATACACTTTAGCAAAATAAAAAGTCAATCAAACAGAACAGAAATAAAAACTCAATACCATTCAATTCGAATCAAATCAAATCAAATAGAAATAAATACTTGAATACTTGATGAACTAAAAAAACCGTAACGTACTATTAATATCATTTAAATTAGTATGCGTTACGCGTCATTAGGTTTTTTTTTTGCTTTGCAGCATAAAAACTACTGTCACAGAGCCCCTGGCAGGATATTGGACACAATCTATGCAATTAGCATTAGCGATAATGTTTGAAAAAATAACGAATTCATATAAATATCTAGTGTATAATTACTTAATGAATTTTAGAGAAATAAAATAATGAAATTATCTAAACAGATGTCAATGGAAGGCAGAGCAGGGATTTGGTCACACTTTAGAGCAAGTGAAGGTAGTCGACCTAATTAAATGTAAAAAAATAATACGAAAATTTGATGTGTAAAAACTAATAGAATATTACTAGAATAGACTTGAATTACAGACATAAGTATTTATTATGCTCATGAAATTTCACTGAGGTTGCAAGCCAAAAGCGGACTTACTGGTGAACTGAATTAAAAACCATTTTATTAGTTATTTTTTTCTATATTGCAAACATATTTCCAAATTAAAAACATTGAATTTGGCCGAACAGTCATCTGTTCCTTCAAAAATGGAATACACCTCTCATGTATGGGCCGGCGCCCCAAAATCTATTTATTTGTGTAGTCAAGAAGCTAATTTGTGACAATACGGTATCTAACTCTATTGACTCACTGGAGCAACAACAAATCTAATAAAATTAAGCAACATGTTCCTGATCAAGCGACCAAGTTAATAACCGATATATTCTTGGTCGATTAGCCGGTGAATTGCACCAGCAGAAGAGTTCCTATGCACAATAAACTCCCTCCAGAGAGAGAGAGATATTTTCAATGTACGAAAATTCAAAACGAATATTTTTAAAGACTAATTTCCTTTCTCTCCTTCTTTTCATAACCTAATTTCCTATTTTCGCCATAATGCGTTGCAAAAGTAGGGATTTTTTCCTGAGTGCTGTTCCAAATAAGAAAAAATCTCTTCCAGCGAGACACAATTTTTTTCGACAAAATTGCTCCATCTGGGGTTTTAGGGATCTGGGGAAAAGCCACATGTCATTATCGAGATTCCAATTTATTCACAGAAAATCACAGTTTGGTGTTAAATTTGGAGAGGTGGCATCATTGGCCCATTTTTTTCGATAATGTTGCTGAAAACGCCATACCAGACAATGTTGACCGCTACGGAGTCATGATATGGACAACGAACTGAAGTGGAAGATGTAAACTTGAATAGTATTTCATTGCGCACTCTATTCTAAGTTCGGAAATCGTTTAATCAGCCGTATTGGCGATGTTAATTGGCCTCCTCGGACCTATAATATGGCTAACAGGTTTTCCGATCCCCATATGCAGCACTTTTGTTTGTTTACAGAACTGCCGAGATGAAAAGGCGCCTAGTCAATCTATTTTGGATTGAGGCTTCTATAAGGCTCATATTGAGAAGCCATAAAAAGTGGAAGATCCTTGTGTCAAATTACCATCATGATGGTGCGTAAAATGTCAACCTGTTAAGATGGATAGCGATTTGACGTGCTTGCCTTAATACAGATACCTATCTAGGGACCCAGTGTCCCTATTCCGATTATTAGTGAGGTTTTTGGGGATTTGCGTGGTTGCTGTGTTTTCAAGACGATTTGCTAGAACTTTGTTTTCGGCTACAATATTGTTTTTGGGTACAATATTGAACGTGCATGCGGAGTTACTATAGGTATTGGATCTGTTAATGATGAGTGTTTGTAACTTATTTTTTTTGTTGTTTAAAATCTATCAGACCCCGATAACTATTGAAAATATACTAATAAATAATATTTTTTAAGACTACACTAACTGATTCCTTGCTCGTCTGCATAAAACACCCAGAGTCTGATAGACTAGCTCACTACCAATCAGGCTATCTTTACCAAGGTTTTACTTCGCTCTGGTCTCTAGGGTTCAGACCTTGTATCTACGGTTAAGGTTTGATAGATTTTTATTCGTTTGATTACTTTCAATTGACATTATCAATACAAGCGATGAGGTCGAAAAATATTTTATTCGTAAATTTCGATTAAACTGAAATCATATTTTTAATTTTGAAAAATTATTTTAATACAATTTATTTTTTATTTATTGTTTATAAACATTTTTCTTTTTTTCTTTCTGATATAAGCAGCTTGTACAAATTTTTTGTCACCCAACGCAAAACCCACCTTCCTTAACAACAATTTAATGCTCATAATTTGTTTATTTCACTTTTTGCACTTCACATTCGTTACGCAGTCATAAATCATAACGCACACACACTCAAACCCCAAATAAATTGTCAAATGTAATTAAAAATGCATAGAATTCTTAACCTACTCTTCAGGACATTCGCTTGAGCAACAACAACAACGGCAAATGCAAAGGCAACAATTTCACGATTAATTAGAGAAAAATGCAAATTTTCCACCAAAAATATTATCAACACGTGTATGTTGATACTTGATGGGTTGCAGCATAAAGGAAAAGTAAAATATTTCACAATGACATTTATCATACATGTTGAAGTATCTAGAGATACTTATGAGGTAAAATGAAGATACGAAAGCAGAAATACAATGTTACAATATGTCATATGACAACGAGTGTCAAGAAGACTACCTCTATTTTTTTTTTTTTTTTTTTTTGTGGAACACTTTGGTAGAGGGTGTGAGTTTTTCTTTTCTTTTAATTTAGATTTTATATTCATTCAAATTTTTAGTTTGAACACATTTTTTGTAAATATTTTCGCCTCAAAACAATGGCACGTGTTGCATAGTTTTACCAAAATGTTAACGTAATACGGTTTTGCGTTTTGTGAATGTTAAAAAAAGTGATAAAAATGCTTTTGGAAAAAATTCTCACAATATTTGTTTTTCTAAAGTCGTAAGTGTTAAAGTGTAAATCCTTGACATGCAACAACAACAAAAAGAGGAACTTTAGAGGCTTAAAAAGGCAGTTGATTAGTGTTTATGTTTATTTAGTTTGGTTTGAAACAACAACAAAATAAACAGTAAGAAACATGTTGAACAACTTAAAAACCCAAAATGTTAACCCTACAGAAGCATAAAGGGGACCAAAATGGACCATCGGAGATATATTTTTAATATTGAAATGTTAAAATGGTATTTTAAAGTGAGACAAGGGGGCCATAAAGATGCATATAAATAAACCTTGGAAAATAAACTTTAACACAAAAGAGCGTATAAATAATATCCTAGTGGAGATTTTGAATTTTTGCATTTCTAGCACAGTTGCTTTCAATGCAACATTGCTTCTGGAAAAGAAATTTTATAAAATATTTGTTAAAAAATAATAATTATACAAAAAATGGCTATCAATAATAGAAGAAGGGCTACCAATAATAGAAGATAAAAAGTGGCTTACGAAGGTTTTAGACATCTCAAACGAGAACTAATCACTATGGGCTATAAACTCCTACCCAGTACAAAATAGTCTGCAGATTTTAGGCCCTTGCGACTACTTCCTGTTTCCAAATTTAAAGGACTGGCTGAGTGGTACGAAATTTTGGTCAAACAAAGAGGGCATTAGTTAAAAAAGCTCCTTAAGAAACATTATTTGGAGAAAATAAATATACTCTGTACTAAAGGGCATTTCACACTACAAGTATTAATACTTTTGAGGAAAATAAGACCCTGACATGATAAGTTGTTATTGTTTGTTGAAAAATTACAAACATCTATAAGATAAGGGTTTGCAGGTTGCATTTTATTCAAAAGTATTAATACTTGTATTACAGTATGAAACGCCCTTAAATATATCGAGCTTAAAGTTAATTTGTTGAGCAATAAAACAATTTTTTGCCGAAAAAATATCTTTTATTTAAAATTTTAAGCAATTCGTTTAATTTTGTTGTTTTTTTTCTTTTAAGGGTTAATAATTTACTGTAGTGCTGCGTGTTTAAACAATTAATTTAAATTCAATAGAATCTTAGCTGAAACACGAAAGGATTCATTAGTTGAAAATGTTTAAATTTTATTATTCTATACTTTTTTAATAGACACTCGTTTACTCTCAAACACACCCTGATTTTGCATGTTAAAATTTGCTTGCTGCAATAATGACCATCTCATGGAAATCACCCCTTCCACTAACTTACCAGCCAAACTCTGGTATCTAATAAAAACCTTAAAAAACACTGACATAACAAAATCCTTTAGGAAGCAACTTAATTCATTTGATTTTTACGGTTGACCCGCATATTCTCAGCCAAAAAAAGAACCCCACCCAAATTTATAAACACACACACTCTCTCCTCTATCAGAATTAAAGAATCTAAAAATACCAAAAAAAAAAAAAAAAACAAAAAAGACATATTGTACACGTAAAGGCAATTAACATATTGTTGTTCTTCCACATTTATTTATTTTCTGGTATTTGCAAGCGACTTCTGTTTCATTAGTTGAAAATTTCGGAGAAAAAAAACTTTCTCACGCCTCACAATCGCAGAGGAATTAACATTAACACCCATGAAACTATCAGACAACATGTAACCACTTATAATTTGCTCAAACACTTTTAAGTTGATTTGATTTCATCAACAACAATCAAAATGCAGCAACAACAAAATCCTTACACCGATAGAAAATGTTTGTTGTGATTTGTTTTTAGTTTGATTTGATAACACGTGATTTACCAGCCACTCACTACCGAAAATTTTGTGACGCGTACATTGTAGTGGTCTATGTTAAGTCAACCAGCCAGTCAGTCAGTCAGTCATTCATTCGTTCAGCAGTCCTTCAAGGACATGACAAATTTGTTGTTCATATTGATTGTTGTCTATTTTTATATTGTATCTTGCAAAAACAATTAAAAATAGAGGAGGGTGGGTGTCTGGGCCTGGGACTCTATGGTTAGTGTGGGAACATCCTTTTTTCCCTTGATGAAATGTCACACAATGTTAAACACACAAGATTAACTGCAATTAAATGCATGAACAAATCTTGCAGATTAATCTAGTGTAACGAAGTTTTACATTTTACCAACAATTACAATCATGATTACAACTGCATTTGTAACCAGGATAATGGATATTAAATTGAATGTCATATTAAATTATGCAGTGTGACAACAAAAAGAATTTGGAAAACTTTTAAAAATAATGAAAAAAAAAACAAAAATCTTGATAAAATTAATGTTTTTTATTTATAAGCCTAGAAATAGTTTGAAGTACAGGAAGGAAAATTTTTTACAATATAGAATTTGTAGCAATTTCGTTGTAGTTTAAAGTTTATGATAGATACAAATTTTTAGTTAGAATATCCATTTGACCCTGCAGTCACTAATATCGATTACTTTTTGAGTGGTAACACGTCTTGGAGAATTTCGTTTTTCAAAATTGTTTTTTTTTTAAATTAAATAGAAATTACACAGAAATAATGTTTTGCCCAATGAAAAATTTTAATTAGTTTTAAATTTAAGTTTAATTAATTTTTTAATTGATTCAGTTATATATTTTTTGTTTAAAACAGGAAAAAATATTCTAAAATAAATAAATAATTGAGTCAATTAATTATTTAATTAAATTTTAATCTGAAACCAATTAACATATTTAATTGGTAAAAATATTTTTTCTGTTTAAGTCAAAGTAAGCACTAATCAGAAAAAGGTTTAAAATTTTTAAAAATATTAGGTGTTCTTTTTTACCGTTTTTGGATTAAAACAAGTTTTTAATGACCTTGAGCAACCTACATAACGGACGAAGAACGGCTACATTTTCGAGTACTATTTTCTTCCATTACTCCTCTTGGAGCATGTGGCACCACAAATTAGAAGAGATCCTTTCCTTAAGCTAAAGGTGGTTGCCGTATGATTAAGTCTATTGTTATTTTGCCTTGTGTCAGTTCCGTTAAGCGGCTCACCAGCTATGATTGGTCTGTATGATTGGTCTGTTGTAGCATACCCTTGGATAATAGTGCTGCCATCTGTCGTGGCCCAGAAACAACGCTCTCCATTATTTTTGAGTATTTCGCTTTTAAAAATCAGGAAATGGATAAGAACTGGCACGCGTTAACTTCATGCTCTTAGTCGAATTTTTCTACTTCTGAATTCCTTTGTGCATCCGTTTTGAGAGTTGTTTTGTTTTGAAAGATTTTTTTTTTTTTTTTGAAAGAAAATTAGGGAGTTTTATTTTAAGGTTTAGTTTCTATTACTATGGCCCTTGCAATCAAAAAGGAATACTATACAAACTCAAAAGTTAAAGGTGATCTAATTTTATATAAGTGACCTTATCTTTCGAAACTTAATATGCAGATAACACAACACTGCAGAAAAGTATGGGATAAATAGGAAATATTTAATGTGATCAAGAAAAATACGTTTAAATTTTTCATTCACGCCACACCCTTTTAAAAAATCGAGTTTTTAATTGAATTTTAATCACAACAACACGAACCCCAGCTTACGGCAGTTTGGCAACTAATTTGCACAAGGGTGCATCCTTCACCTTTCAGGAAGATGATATTTGGTTAAATGGTTTTTTTTTCCAGATTTGTTTCTTACTTGGTCCAATAATTATAAATAATGTTATCTTCTTTTAATGCTTCTCCTCTTCCAAGTACATATTAATGAAGATCAGTGCATGCTGATTCCAGCGTAACCTTATCAGCCGGTATTACTGCCTATGCTTTCTTTAGCAAAATCTATTGATTTAACTATTGTTTTAATTCTGGTATAAAGATGTGCATTCATGTCCCGTCACTAGATAGTATCACCGAAGAAATGGGTCAGCAGGATTGCATAAAATAAAATCTCAGATGGTTTATTCTTGATTGTTATCAAAAGCAACATCATACTGCCGATATTGTTTTTAAGCCCAAGCGATACCGAAACTGATACCGAAACTGATACTGATACCATACTTTTAAGCTCTCTCTGCAACTATAGTTAAGACTTGGATGAGATTTAGATTAGTTAAAGTTGTGCAATAAACGAACTCAGATATGGTTCTGGCAAAGTATTGAGTGTTGGGTACCGATTCTTTGACCATTTTTTGAGTACTAAATACTCTATACACTTAGCGTTGTAATTTTTATAAACAAAATGCGAACACATTAAAACTCTAATTAACAGCGAATTTCTATTATGTAAAAAAACTATTGAGAAGTATTGAGTACCCAGTCGATAAGTATTGAATAGAATCGAGTAAATAAAAGTAGAAAATATAGCCAGCATTACTGAGATATAGAGTTGTGGTTACAACAAGACTTTTTTTAAATACTCAAAAGTCTCAACCCACAAATTGTTAAATAAAAAATGTGATGAAAGGTTTTCTCTAAAACCGTTCAATACGTTTGGGACTTCCTCCCATATTTTCAGAAGTTTTCAACAAATAGTTCTTATAAAAAATTTTTTGTCTGCATTTTTTTTTTTATTTTTTGATAAAAAATTTGCGAAAATTCCACATCTGCTAAAAAAAATACGCAATTAAGTTTAAAATGACTCATCAAATTAAAAGCAAAACAAAAAACTATTACCGAAAACTTCATGAATATTCATAAATTATTCCATACAGAAAATAATTTAATAGACCAACCATTGAATTGTTAAAATAAGTTGTCAAAAATAAAAATGATCGATTGATTTCGAAGCCTACAAGTAGTAAGAAAAAAATTCACTTAAAAAACCACTACCATTTTTTTTATATGCAATAAAAAAGTAAAAATTATGATTATGGTTTTCCTTTAGTTAAAAGGATACTTTTGCAAATAACAAAAAAAAAAAAAACAGAAAGTAATTTGAACAATGACATGACAAAATACTTAAAATTACTTTTAGTCGCAAACAAAAAAATTGAAATTACAAAACTGACAGCGTTTTTCATAGGAAATGAAAAATGATATATAAACGAAAAATAAAAAATAATATTGGTTCCACACATAAACTTATCATCATATATCATAATCATCAACAGTATTGCAAATCAACGCCAAAAAAAGGATCCTTAAAAAGAAAACTAAAAAAACACCCTCACTTATGTGTGCGTCCTGCAATATTTACCCTTTCCCTTTGTTTTCTATATTTGGAATTTTAAAAATGACATGATATATGATTTTTTAACACTATTGTGCTGCTCGTTTTTTTTTTTTTTTTTGTTTGTCAATTTTTGTCAATAATGTCCCACAATCAAATCGTATATCAGTAGTTTAACAAAAATTTCAATTTTTGTTTTTATTTCAATTGAACAACTATAAATAGAGTTAAAAACATTATATTACATTCGTTTTTCAAATGTTTAACAAAAGGATTCGTTTCATATTGTCATTATTATTGTGTTTTACAAACACACAAGCACACACATCTACTCAAACATTCGATATCCTTCAAAACACCAACATTGTTGTTAACACATCATTTTTCAAATATAAAATTTTTTTATTGTCCTTTTTGTTAAACTACATCTTCTACGTAGAATTCATTGCATTGAAGTTATTTTGTCATTTTTAGGTTTTTTCTTTGTTTCCATACATTACATTTGGGTGCATGTCCCGAAAAAAAAACTCTATAACTCCATGGGAGTTCTTGCCATTATTACTTTAATTATGACTTTTTATTGGTTTTGATTGTCAAAATCCTTTTTTTTTTAATTAAGTAAAAAATGTAAGTAAGTAATTATCCTTTCCTTTATAGACAATGTAATGGTCAACGAAATGATAAATGATTAAATTTCAAAATAGTTTTCTTTTGTGTTTGTTTTATAAAAAAGACATTTCAAATAAAAATCAATTAAAAGGATCATTAATAACATTGAGTTTAAATTTGAGGTTAAGAGAAACCTCAAATTTTTGCCAAAAGGATGGGTTGCTGCTTTTATTTAACTTCTGTAAAAAAAGGAGTCTTAAATAGTCATTTAAAATGTTTCAAACAAACAGCACATAATTTTTAGGAGACATTTAATTAATGTTTAATTCAATGTAAGACTAAAATTCATTAGAGAAGTAAGCATTAATAGAACTTGTATTATTAGTATTATCTAGACAGTTTTACCGTCCATGTTTGTAATGCATATGAAAATTATAATTAATGATCTGGCTCATCATTATCTCGTTACAAAAATAACGATATCATGTTTTTGCTTTTTATTTCCTCTCACTTCATAGATTTCTAACATCATCATCTAGCACGCTCATTGCAAGATCAAGGTACTCTCATCACTGTAACAGTTATAATGAAAAATTCAGCAAAAATCTAAATTTCATTTAGAAAACGAGGTTTTCTAATTTTTAATATTTTACCAAAATATTGAAAAATTTTAAATACTAAAACCGAAAATCTAAGACAAAAATTCAATCTCGCTGAAACAATGAATTTTGCAAAAAAAAAAAACTTTAAAATTAACAAAAAAAATCAAAAAAAAAAAACGAGAATTTGCAATACAAAAAATAAAATGATAGAAAAATTTAAAAATTTTGCTAAAATATTGAAAGGAAAAAATAACTTTCAATGGAAAAAGCTGAAAATCACAAAATTTCCATGAACTACTCTCTATTTGTTTATTGGTGATTATATGCAAATAACGTGGAGGCTCATATGATGAAGAATAGACACGTATGATCCGCTGTTACACACCAGCAGAATACGCCGACTAATCGGCTCAGCATTTTATGGTCCAGGTATTTTTAATAAAATTTCCACTTATGTGTCTGTGCAAAAACACAGCGGTAATGCTATTATTACTGGTGCTGTAGCAACTCTGTGTTACATTTCATATACACTTGCTATTTCCATTTACCCTGGGTATTAGCGTAGAAGGGAATATTTTCTTGGGTACAAAAACATTTTTATTGGAAAATAATATTCTGAAAATAAATAAACAGAAAAAATTTTTTGCTCCTATTAAAAGTTTTAATTAGTTTCACATACAACTTTAATTTAATTTTTAATTAATTCGATTATCTACTTAATTGAAATATTATTGAATTTATTCTTAATTAATTATATAATTGAGTCAAGTCAAAAATTAATTAAATTTGTATCTGAAACTAATTAAAACTGTTAATAGGAGCCAAAAAATTTTTTTGTGTATATAGTATTTTTTCTGGTTTCAGGTTTGGAGGGGGATTTGGCCCCTCAGAATAGCATTTCTAGGCAAATTATCCTGGAAAACCTATGTCAATGATACTTGCTCTTCACAGAATAAATAGAAATATCTTTTGGAGTTATTAACAGGACTTCAATTAGGATTAGATATAAACTATTTTAAATATTTTAAGGTTTACTTTATTATTTATAATGCCTTGTTTTTTTTTATCTTATTCTAGTATTCTTCAATGATGAATGGCACTTTTATTCAACGTCTCTTTTCTTTACAGGGAATCGAAGGGGACATATTAAAATACAAGTAATTTTTCCTTCTAGAGCTAACATATCTTCCCTCATAATACACTCTACTTTTTTCTTATTCTTATTTGTATTTAGCATAGCAACGAAGACATTCACTATTTATAGTGAAACGCAAAAGGTATTTGGTGGGAATCGAACTTACAACTCTTAGACTGAGCGACAAGCCTACTGGGGAAACCTACATATTCCTTTCTTTACAAAGCTAATAAGGAAATATATATTTTAGTCTTATAAAAGATTATTGTGGTTAGATTAATTTTGGATATGGACTTTCTTAATTATTCCATTGATTTTTACCACTTCCATTCGACTTCTCTTTTCTTTACAGGAAATACCAATGAACATATCCTTGTGTTTTTTTTTCTAGGACTGTCAGCACATCTTACCTATTTTGTTTTTCTTCCTTCCTAATTTTCCCTACCCCTCATTTAATAAATAAATTTAGTCAAATAAGAGGATATTCCGCAAAACGAATGACAAAATACAAAATACAAATACAAAGGATTAAAAAAGTAAATTTCACAGGAGAGCCGTTTAAAGTTTTCAACGTTTCTTACGAGCGTAAATGCTGTTAACATTCCTGCTATGACACCAAAAATGTTAACGTGAGTTCGTGTTTGGTTCCGTGATAAACCTTAACCTCAAACTACCATTACGTTTCTTAAAGGCATAAAAACAGGATGGAAGCTGATAACGAAAATATTGCACCTGATATTAAAATAAATTCCTTTTCTATTTCTTAACATGAACCAATTATATTCCTTATAAGTTTAAAATAACTCATCAAATCACTTTCCTTAAAAATAATAAAATTTAAATAACCAAATTCTCTAAGTCCTTATAAAATTACCCAAACTCCTATATAAATCCACAACAGTTGGCGTTAACATTATTATTTAATTGAAAACAATCAACAGTAATCAAATGTAATTTTATACATCAACAGAAATTATATAAAAAAACGAACCCATAAATTACAACCAAAAAAAAAAATAGAGCAGCAAAAATTGTGGAAGCAAAAAAAAAATTCATTAACCAAAATAAAAGCAGCAATAACAACAAAGCACCAATTAAAGCTTCAAAAAATATGATAAAACAAATACAGAAAAAGAAAACAATTTAAATGACAATATGAGGTAATGAATTAACAATCATAACATTATCTAAATGATGATATTAAATATCACTATTATGAATTAACATAATTATTCTTATCACTCGGTCGGTAAAAGCTTTTACATATTTAAAAATAATAAAAAAGATATTTTTTGTTTTACTTGTTTGTTTGTTTGTTTTTTCTATAACAAACAATAAACAAGGCAAATAGTTCAAACTTGAATAATAAAAATCCCTGAAAAAGTACAGTTGTGACATTTAAGTGATTTGCTTAATATGTAGTAGTTGTTGCTGTTATTGTTATCCTTACAAATTAAGGGTGATTTTTTTGTTTGTTTGTTAACATTACTCCCCCTGCTTTTTGGTTGTCCAGAGCGGGTATTTTTTATTTTTTTTTTTAAGAAAAAAAAATGTAAATAAACACCTGAATACTTGTGTTTTGTTTTCTTTTTTTAATTTTTGTTGTTAATTTTTAATAGCAACACACACATATACTTGTGTATGTTTAAGTGTATATGTGATGTCCAAAAAGGATATATGTAAGTGTCTGTCAAAATGACGCAGTAACTGAGCTAAAAGTTTGTTATGAAATATGATCAGGCTTCAAACGAAACTATATATTAATATCGTTCATTGGTAATTTAGTAATTGTTGCAACACATTGTTGTACTTATTGTTGTTGCTGTTCTAGTTGCTTTGTCGGGCTTTTTGTTGTTGTATTTAATTTCGACAAAACAATGTTTCTTACATTTTTATTTAGATGAGTTGTTTGCGTGTTTTTAATTTTATTATAATTTTTCAGGTTATTTTTTTTTTATAAAAACAAAAACAAATTCTTTGTAATTTTTATAACATTAAAACACTTGATTGTTGGTGCTTTGAGGGTTAGAAAGAACAGTTACATTTTCATGGCATCTTTTTAATTGTAATCATAAAATAGATTTAACAATTATCTAGTCGCT
Organism: Phasia obesa; assembly: GCA_949628195.1. Classification (NCBI taxonomy): domain Eukaryota; kingdom Metazoa; phylum Arthropoda; class Insecta; order Diptera; family Tachinidae; genus Phasia; species Phasia obesa. The sequence goes on along the minus strand of OX451217.1, from coordinate 148,852,227 downwards.
CATATTTTCTACCAATCAAATATGATATAAAAAAAACCAACCATGATATTAATAAGAATTTAAATAGAGGTACAGTCAGCGTCACAAAAATAAAATCTAAAACCTGTTATGAATGATACCAGCTTTCCTGCTTTGTCTAGTGAAAAGATTTTTTAACTCAAATTTATTCTGTTCTAAACTTGCAAACTAAGAGTAACGATACCTATATTACACTTATTTCCTGCCGTAATAGAACGACTTTACTTTTACTGTATAGTGTTATGGAATTCAGTTAAGTCGCACTGGTGCAGCTTTGAACTTCAACTTCAAAGGCGGAAATAAGATTCTAAGAATGATCACAATTGCTCCCTAGTGTGTGTAAAAAGCTTCAACATTCACAATGATCCAAAGGCTTGATTTAAGGCAAAAATAGTGAAACATGCAATAACGTATTTAAGGAAGCTTAAAACCCTTCCAAAACTGCAGGCCCGTAACATCATAAGTGATCGCCTAATAAGGAGGGATATTGCTTCTCTAGGTCGAACATTAGAGGGATGACCGACAAATACTAACAACAACGGTGAATCAAACGAGTTGTTGTGTAGTACTGGACGAACCTAACAATTATATTTATTTATTTTCATTCGTTGATTCCTTTTGATTTAATATATGTATACTTATTGTTAAATACATTGAAGATCTTAGTCACAGAATTTTCTGTAGTTATTGTATTATAAAATAAACGGGGATAAGTCAATATGTCTCAATAAAATCATATAAAGAGTTATAAGAAAATTTCTGAAAAATTTCAAGTTTCAAATTCAATCTTCTTACTATTTATACCACCCATATCCAAAATGTATGGAATACAACTCTCATGTATGTACATGCCGGAGCCCCAAAGTATATTTTTGACAGCGTACAGGATGGCTCTCTCCTCATTAGTGACAACAGGGTATCAAACTCTATTGATTCACTGAAACATCGATGCTATGTGGGTTGTATTTCACTGTTTTATCGTTACTACAATGGTATGTCGTCTAATGAAATTGGAGAATTGGTTCCCGATACCGGTAAGTTTTTTTCATTTAACACGCTTTTCGTTAAGAGCCCATACATTTGTGGCCGATTGGGACCGGGGAATCAGTCTACAAATTTTATAAAAATTTGTTTTCAGCAGAACATTTTATATATTTAATACACTTCATGCAGAGGTCTTTCCTGTCACTTGCAAATCGAACAAAAAAATCAAATCGAATATTCTTAAACACTATTTTCCTTATACTATTTATAGAAAACTTCTAAAGAACACATTTTAAATGTCAATAAAGTTTGTATTTATCTAATGCTTGAATTATGAGCAACAAAATATTGGCCATTCTGTTCTAAGTCACATCTGTAGAGTCATCAGAATTCCCTTTTTCTTACTGATTGACTCCTTTTATCTCCAAATGAGGGGAACAAATTGAATATGCTGAAGAAGCCTTTCAGATAAATGGACATGTAGTTAAATAATGATATATCCTGTATATATATTTGCCTTCGTTCTTCATTAATTCATAAGCCTTTGATCTATTTCTTTAATTTCTTCAGCATCATTGCAAAAGACTAAATGCATTTACCGCGCTTTTACTTGATCTAGAACAAGCTTTAAATAATCCCGACAACGACATAAAGGTTTTCAAGATAAATAAGAAGGGATTACAATTAACATTGCACTCTAACCCTTCTTCTTGTCAGTCTTAAAAGTGATTTCCGTTGCTTTAATTACACGAGCACAACATTAAAATATCAAGAATATGCTTAAAGTTTATTGAACTTTTTGTAAACAAAAACTTCCTAAACAGAATAATATCGCAAAACAATACATAAAAAGAATAAAATTAAAAGCAAAGAAAAAACTAAACCCTATTTGCAGCATAAATATATATTTCTAATGCAAATAATAGAAAAACAGCATCAGTTATCAATAAGCAGGAAGATACACGGCAAGAAAACAACCAGTGACTTGTTAAAAAAAAAAAACATTTCAAAATATAAATAATTATTTTGTGTTAATTATAATTAAATTTTGACAATTAATTATTTTCTAAATTTTGCTTAAATTCGGTTTTTATCTCTTTCATTTTTCTCTGTGTAGCTGATAATTTAATTTTGCATTCAATATATGGAAAAAGTGCGTAACGCATATGTTTAAGCTTTACAAAAGGCGTTATGAGTCCCATTTGAAGCACTTACTCACACACACACACACACACACATATTCAACATGCAATTATTAAAATATCCTTATTGTTTTCACCAATACATCATGCAAAACACTTACACGCATGTGGCATTATGTGCTGTTGATTGTTTGGTCATTGAACTGGAAAACATGCCACTATTGCAAAAAAAACCAGAAACAACAACAACTCACTTACAACATTCAATGCGTAAATAAATACTTTTATTTTTTCTACTAAACAAGGAACAAGATACTCGTCGTACAGTTCATCAAAGAGAGTAAGAGTTTAAAATTAAAATTAAAAGTAAAATTCCCTTCCTCCTCTTGTTCGCCGTAAGTAAAAAGGATATTTTGTAAGAACTGAGTTGAGCAAAAAAAAAAACTGACTTTAAGAGTTAGAACTAAAACTAGAGGGGTCTTCTCTATTCCAAATGACAGCTGTTAAAATGCATTTAAATCATTTTTGTTATTAAGCTTTTTTTTGCTGAAGGAAAAGGCAGAAAAGTAAAACTTTAGATACCCGCCTTAAGGTTAGTTTCTAATGACTACTAACCCTTTTGCTTGTTTTGAATTGTTGTTCTGCGTTCTAAGTAATTGTGTAATTCTTGTACTATTTTGCAATATTTTTTTTTTTGGTTCAGTTAAATTGTCTCATTAAATGTTTAAAGAATTGTGGTAAAATATATTGTTGATTATCTATTGTTGTTGTGATAAAATATGCGTAACATCTGCTGCTATGCAACACGCATACACAGTCAATTCTTGCTAACGAGGACAAACAATAAAATTTTAAGCTTGAAATCCTAAATGTTTTAAATGTAAATATTTAATTATAATATTAAAATAAATAGCACTGCAATATATAAACGAATTAGCTAACACTAATTAAAGTGAAAATTTAATTTTTATCATTATAAAACCTTGAAATTAAACTTCATTATTTTCCAATATCCGCTTAAAAAATGTTTCTAAAAGGGAGAACAGGTATAGCATATTGTACCTTTTAGATAAAGATCTATCTATGGTTCACTAAAATCGGATTTCTACAGAAATGCCCATTTATCTCTTTATCTCCCCACTACGACCTAGTTTGAAAACAGATATAGATTTTTACAACCTCCAGTTAAGGATTTATATATGTTTCAAATTTCATTTAACTAGGTTTAGCCTTGTTTAGCGCATAAACATATAAACTTGCTAAGAGACTTATAATTTACTATCGATCCTCGGTGTGCTTCGCTAGCCTCATCACTAAAAAAAAATATAAACACCAGTAAGAAAAAATTATTGCCAAGCTTTAACTCGAAAATGCACATTCTTCTCAGATTACCCTGTATCAACTTTAGTGAGTGGCGTTATTGCAGTTCTTTAGATAAAGGATAATTACCTTATATGGAGGTCTTCGGCCTCCTGTCCTAACCACCAAAATTAACTCGAAAGCGCACGTTTTTCTCAAAGTAATAAGTTTCAGCACTCTACCTGTCGTATTTCTATAGGTTCTCGTCAAAAGATTTTCATGTTGATGCTCACTGCCAACTTTTTTCTAAATAGAAATTTCGATATCATTATTCCATTCCAAACATGAAAATCGTGACATGGAAAGCGATATTCTTGGCCTAAAATTTCAACAGGCCATTCCCATGGGCAAATCCCCAACGATATTTCAGGCAGAAGTATATGCCATCCTCATGTCATCCAGGGAATGAATAAGGAGAAAGCTAAAGGGTAAAAAAATATATGTATAAAATGTATGCAATGGTTATGCTGAGTGAAACGCTATTTCCTGGGCCGATTCAGAGCTCTCTCTCTCTAGCCATTGGGAAATCTGACTGGACTCATTTATCACATTATCTGGATGTACATCCCAAACGCTAGTATCAGTCAATAAGAGCTTCATAAAGCTACTTACGCGATGGTTTACCGGACATTGTGGTTGCGTTACCACCAATTCAATTTAGGAAATACTGAGATTAAAACTTGCAGGTGCTGTAAGCTGCACAGTGAGACTTCGGAACACGTACTTTATGCGTTTACTGCCTTGGTGTCTCGAACAACTTCCGCATTGAGTTGGCAAACTCTATTCCGATAGACAGACAAACAAACGCATTTTGTGCTTTTGATATATGGAGAATAGATATTAGATTCGATAAAGTATCTTCAGTTATTAAGCTAAAAAAAGGAAAGTCGTAGTTTTTCTTGAACAAACCTACATAGGTGATTTAACTAGGCACTGTAATGTAAGTAAACATTTTAATAGTGAATCAAACTGAATTACTCTGCATTTAAATGGCAATTTTTTAGTTATTTTAGTATTTCTTATAAACATGAACGTTTTCATAATATGATAACAAGAGCAGTTTTACTTTTTATCTAGCGTTTATGAATAAATATCCCTTTAATGAATATTCCACTGTCCTCGTTATGACTGTTTGTTAAATTTAAATAAAAATTCCGTAACTTATTCTAGCAATATTATGTGTAATTTAATTCTTAATAAATTAACAAAACAAGCAACTTAAAATAATTAATGGTTCTTTACACTTATTAACAGAAATGGAAATTAAAAACAATTTGGTGACATAAGGGCCTGACCCTAAACAAAATAAAACTAAAGACCAGAAAATTTTATTTTATTAACAGAAAAATGACAAGCGATGGTGTCAAATGATACACACAAATTATTATCTGTTTATGAAGGCTCTAAATAAAACTATTGTAATAACTTCTGTTATAAGAAAATGAAACATGACAAAATATTACTTTTACCTTTAAAAATTCTTGCTTTTTTAATTAAAATCCTTTGACCGGAAATGAAATATTAAGTGGAAAGAGAGTTTTTCATAACACTTCTCAATTATCCTTAGGCTTTTATTGACTATAATGGATTGTGAGAGGCTTATCTGTTTATTTGCAATTTTTTCCAAGTTTTAATTTCCTTTTGCCTTTACAATATTTCAATATTTCTTACATTTGCGAATAAAAAATGTTTGCTTAAGTAAACTTTAAATTAAAAGGAATTCCTACATGGATTGATGGAAGTTATTGCACTGACAGTGAAGCAAAAAAAAAAAAAATAAATAAATAAATATGCTCCCTAATTAAAACGAAATAAAGATGTGTATACATCAACGATACAGATTAGGTCAAGACTCTCTTTATAATTTATTGAATTTATTTACTGCTTTGAAGACTCCTTTAGAGTGCTGCAGATATGGTTTATACAAATATTTTTTTGTATAGAGGAACCCATCTATGGATAATTACTCATGATGTTACAACATAGGTTTTATATAATATTCTGTTATTCTAAAGTTCCGACACTATTTAGTTTCCTTAAAATTTTCCGTTAAAAAATATGCTGCCAGTACCCTTAGATCGGTAAAATTTCGTACTTTCACTTTTTTATCTCTATTTTTTTGGATATGAGATATTAATATGGAAAAAATTATCCTATATTGGCACCGAGGTACATGGGAACTACCCCACAAAATATATTATTTCATCCAGTACAGACAGACTAATATTCCCAAAATAGGTGTTTAGTGTTCTATATCGAAACAACATTTTCAAAAAACATTTCATGTACAGATATGGCCCTGTTACAATTTTTTTATATGTATAGACTAAGCAATTTTTCTTATAGTGGAGTCTTTTGAATTTTTTCTTATTTTCGCCCACTCTTTGGTTGAATTAATCAAAAACATCAACTTGAATGTTTTATGTCTACAAGATTTAATCATACAGTGTCATCTTTCCTCAGATTTGTTTTAATATTTTTTTCTATTAATAAACAAAAACAAACATCAACTATAAAACAGGATGCCCTGACAACCTGACGCAACGAAACTTCCATGATTACATATGGTACAGACTTCTATTTTATAACTCCTCTCTCAAGTATATATATTTTGCATTTATACGTTGAAATCTCCAACAACAAGAAACAACAGAAAGCAAATAAAGTGGAAATTTGATATGTAAAATTTAGCTTGAAGGTCAATAATAAATGGAAATGAAATGTTGCTACAAAACAGCTTCTGTTTTCCTCCTGTTCTGTTTTAAAGGAAACGAATCACTTTAAAATATTAAAAACAAATATTAATCCTTTCTACGCTAGAAAATACTATTCTTTATTTATGAATATGTTTTAATATAGAAACAAACGCAAAACATATCCTTTTTATTTTCAGAAATTTCTGATGTTTTTATTTGAATTTAACTGCAGCAACAGCCGCGTTTACTTTTGCCAGTTTTACGATGTCAATTAAATTAAGTGCCACCGCAGGCAAAAGCACTGTTTAAGTATTAAAAATAATATTGTAAGCATTTCAGTGAGATTAATAGTTTTTTTTTTGTGGAATAATTATTTACATTCGTATGTAAATAGTTTGTGAAAGGAGTGATTTTTAAAGGCAATATGCTAGAGATTCCAAGCGATAGAAGGCTTAGAATGGCTGGAACTCAACATAATGTGATGGAATTAAATAAGGAAATAGGCAAATTCTTAAACTTCTATTGTCAGATTAAATATAGGATGTAACTAATAGCAATGGTCCAAAAAATACTGATGAAGACTGTAGCGGGTCAGAAAATGCCATTTTCTGTAATCTTTTTATTTTTAATGATTTTGAGTGAATCTGCAACACTTTAGGAATTTTTTTTGCAAACGTCGAAATACAAACAAAAATTAATTGCAGCCGTTGAACAAGTGCTGTCGGTAGTCTAATTTACACCGCCCGTCAGCGGGACCTGAAACATGATTCTCCATCCCTGCAAGCAGTGCAAAGCAATGTATATAGCTGGGGACTAGTCATTTTAAATAAAGACTTACTTGCAGAATATGGAGCTGGAATTGCAGCACAGCTAATTGTTAGCAAGCAATAATTGTTCTTAAAGAGCCAACAAAAGTAGCTAAGCAGGTTGCAGCACACGGTGCTTACAATTTCAAATATAATTTAACACAGATAAAAATCTATACTATCAGCTACGCTCGTCATACGTTATGGTTTATGCCGACAAATGTTTTACTACTTTCAATGCAATTCAATAATTTTCTGGTGGGTACTCAATAATATGCCGGAGATGTCAAATGTTCAATTTATTTCTAAAAATACTACCCTAATATTATCGATCAATTAAGGTACTGATAAAGGTACTGACTTTTTCGGTTTAAAACTGGGATATTTTAAACACTCTTGCGTGACAATAGACGCCAATTGAATAAACTTTGTATTTGATTTGTATTTTTACTTTGTGGGATTACAACGTTATTAAATTATTTTAAACCCATTTGATCGAAATTTTTTTTAAAAATTTTATCGGATATTTTTTGTAAAAATTTTATCGAAAATTTTTTATAAAAATTTTGTCGAAAATTCTTTGTAAAAATTTTATATTTTATAAAAGTTAGGACCCTTCTGCAATCTATATTACGTTAGAAAGGTCAGGGTAAAGCGAATTTGGGAATCATATTGACCCTAATGACTGCTTCTGTATCCCTTTCAATAAAGGCATTTAATACAAATTAAAGCAAAAAACCATAACAATTCGCGGTCTAATATTTATTTAACAAAAGAAAAGCAAAAGAGAAACATTACAACCGAAAAAAATTAAAAACAACGTGAACAAAATAATGGAATAGTCTCATGTTGCTGAATTGCATTAGCAAATTTTTCGAAACTAACTTGGTGGGCTTAAATTTTCTGCATCTCTTCTGGTGTCCTGGCAAAGTTGCTTTCAACCCGAACACAGACGGACAGACCGACATCGCTTAATCAACTTCCAGAATATGTATACTTTATGGGCTCGGAAATGGATATTGTAGAAATTACACACGGATTAACAAATTTATATATACATATCGTGAGAAATCAAACTTGATTTAATTAAACTTGCTTGTATTATTAAACAAGTTTTTTTTTATAGCAGTTTGCCAAGAACACACCTCCAGTTTCTAGTCCCCATTTTAATTTTTAAAAAGAAAACATTGGTTGGGAAACCCTGATTGTACGTGCTCCCATAGAAGCAGGTTAAAAACGAAAGAACTATTTAAACATTATTCAAATTTACTTTAGTTTTATTTGAGATTTGGTATTAAAATTTACTCATTAATAATTTACAGTCAAATTTTGTTAGTAGTTTTTCTGATGGTATAAGATTAAATTAAAATTTGTTTTTACATGATTAAATGTAGAATGAAGGAAATAAACTTTACACTCAAATGAATTAGAGATAATAAATAGAACTTACTTCAAAGAAAAAGTTTTGAAATGTTTTTAAACTTACAGCTTGAAAATGTTGAAAATATTGCTGAAAAATTAATAAATTGTAATTAATTTAATTTTAGAACAAATAAATAAATTATTAATTGAAGGATTTTTGTTACTTTTTTTTTACGAATTTTAAAAAGCATTTAGTCCTGGTCGGGTTCTATCTTTAAAAGGAATTTCAACACTTGTATTTGTTATGTACCTTGATTTTTTATTTTTTTTTTATTTTATTTTCAAAATTATTATAATTAAAATTATAAAAAATCAAAAAATCAGCTAAAAGCACTACCAACAATGGCTATCGGCTTAACCTGTTAATTAATAAGGGAAAATAAAAATAAACTGTTTTTCTTGATTGTCCAAAGGTTTGATTTTTATAAAAAAAAACTAAATCAAATAATATGAAGATCTTCTATTTTGTTTTTAAACAACAAATTCCACAATTAATTTAAATAAAAAATTATTCATAAAAACAACTTTGAAACCATCATCCTTTCATGCACTTTATTATAATGTTATTTTAATCCTAAAATATTGTTAAGATACTCAACTTGAGAACAGAAACTCCTACTACACCCTTAAGTACATTTATGGCCAAATAAAAAAAAGGAAACAAAATTCCACGGCAATATTATAAACATGTCAAAAAGTAGTCATTTAATACAATACAAAGCTCCCATTCAATGATAATTAATTCAAGCATACGCACCATGATGATGTGATGATGATGATGATGGTTAATGCTTCAACATCTCCACCTCTCTGTAACGAAACTTTCAAACATTATCCTATAAGAAGCAACAAACCAAACGTAGATAGATTCAGAATAACAATCTTATCGATACGATGCGATACTTTTCTCTTTGTTTTTCCTTGTTTTTGTGGCCATAATCATAAAAAATAATGAGCCATTGTAAGAAAAGTTTGGTCGGCGAAAAGTGAATGACGACTTAAGGAAAAAGTTTTCTTGGCAAAAAGATTTAAATGTTTATTTACAACAATCGACCAGAATACGAGTATTACGAGTGGTAGAATGTAAGAAAAACACTTAAACCTAAAAGCCATTGTTTTAGCAACAGCAGCCAAAAGTGGTAAAAATTGTTAAGGGTAAAAAGGATTTTTCTATTACTTTTCTCAATCTCAATGGATTTTTCACTAAATAAAATTGATAAGTGTATCAATACAAAATAACGATGATGATGATAACGATGACGGAATGTTATAATAATGATGATGTTAATGATGATTTTATTCCATCATTTCAATGTGTTATAAAAGTGATGTAATGATACTCAAATGTATTACAATATTTAGATGTTGCATCACGATAATCAAGGATATTTTGCCCATTCAATATTTAAACAATATTTTTATTTTGTCTGCTTCCTAGTCGGCTTATCGGTTTGAGTGTTTAAATATTATTTTGTAATTAAAGTTGCTTGTCAGTATACAAACACTTTGGAAATTTGATGTCAATATTTACTTGACTTTTGTTGCAAATAAAATCTTCGCAATACACACTCTTATGCGTTCAAAGTGGAAATATAATTAATTCTGTCATTTCTAAGATATAAGAATAATATTGCCAAATATTATCTTTGAATGGAGATATAAAAGTATAGATAGTGTTACATAGCTGGTTTTATAACAATATAAAAGTAACACTGTACAACAATTTCAAACTTTTTCTAAAAATTACGGGGTTCCGTCAATTGATTCTGGTAGAGGAGACCAACAAAAAATATACGTATTTCGGCATTTGGAGAGATCACATAGGAATTTTATGTTAGAGGCGGTTAAAGTTTCTCGATATATAAAAAAAAAAAACTATGTTTTCTTTACATCTGAGGTGTAGGGTATGTTCAGCAACTTTTCAGAAAATGTTATGGGGAATTTTTTTGTAGAACATATTAACTATCTACCTAGCACTCATAACGCCATTTTGTGGCTTTGTTATAACAAATCGTAAAAAACTCCCGAAAAAGGGGAAAAGCGGATATAAAATGTTCTAGAAAAATGTGGGCCATAAAATTTTAATATATACAGAAAACACCATTCGATTCTATTATCAAAGAGTAGTAAAACTGAGTTTGGCGAAATTGGTGACCAACTTTTATTTATGAGCTTCGAAAGATTCGGAAAATCAGTGGACCCTTCAAAAAAGGTCTCATCAGTTTTTGTCTAACATCTCATTCCAGCTAGATGATAGCTCCTAACCTTGTTCGGCAATAGTGCCTTTTTTTAAAAAAAATTAAACTTTTTTATACTTTTGTCAGCATAACTTACAGCGGCTCTTAAATTTTCAGCATTAGACAAAAACCTTTGAGTCCTTTTTTGAAGGGCCTACTGATTTTCCAAATCTTTCGTGCCCATTAGTCACCAATTTCGCCAAACGGAGTATAGGATTTTACTACCCTTTGATACCCTAACCTATAGTGTAACTTCCTTTTATTTTTTCCACTGTTGCACTGTGTAATTAGAATAATTATATTATATATTACAGAAAAAAAATTCTGAAAGTCAAATGCATAAAAAATCCATGCTCATCATATAAACTGTAATCAGAATAACTCATTTAAAAAAATCTTCCGAATATAAGATATACCAATCGTCTTTTTGTATTTCGGACCAGCACTCAGGGGATGTCGCTACTTATTCAATGCATTGTGCCTTATCTCATTTGAGCACATTACATTGTTGTAACGATAAACAGCGAAACACAGCCCACATTGCCTCGATGTTCAAGAGTGTCAATAGCGTTGGATATCCTACTGTCACCTATTAGCTTCTTTGCCCTATTTTGCATGCGGTCGAGTAGCTCCACCACATACATAGGAATTGCATTCCATTTTTAGTCGGATAAAGGTGGTATAAGTAGTAAGGAGATCAGATAGAGTCACATATCTTTTATACGTTTCAAAAACCGAGACTTTGATTTTCATGTCAAGAACATCAAAAGCTTCCGATGCCTTAATACTTATACCACCCATAATTACAGATGAACCACAATTCACGATCGAAGGTCTGTGCATAAGCTCACAAAACTCCGTCTTACGAACATTAAAATCGACTCTGTTCGCCTAAGCCCAATTAGATATTGTTACGAGATCCGGATTGAGTCTCTTTTGACCTCTTGGACGCAATCTCCAAAAGGCCATTCGTATTCATTGCAGAATGAATACGAATGGCAAATGCTGTTCTCATCTACAAAAGAGCAGGTGGGTTTGCAAGTTTGATAGGGAAGGTCATTTAGAAAAATAAGAAATATGGGAGAATGAACAGACCCTTGTGGTACCCGTTAGCTGAGGCATCTATAATTCATATGTCTCCTAGTTGAGAGCAAATAGCTCTAATTATTCTTCCATAATTTCTTGTATTATTAATAAAAGAAATATTATAATGGGGTTAAAATTTTAATTAAAACTTTAATTCTATTTTCCTGCCCTCATCGCCAAATAAATAATATTTTAATAACGTGGAAATCCTTTTGCTATTAATTATGTGCACATGAATAATTTCGTTAATTTAAATATAAAATGTGACTTTCAAACTTAGCAAGGAATATTTATTTTGTGTTTGCCGAAATACCATACAATATACAGAACAACACTTTACACTAACCCTTCGCTACAACGAAAGAAAAAATAATCAAGTACTGCAGCGTTAAAGGTGGCAATAAAGGACTTGTAAATATTTTGGTTGTTTTTTGTTTTTCTTTTGCAAAAAACCAACATAAAAGAGTTTAAATACTCCCGCACTCAGGCATTAGCGCACAATGAGCGATTAATAAATAAATCCTGCAAAAATGAAACTTCAACTTTTTTATTTTAAATATTCAACATGCTGGGTGTTTGTTGTGTGACTCTGCGTAATTATTAAAGCGTAAATGTAAATATAACAAAAACAAAAAAGAAGCAACAAAAGAAAGTATATTTTTGAAACAACAAAAAAAAAAAAAAATCAAAATTTATTTCGATTATAAAGAGTTTAGCAGTTAGCAAAAGCATCTATTGAAACGTCAAAGTCTGTTTGTTTGTTTGTTTGTTTTTATTATTTGTTGCTCATTCATGTTTTTGTAATTATAATGAACTTTTTTTTAACAACTTCTTGTAATATTTTGTTGTCGTTGTTGTGCACTTTTCAAAAGCAAATGAAGCATTAAAAGAAACCACTTCTTGAACTCAGAATGGCTACAAGGATAATGATGCCGTGTATAACATCGCCACTGTTGACGATAAGTATAATGAGGTTGGTAATGGTGATGAGAGTGCATAAATCTTGTTGTTCAATGTTGTTCAAAAAGAAGTTGTTACTTCGTTTGCTTAAAAAATTATACACTTGGATTAATGAGCAACCAGTCAGTCAGCCTGCCACCAACCAAACCATATAATAAAATCCAAAAAATTGAAAAGGAACGCGGATCATGTTGATAAATTTCTTTTTTGATTTTATAAAAAAAAAATGTTGTTACACGCAAAAAAAAAGACTGCTGCTGTTTCAGTTGCCATTTGTTTGCCGAGCAAATATTAAATTCATCTCTTGTGTGTTAGTTACCAACGAATAAATTCTTAAGTGTTTTTCCTTGAATGAAGTTTGTAAATTTAATCAGTAACTTTATATTACATTTCTAGTACATAAGTATGTTTAAATGCCAAGAATTTGCACAAAGAAAAAATCATAAATTTTCACCAAAAAATTTTGTTGTTTTTATGTTAAAAACTAAAAAAAAATTGTTACAAGAAATGCTAGAAACAAATTGCTGCATTTCCACAAATTTCTCTTTAACGTCTATTGAAATTTTTGGTCATTATGGCCATCTAAATTATGTACTTTTTATAGTTCATCACACCCTTCACCACAGGTGAAAAAGGGTATATATAAGTTTGCCATTCCGTGCGTAATTTCTCAATATTCTTTTTCGACCCCATAAAAAATATATATTCTGGATCCTTATACATAGAGAAGTTGATAAAGTGATGTTCTTGTGCCCCTCCATCCGTCTGTGTTCAGGTTGAAATCAACTTTTCCAAGGCACCAGAAGAGATACAGAAAATTAAAGCCCAACGATCTGCCAAGCACAGTTTCGGAAATTTCACTAATGGAATTCAGCAACATCGAACCCTTCCTTCGAGGATGTGAGAAAAAACCACGCCTAACAACTTTTTTTTGTTTTTATTTTTTCGTTTGTAATAATTCTCGTTGCTTTTTTTGTTAAATAAATATTAGACCACGACCAGTATGCATATAGATCTCGGGGGATTGAGGGGCGATTTTTGTTTGTTTTTAGTTGGGGTTTTTCTGCTTTGATTTTTATTAAAGGCCTTTATAGGTAGCCTACTGGTAACCAGGAAGAGTCAAATGACACATTAAGGGGCGGTGAATAATATGATAAAAATTTTATTAAGGTATTTTTAATTTTGTCTGAACATTCTAACGCAATTTATATTGCAGGAAAGTAGTAATTAAAAAAAAATACAAAAACAATCAAAAAAAATTTACAAAAAATTTTTAAAAAAATTTTTAAAAAAATTTTTAAAAAAATTTTAGCATCGAATTTTTACAAAAAATATTCAGACAATATTAACTAAAATTTTTCAAAAATAAATTTTACACAAAATTTAAAAAAAATAAAAAAAAAATTTTAACAAAAAAAATTTTAACCATTTTTACTAAAATTTTCTAAATATTTTCCAAAAAAAATTTAAAAAAATATTAAAAATAATTTTCCAAAATATTTTCAATAAAAAATTTAGTAAAACGTTTTTCAATAAAATTTAAAAAAAAAATTATATAGAATTTTTCAAACGATTTTTAATAAAATTTTTACTAAGAATTTTTCAAACGATTTTTAATAAAATTTTTACAAAATTTTAAATAAAAATAAAAAACAAAAATTATAATATTTAAAAAAAAAATTATAGAAAATGTTCACAACGCATTTCAGTTGACGATACATTTCGTATACGAAATATTGCTGATTAGTGAAAAAAGCGCAATTCTTTTTTTAATGCGTTTGTCTCTTAAATTAAATTAATTTTGTACCTAAGTCTGTAAAAATAAAATCACCGTGGTGAATGGAATAGAAGATTCGGCACGGCCAAATATAGCACTCTTACTTATTTTTTATTGTATTTGAAACAAATAAATCTTTTTTTTTTAAGTACGTTAGCCTAAGTAGCTATTTCTGGTTTTAGGTTCATTGGATTTACTCCGCCAATAAACTAAATACTGTTGTCATTCATACCATACGGTGCAAAACATCGTCATCCAAATACCCAGTGGATTTCCACGATTGGCGTTAATTTTTTATTATATGCTTCGTTGCCCCACTCATTTTTAATTGAGTTCGAAACGAACTGGCTTAGATTTCATTATAATCTAAATGAATCGGTTTATTTTTCATTGTAACGAATATGTGCATATCTTTTGAAACGTTACAATCAAAGAGCCACTAATAAGAATAAAAAACAAAATATTAAAGGGTGCTCCATGAAAAACGTAAAAAATATTTAAATCTTGTATTTTTAAGTTTATATAATGAATGTAGTGAGGAATCCTACGTGTGTGAATCTCCCTCGCTCTTGACTGATTTATTTGATATTCAATAGCCATCCCCGGTGTACTTTGTTATACCATCCTAAGAATTTCATGGAATAAGCTATTCTGTCCTATTCCATGAAGCTCTTACCTGAAAACGCAAACACATACCAAATTTAAAAAGTTTCATTATTTTTGTTCTCAAGGTGTTAATGAAAATTTAATGAAGATTTAATAAATAAAAAAATGAATGGGAAGTACCCATACCTGCGGCCAATAACACCATGTGTCAACTGGAAAATTCACTTTATTTTCATAGCAGCTGTATTAAATTTAAAGCGTGTCACTATTTTGGTTATCAAGATGCAGGATAATTATTAAGTGCAATGTATGGGGTACCCATCCCACCGGTACGTTAAACAAATTTAGCCTATTTTGATGTCTAGTAGGTGTAAACAACCACAGATTCATCTTTATATAGATATAAAGTTTAAATTTTCTATCAATCGGTGAGTTTTAAATGTTCATTTAAATAAACCGTTTTTAAGTTTGATTAAGTTGCAATATTTTTATAGTCCCTGTTCATGATTCAACAAGTTTTCCACAACATTTATTAATTTTTCCTCCCATTTTTTTTAGAACTTTCATCAACGTTTAACCCCTTTTTATTGTAAATAATTTTGGCATGAGTTTTGGTTTTGTATTTTTGATTACAATTTATTAAATTTTTGAGCAATATTACACCCGTCTAAAGGCTTAATTAAAACGGCTTTATTAAAGATTTTTGCTTAGGAAAGTAGCTTATTGTCTGCTGGAAGTAAATAGAAAATTCGCGGTCAAAATGAAATAAAATGAGTATTATTCAGTTTGCTGTAGACACAAAATTCGTTACAGATTATTAATTAGAGATATTTGCGTGTTAAAGTTACAGACTGTTGTATTAAACGTAACTGAACCGTGGAAAACAAGCCAAAGGATTGCGACACAACGGGAAGCCGCTTAAAAATTGACGAAATTGTTTTTAAGTTTTTTTTTTTTTTTGTTTCATCATTTGGCTGATTGAATTTCCAACAATGTGAAAACAATGTAATACATGAATGCTACACGGTTAGAAAAAAGTACAACTGAATGGCTTTTGTGGTGGTAGAGGGGGTTTGGGGTTACTTTTTAAGCCAACAACTGAATTTTCGCGTTAGAAATGTCAATGACAGGTTTCAAATGTTTAAACGAAGATTGAATTGTTCATACTGGCCTTTTAAATTTATGGTTAGGAGGGGGAGCGGAGGGGGAGGTGAAATTCACTAGAAAAGGGTTAGATTTTTTACGTTTGGCTACTTTAGTAAATTAAAAAATTGTGTGACTTTGAAGGGGTAAATATATTTAAAAAATATTACAATATTGGCGAATTTGTTCTTTGGTCGCAGAGGCTTAATTTTTATAATTTCTTTACAAATTGGAATTCTTAAAAACAGGATCAAGCAAACACTAAAATTCCTTGCGGTTTAATCCTGAGATGCTTTAACGCCTTAGTGAACATTTTTTTTGTTCGTAACAGTGGGTTACCTTAGAGAAAATATTTATTTAGGACTCATTGGTGTTTTTCGTAAGACTTTTTCTTTGATATTGAATGTGTTGCTTAAAAAAATAGAAAAACAAAATTATGTTTTCATCTGGGAATTTGTTCATTTTTTCCATACAATTATTCTTGTTTGTGTGTTGGGATGTTTTTTTTTTTTTTTTTTGTAAAGGATTATTAATATTTTTTAATAAAATTAGGTGAGAGAAGACAAGTGTGTTTGTTTATCCTTTTGTCTGTCTATACTTATTTTTAATAAAGCCCTTTTATGTTGATATTTTAGTTTATCTAACTGAGCGGATTAATAAGCTGGAAATTTATTTTTGTGGCATACGAAAACGTTTTTTTTTTTTTTTTTTGCGTTTAGTTCTAAGGTTTGTTTGTTTATCTTAGACCTTTTGATTGTTTATTCTGTTTGACAAAAGCAATATAGAAAAGAGAACTAAATATTTAGAAAAATATTCTTAGACGTTGTTTTTCTAATTAATGGAATTAATTAAGGATATTGACCTTATAATGGATGAGATTATACGGGTCTGTTCGAAAGGAGATAAAGAAATTTTTAATTAGAAATTTCTTTTATAAAAGAAATTTTGAAGTACATTCTTATAACAACTGGCCAGCTGTCAGAGCAGTTTGAGCGCATAGAAAATCTTCCTAGTGTTGACAAGATTGTGTTAGAATTGTACAGTAGTTGGATTAAAAGTCTTTCATTTCATATGTTAAAGGAGTATTTCATTAACTTAATTAAATTAAATTTTAGTTATTTTCATTTTGCCTTCAACATTACAACTATTTGATAAATATAATTTACCCATCTCAATGGCAACTGTGAGGTCATTTAAAGATTCTCGTCTAATTGATAATTTAGGTCAACTTCTTCGAATTCCCATTACCCACCTACTACTAAATAGCCGTCAGACAATTTAAAAGTCAAATGTGGTAAAAAAAAAGTTAGACGACACAAAAAATAAAGATAAACTATAACAACTTATTTAACACATTCTAACCAAACATAAAAACACTAACTCACACTTACGCACCCATCCACACACGCACACATGATTACATAGATACACATGATTAAACTAGACCCATCAGTCTGCTCTTTACACAAAGTCAATGGAAGATACAAGGAAACCGGGCAACCAAGTAAGTAAGAACGCATATCATTTGACAGATGAACTCATGTTGACAGTTGTTGACACTGACACATAACATTTGTAATATTGTTTTTTTTTTGTTTTGTTTTGTATCTCCTCACTACGTTTATAAATATATTAGTATAAAGTGTGGCTGGCTGTATCTGTGATGATGTTTGCTATTTGAATTTGAACCATTTGCAAAAATTGTTTTTCGTTACAGTTGAATAAACATAATTCAGACATAGAAAAAAATTACTTGCATTTACTAGAGAAAATTGTTATAAACAATAAAAAAAAAAAATCAAGAAAAATTGCGTCTATTTTTTTGGAGTTGGATAAAAAATTGTTTTTAATGCGAGTTTATATGTGAGAGAGAGGAAGTAGCGTGTTCGCATGTGTGTGTATATTGTAATGATAAATAGCTTGACATGATGTCAACAAGACACTTCCGACTTAATTGTGCGAGTATTTTGTAGTAAAAAAGGTTAAAGTAGTTATGATATTTTCTTTCTAATAAACTAGATATTTTTTTTTTAAATAAAATATACCCGTTTGTTATAAGATAAAGAATTTTTCTAAATAGGTTCCAATCTTCCATAAAAATTTTAGCTATTCACATTCAGGCTATTCACATATATTAACAAAGAATTTATATTACATTTTCTGTATGTGATGACATCACCTGCCGAATGTAAGTTAAGTCCTTCTTGACTAGATGAAGGTTCCATTAAGACCAGTTGCGACTTTATCGAAAAAGGATCAATATGATGACGATTTAATAACCCAATCTGGTGGCAGTTTTCATTGTTGTCTCTAATTCGTTCTAAGCAGACATTTGACAACTTTATCTAGGTTTTATAGGTTCTTGCTGAATAATTGGAAACTCATCAGGCTTCACTCATAATTTGATATGATCGATCTGTATTGAAGTTCAGCGTTCAACACTACTTTGTGTATTTCTCTATTTCCACGATTTAGAGGTAGGCAATAACCATTACGTTAATTCCCCAGCAAAGCCTTACCAAATTGGCTTTTTCATTGTTCTTGAGGATACTGGTTGCTGTATTTTAACCTTCAAAGCAATTTTGTTCAGTTCACAGTTGAAAAATATCAAGATATGGTCCATAAGGGAACCATTATATTTATCCTACAATGAGCAATCTTCTTATTCATTTTAACACCAAAAGCAAAGCTTGTGCTAAAGAGCTAACTAAGTAAATATTAATCTTATTCAAACCTGCATGCTTACTTAGGTTTCCAAAATCACACGTTAATGGCACTTATGAAAACAATATGCAGTCTTAAAATCCTAAATATTTTTGGCATTTACAAATTTAGAACCTTACTTTTTTAGATTAGCATTTTGTGGAGCTAATCTCCGGCGTAATTTCTCTTCTTTGCAAGACTGCTAAGCTCTACTGCTGTAAAAAAAAGGTTAAAAGAAAATGGGTTACTTATTGTTTGATAAAAGGCTTTGTTGCGGACATATCTCCAAATAGATCAAATGGTATAAAAAAGTTCTGTTTGGAAGGTGAATCACACCTCACCTACGGAAATCAACGATTATCTCAATATAACGAAATTTTCATTTTCTGATTTATGAAGAAATGCTATATAGCGAGTAGTTATAGAAACCGAAGCACAAGAAGATGTTCAGAGTTTTATGTAAGTAGCTCAAATAACATCCAGACTAATCTATGGACGAGATGGCTGAGCAGTATATCATCGAAGACTTTGGGTTCCGAATTACACCTTTTTGAAAACTCAAACTTTGACGCAGGATTTAATAAACACATATCTCTCTACTTCTAATAACTACAGGAATATTAATGACAGTAATGGGGACTGTTTTGGCGGCACTATGTAATCGTATGTAACCATTTCTGTCGTAGTCGTTAGGAGGTTGGGGAAAATGATAAAATCATTTTCTTTGTTACTATTTTAGATTAATGTGGAGCATTGGTTATGCAATACAAATATTGTGTAAATCGTAGTCGCGTAGCATTTTACTCAAAATCGCCTTAATAAGGTATTAGCCTAGGAAGGGTACCGCCAATTAGGACTAGACACCCCCACTCAGAGACCTATTGGTACATTGTGGTTCCTTAATAAGCTATGGTAATTGCCTTAAAAATTCCATTTTCAAACAATTTTTTTTTTAAATCTGAAATAAATTATATGTAGATTGTTTCTATAAAGCATTGCAGACATAAGCTGGAATTCTTGCATATACAGAGAGATACAAATAAATATCAATAATTTATATGTATGTACATATGTATATGTAATTCCCCTTCCTTCTATCAATTTTTCAGTGCTAAAAAATGATGGCGAGAGTCTGTTTTGAACTGCAAAAAATAATCATCATCTAAATTGATTAGTAGCTCGAAAAAAAAGATAAATTAATGACAAGCAATTTATTAATTTCATTACAGAAGTCAGATATAAGGAGTTTTCCCTACAACATTCTGAGTATTTTGAGTGATGATGAAAATGCTTTAAATTCATTTGTGTATGACATAAAAAACAGACCGTAAATAAATCAATAAATGATTTTTATTCATTGCAAAGTTGTTTATTTTTTTACGAATATTTGATAAAAATTACTATTGACTTGTTGACACATGTGAATCCCAGGGTGGTTCTATATCACTTCTCATTTTTTTTTTTTTGCAGAACAAACATTAAATGATGAATTTTTGGTTGATGTTTGACCATTTTTTAAACATAAATATGGCACATGTTCAATAATAAAGATTGATGACCTAAATTAATGGAGTATAAATAACCAATATTTTATGTAAAAGAATAAAAACGAAGAACTGTCTGGATTATTTAAAATATTTTCTTTTTCTCGCTAAAAAATCAACTGCGTAAAAAACAAATCCCTCAACAAGATCTATTAAAAAGCGAAATCATAAAACTTATAAGTTTATGGCTGTCTTTTTTGTCTTTGGACAATGGTCAGCCAGATTTTAAGTCATAAAGTACTTAAAATATTAATACAAAGTATTTTTTACTTCTTTTTACGCTAATCACCGCGTGAGTCTGCCAAAAACAAAACAAATAGACTTTTCTCAAATGTCCTTGTTTATTGCCAGGAAGTTGCTGGGTTTTTCTTCATAAAAGTTTTTGGAAAAAAAAAAAGGAATTCTAGGGCGTTTTTATAAAGTCTTTTAGTTTGTTTATGTGTTTTAATATTTTATTCTTTGTGTTTTGTTTTTTATAGATCTTGTTCATAAATTCAGTGATTTTATAATGACAGATATGTTTCAACTTGCTGGCAACAAAAGGTTTCCTATAGAGTTTCTTTGAAGGCCTCCTTTCAATTCACCCCTTTTTCTGAACAATAATCAAACATTTAAAGGTGTTTTCTTTTAAAACAATTACCCTGGCGTATTTATCTGTTTTTTTTTTTTTTTTTTTTGTTTAAATTAAGTTTGTTGCAATTTTTATTGGCTGCCTTTTTTCTATTTTCCCTTTTTTAATATGCGCGACTTTTGTTTGTTTTTATGTGGCGGCAAACAAAGTATTTGTTTGTGTTAAAGTTGAAAGAATTTATAACAATTTATGAATGACAGACGGTGGAATTTTAAAAATAATTATAGTAAATACACTGAAACAAATTGCAGAACAAGTTTAATAGTGGAATGAGTGTAAATTGTATTTATTTATTTGTTTTTAAATCTAGAGAAAAAAATTGTGGTGCTTCTCACAGCTTTAAAAATTATTTTTATTTCAATAACGTTTCACTAAGAACAAAGACTTTTCGAAGAAATACAGAAACTACTTATTTGCAATAAGAAATCATCAGTTAGGAAGAGTGAAACAGTCTGATTGTACGACTTAAACACACATCACTTGATAAAATGTATGGAATTATTTTTGTTTCATCTTTGCTGATGAATATATATATTTGCTAGCAAAAATACGAAATAAAGCATGTAATTGGAACTGCTGTAAAATATAGTCTAAAGTAGCATTAATTTAGGGCCGTTTCACACTTTTATGCAATTAATAAAACTTAAAAAAATGCCACCTGGTTCTAATTGCTGTTTGAAATTTTTAAAAAAAGAATAAGAACTCATTATGTTAGGGTTAATTTTCTGTAAAAGTATTAATACTTTTCTTATATTTTGAAATGGCCCTTACTGAAACCGCTTATGAGCTTATCAAGATTTAAACTCCTGCCTTCAAATACCATTAACTATAGGCATCTCAACCGAGAAGGTGCATCTCCTCTTTCATGGATATTTGAAAATAAAAATAGCTCTTCCAGCGTTGGGTGCCTTAATCAAGACAATGCAGGGATATTCATGTGTTTTGTCTTTATTGTAAAATTTCACATATTGGTATCAACCATATAGAGTTCCTTTCCTATTTTCTGTTTCTAAATTTGAAAAAATTACGATTTGGGTCCAAAGATGAAGTCATCATTGAAACAAAGGACTGTTCTGAGGGAATTGAGAAATTGTACTATGTAATGGGAATAAACAAACTTGAAAGACGCTTGGCTAAATGTATTGAGCTTAAAGGAGACTTTTTTGAGATATAAACCGATTTTATATGGTTTATTAAAAAATTCCCTTAATTATCAAATTACCCCCATATTTTTTTATTTTGAAGCAGATCTCTATTTTTGTGGGTCCCTTTTAGAATCTCCTTCGTTACTCAGTGGTTTCTGGTATGCGACTGATAATTTATTACACCTTACAACTAAATCCAAGCATGCGCATAAGGAATAACGAAGTCTAGCACCTACTATCTTTGTACAAACCTAAATAACGGCGCAATGCTTTGTAATAAACAGTAATGTTTATATATTTTTTTAGAAAATCTAATAAATTTAAATGCAAAATAGAGATAGAAGCCTTAGATAAAGCAGAAAATAGCTAAAATTGCAACCCTCTTACACAAACAAAAAAAATATCAGTTTGTTTGCACCCAACTTCACTACCTAACGCTCTGTCAAAATTCGATTTTCCAATTACCAACCGTTGACGCCGCCATTTAGGTTTGCTTCATACATTTTGTACATACAAATTTTTGTACATGAGAATTTTTGACAGTTATTTTATGCCTTACGCGCTTGTTTAGGTTTAGCTGTTACTTTCATTGAGTCGCGTGCTGTCACTAGCCTTATACTTTCGAATGTAGTGATTTCAGACTGTCTACTAATACATACAGCATGCTGGCCATTCACACAAAATGTGATCTAGGCACAGTCTGCAAGTATCGTGCTACCTCGATTTTAAACTTGGCCAGATAATACTTGAAGTTTCTGTGACCTGTCAATAACGCAGTTAACTAGTTATAGGCAATCAGACTATATCCAAGTACCTTCTTGGTTTTCCTTTTATCTTGTGGTGAAAATAACCAGAGTCTTTGATGGGAATCGAACCCACAACCTCGGACTGATATACTGGCACACTAGCTAATAGCTAAAAGAAACTATTTATTTATTATTTCTTTATTTATACCTGATTCTAAGATGCAAAAACTTTCTTAAACAAGAGATATGGTCGAAAATAAAATATAAAAATGAAAAACTTAATAAATAAATATTCGCATTCAAAAACGTTCTTATTAAAGCCTCCAAGCAACAATGTTTTAAAAAGTTTAAAATGTTTAACGCAATTTATTCCGGTTATTTTAGCAAAAAGGCTTTATTTGCCAAGCAATATATTTAAAGAAAAATCATGAAAAACTATCAAAATAATTCATCTTATAATACACCTTAATGTGCTAAAATATGCGTCATGATTCTCTTTAAACCCCTTTAAATTTCTTTGTGCTTAAACAAAGAAACAATTTTCAGAGTTTTTTTAAGAAAATGATCCTGCCGGCATAAATGTGTTGATCATTTAATAAAATATGATTTTTAAACCTAATTTATGACATTGTATTGTCTGTTTGAAATGATCTCCTCTGACAATTGACGAATAAAAAGTGCCTGTAATCAAAATATCTTTTGCCAACAATCTTCATTATGTTAGTCTTCAAAATCCTTTTTATTTCTCATTGTTTGTGTTAAGCTTGTTATCCTTTTTTTACGATGATGCATGTTTTTGTACTTGTTGGCATTTTCCATGGTGTATAAATATTAAGATGAGTTGATATTTTATGATCCTTTTTTTTTGTACAAAATACAACATAATAGGCGCGACTTTGTTGTGTTTAAATGTGTTACAGGGTTCTAAAGGATATTGTTGTCTTTGCATTTTATTGCCTTGTTTTCTAAGCAACAATGTTACTAATTTGTGTTGGTAGTTATTTTCGTAAGGAGAAATACTTTGTTGAAATGATCTTGTTTCCCAACCCTTGTCAAATTTATGTTAAACAAACTATTTTGCTGCTGATGTTGAGGAAGAAAGGAATGTCTTTTATTTAAATTTTATTGACATATTTTTCTTCTTTTTGTTTCTGGGAGCACAACAGATTATGATTGTCACATTTGGTATTTTATTGATCTGTGAAAATAGTACTGAAAACAAAAGAAACTAAATTTGAAAGCCTTTTCTAAAGTTAAGACATATTTATTATTTGATTCATTAGCTATTTTTCGAAACCATGCTAAATTTAACAGATTCAAAGAAGATTTTATTAAAGCTTTTTTTTTTTTGTAATTTGTATCAATAATTTTTCCCATTATTTCTCAAGTCAATAAATTTCTCGTGTTTTCTTTTTGCCTCAATCACTTTTCAATAAACATTTATCATTAATAACTTTTTTTATTCGACATTAATCCTTGAATACTGAAATATTTCATGTGTTAGAGCTTTACAATACAAATATTATGCCATTAAAATACATACTCACATGCAGCATTTATATCCTTACAACAAATAAATATTTTATTTTGTTTTCTCTTACTTAAACAACATAAAAACATGCAACTGTTTATAAGTATTGAGACAATTTTAGCCATTTTTAGTCATTATACTTATAATAACAATAAAAAGTTTGTTTGGACATTATTACGACCTAAATTCTTATGTACGCAAGAGACGAGAATTAACATTATGTTTAAGTAACTCCTTAAATGTCTTAAGAAAACTTAAATATAAAATAAAATGATGTAAAAATACAAAAATTGCCCCTTGTGACCATAAAATTATGATTCCATAGTCATACACCTCTACGATGTATGCTTATATGTGTATGTGCGTGTGTAAATTAACAACTATTATTATAACTTCATTATTGTTTAACATCATTTACTGGGCGGCTGGCAGTATGTTGCTGTTGTGTTCATCGCTTAAGTGTTAAGTTAGTAGACAATAGACGTTTTTTGGCCATAAATGAAAAAATAATAACAATAACCATAAGAAATTTTCGAATAACAATTATGTATTGTTATTATTAATAAATCAATAAATAAATATTTCTTTTCGTTTACAGATTATTACTGTGAGTATAAGTATATTTGTGTAATCGGAAAATCTTAAAGTATCTATAAAAAGAAAATATTTATACTTTAAAATTTCTAAAATTTTCAATATAAAAAACCTTTGATATCTACACGCAGAAAATATGGTTAAGATATGGCCATAAGAACCATCTTATGTTTCCTGTAACAATATATTATTGCGCTATGAACAAATTAATCTTGTTTCAGACATTACCATGGTCACGACAAACAAGTTTTATTTACTATTTTATCAGTAAATAAAACCCAAAATATATAACATGGTTGGTTTAAACTACACAATTTCCAAACCACAACCAAAGTTTTATCAGTTTTACGAAATAGTATTGTATTTATAACCATAATTTGTAAACATGTTATGATGAGTTAGCTTATATCTAACCACAGTATGACTACAAACATACAGATAATGTTTGTTTTTTTTGGAAGTTGTGCGTTTAGTTTTTTAAAATTCTTAGAATCTAATTTTATCCTCTAAAAAATAGTAATTTATGAATTGAATCATTTCTTATATCGAATGATAAAAAAGGAAAGTATATAATAAAACAAAATAGAAAAAAAACAAATAAGGTATATGTTTATAAATATACATAGATCTCATTAATTTATTTCTTATACAAATTTTATATTTTATAATATTATTTTTAAGTTAGATAATAATATGGTCCTAACATAACAATATTATTATGTTAGTTATAATATGGTTTGACTTTAACCATGTAATTCAATCATAGTAGGTTGTTCTTAGATTATGGTTACCTCAACCATGTTTTTTCTTTACGTGTACAAAATTTTATGCACAAACAGCTAATCGTATGAGTTATGTCAGTAAAGAAAAACTATTCAGAAGCTTTTTTATACAAAGGCATCAATTCAAAAATGACTTAAAACAAATACTTTAGGAAGTTAAGTTTTCACTAGATAATTCCTTTTTCAAAATATATTTTGCCTTATAAATATTCCTTAAAATACCATCTTGCAGAATAATAATATTCTCTTTCATACATGAAATTCGGAAGGAGTTTATTTAGCAAAAAGTACAAATAATAAATACTTTCTTCCAAATCTCGTTTTGAAAAGGACGGATTAATTAAAACTAACATTTGTCTAAGGCTAAGGTGTCCATAGCATCCGCATTTAATATATGTCTGCCCATGTTTCTAAGCCTAATGTTAGCCAGTGGGCTGGGCATTCACACACAAGCACAGTCTCCAATTATCGTTTTCATCTTAGCTAGATGAAATCAACCGGCTCAAAATACCCCGAAATCCAAATATCCTTGTTGTTCCATCCACTGTTGTAGTAAAACAGATCAGAAACTTTGGTGGGAATTGAACCCACAACCCCAGACTAATGAACTAACCCACTACCTGTTATCCCACCGAATTAAATAGTCTAGTCTATAAAACTTTACAGAGCTGATGTAACAGGACTATTTCTGTACGTTAAATATTTTTTGAAAATTCTGCTGCTTGTGGAGTTAATAATCGATATGGAAAAACCAGCAATTTTTAGAAATTTTTTCTAAAATAACAAATAAGAGTACTATATTCGGCCATGCCGAATCTTTTATAGCCTTCACTTACTCTGTTATGTTTTCCAATTTCACAATAATATACTTGCATTCGGTTTTTACTTTTATGATTTTCAACTTCAGTATTACTAATACAATAAAAAGATGAAGAATATATTTTATTTAATTTTATCAAGAATGTTTTGTAAAAATGTTATGTATTATGTATTTATCGAAATTTTTTTGTAAAAATTTTATCGAAATTTTTTTGTAAAAATTTTATCGAAAATTTTTTGTAAAAATTTTATCGACAATTTTTTGTAAAAATTTTATCGACAATTTTTTGTAAAAAATTTATCGTAAATTTTTTGTAAAAATTTTATCGTAAATTGTTTGTAAAACTTTATCGAAAATTGTTTGTAAAAATTTTATCGACAATTTTTTGTAAAAATTTTTTCGACAATTTTTTGTAAAAATTTTATCTACAAGTTTTTGTAAAAATTTTATCGACAATTTTTTGTAAAAATTTTATCGACAATTTTTTGTAAAAACTTTTATCGAAAAGTTTTTATAAAAAATATATCGAAAAATTTTTTTAAAAATTTTATCGAAAAGTTTTTAAAATAATTAATAGAAAAGTGTCTGTAAAAATTTTCTGAAAAGTGTCTGTAAAATTTTATCGAAATTTTTCTTGACAACCACGGTATAACGATAATGACCTAAATCTATTTGTACAAAAATCGTGTTTGTCCTTACCGGGATATGAGATGGCAGGGAAGTAGCTGTAAGCAATTAATTTATGTTCCTTTACAGGGCCAAAAAAGCCGATTAACCGTAAATGCATTAGAACCGCATAAAATAGCTGACGAGGTCAAATATTTTGGTATCATTCTTGACCAAACACCTAATTGGAAGATTGGAAGCTTATTTTCTCTCCTACTAATAAGAATATAAGGGCAATTAATGCCTACAAAAGCATTTTTCAGCTAACGATCTATGTCTAATTAGCAAATATTTTCTTTAAAAAATTCTTTCTTTATATTTATTAAAAACTTTTACGCCAATTTAAGCTGATTGCTTATTATTTAATACTTTAAGCCAGACATTCATTTGCTAACTTACACTAGCAACACTAGTTGTCAAACAAATACTCTTAAAAATGGAAAAAAATAAATTTACCTTGGGTGGTATAAATACCATAAAGAAACCTAAGACTCATTGAACCACAAAATAAAGCGTATCATAATAATATTTGCACCAATAAGCATTAAGTTTTTTCTTGTACGCTGAAAACAGCAAGACTAAAAGAAAAATCACAATGTATTTATCCTTAAATCCTGCCAACAAACTCAAGGCATTTCCTTAAGCTGCATTTCTTGTCAACGTACAGCACACACACACATACGAATCCAGCAAAAGCACAGCAGGATATCTGGTTTTACACTTTGATATTTTAACAAACACACCTCTATTGTAATGGCAAATGATAGAGAGGACTTATTACTCTTAATACAAATAAACCGCAAATTCATATTTTTTCGCTGATTTAAGCAAAAATTCAATTTTTTCATCTTGTCAGAAATTTTTCATTTTTTTTTTTTTTTGGATAAAGAAAAAAAAAATGTCTTTGAAGTTGCTATTTATTGTTGAAAAGAAGAAAAGAAATTGGTAAAATTTTAATAAATTATTGTGTTTAAAAGTTGCCTTTTTCAAAACAGGAAAATAAGCTCTAAGTTTATGTGTCTCGCAGATTACAATCACTTGCTGTTAGTAAATAAATACCAAGTAAAATTGTAATTTAAACAACTTTATTTAGCAGTAGAAATAAATACAAGTTTTATCTTTAAATGGCATTATAAATTAAAAATGTTTTTGTGTTTTTCTTTATTTGGAAATATTTTGGTATTTTATTTAGCAACGAAAACAATAAATTCTATTTCCAAAACCTACTGCACTAAACACGTTTATCTTTACAGAGAGAAATTTGTGTAGCATGCCAAAATGAATTGGTGGTTCAGTGATGATAAAAATGCAAACACAATACAAACTACACTAAACAACTAAATTTAACTATTGTTGTAACACATATATATAAACGCCTTAAAATCCTTTGCTTTAATCCTGCTCGCTACACACACTCCAATCTCACATAAAATATCCAGTCAGCCATTTGAAACACACTAAAGACCGACAAGCAGCCAATAAAGAATGGTTTAAATGCATGCAAGTCAACCGCAATACAGTTCTGCTGCAAATACGCTAAAGACGAACACAAATTACTAATTTCCAAATTTATTGCAATTTATTTTGTAACGAAACCCAACAATAATAATTTCAACTAAATACCAAAACTAAATTAATGGGAAACACAATGTAAAATACTTAAACAAAAAAGTAAATTCCCCTGCCCTTTCTTTTCTCTTCTAGCACTTTATCCTTTCTAAAAGGATAAAGTTATTTTTTCCCCAAAAAATGTCCTCACTAATTTAAACCTTTTTTTGGAGTTTTTTCTTTGTCTTAAATTAGTCATAATTGGTTTAAGTGGCCCAAAAGGATTTTTTTGTTAAATCGTTTTATTTTTATTGGTGACAATTAAAATTTTGTTTCGTGTTTTGACTTGTGGTGTTTGCTGTTTAAATTTAATTGTTGAACATGTTTAAGGTGTTACAGAATATTTTGAACATTTTTAGTTTGGGGTCAATAAACATTTTTATTTAAACGCGAAAATTAAACTTTTTTTTAGCAAAAAACTTCCTAAAAGTTTACGTCTTTATAAGATGGGAGAACTCTTCACAACAAAAGTTGCCTTACGAATCTATGGCCTGCGTTTCTTTAACTGTTTTGTTTTCTTCATTAATCAATGAATCATGCAGCCGTAATAGTTTATTACAGATCCCTTTAAATTTCGATTGCGTTTGTAGTCAGCTGTGATTAATATCGACGACCGCGCGTAAATGGCTTTATTATATCCAAATTTTTATGCAAATTAGTCACACGGTTTACATACCTACTAGACAATATCAATTAGTAAATTTTTTTGATTATTTCTCGCGTGACCTGAAGCCTAATATTTGTGCTGGTAATACAGAAGAACTCCAGGGAGGCACCAGTCTGAAAATTGAAAATAATAATCTCCGAGGTCTGACAAGTGTCGGCGGGTAACACTAGAATCTGTGGCCATACAGGAATTTCCCCAAATCTCTGTGAATAGTTACTGGTGAGGCTCTTTGGAGAGTAATTTTATGGCTGTGGTTTAACCAATTGCATGTCAGGAGTCTAGGTAGTCTACAACCCCTAAACAAAATAATGACTCTGCCAAATTTCTGTCAATCCCATTACCGTATGCCACATGCCATGAAGCCTTAACGAGTTTTCTCTCTCTATATAATCAAAAGATCTCGTATTAATTTTTAATCATACAAGTAACGTGAAATTTTCTTCAAACAACTTGCCATTATTACAGAATTGTCCACTGAGCCATGTGCTTTCTTTAAGAAATTTTTCAAAAAGATGTAATCGTCTTCATGTTCTTTTGCCTTTTTCTTTAAGATGTAATTCATACGAGCTTTACAATGTGTTAAAACTTTATTAATTGCGGCAGTTTATTTAAGTTCAACTTGAGTTGATTACAAGGATACAAGAAGAGAGTAATGATGTCGTTTAGATAATGGTAATTTATTAAAAGTTAAAGTTCTGCGCCAGCTAATAAATTTTTAAAAAATTTAAGTTTTTTAATGTAATAGAAAAAATCAAATCCCAACCCTAATGTCAATGTCCTTTGAGAATTAGTATCGCTATCCTGTAAAAGCAGAGAACATTTAAAACAAATATAAATAAAAAGCTTTTCTTTTGCTAAAATAATGTACTTTTGTCATATTTATGACAAATTTTTATTATTCATATGACCCAACCATTGCTGATGAAATATAAACCAAAAAAACTTAATCACAAACAAAGCAACAACACACAGTTACACTATTCTAAAGTCATTTGAGTTCACATTAAAACTATAAAGGACAAGAAATATGCAAGTTCCTGTCGTAGCGTTCTTTAACAAATTTTACAATTGCATGTGGAACTCAAATGGAATTTGCTAAATATAGCAGGCTTGGGAGGGAGGGGCACTTGGTTGGTTGGTATAGAAGGTGTCACTTGAAGGTCCTGCATTTGGAGGAAATAAAAAACCAAAAAAATAAAAATAATACTACAAAAATAAATGCAAGCGCACATTAAATATTTACAGTCAATTTTATAGCCAAAAAGGGCAATCACTTCTTGCTATATTATTCGTTGTAATTTAAAGTGGGCAGGGAACTCTGCAAAAGTAAAATAGAATAATGTATGAAATAATTTTTTAAGAACATCTTCCTTTTTTGCTGTTTGTTGTGGAAATCCAGGATATGGCACAGGTCAACGGAAGCCATAAAATTCTCGTTTGTCACGCGAATTGTTGAAAGTTTAAAATACAACATGTATCGCCTCGTGAGATACAATAAGTACAGCATGTTTTTTCTGTTCTTGATAACAAAAAAAAACATACAAAAAGAAATAAAATATAGAGCTAAAGGAAGACAATTGCTTATAATGGTTTTAAAATACCCACAAATCTATAGAATATTTCAACCATACACTGATATTCTTGTGCATACTTCTAGTGCACAGGATAAACAGTAGGAGTTGCAAAGGTTATAAACGACTTTCGTCACTTTAACTAAAATGCTGTGGCAAAAAAACAGTCAGTATAGAGAATTACAGTGGTGAAAACTGCTTTGTATTCAATTCAATTTTAACATTTCCGACAACCCTTTAACAATGATATCGAACACTATGATAGTCATTTTTTATTCCTTGATTGTTATTAAAACGTCGCTTTCAATTGTATAAATTTTCTTTATACCGTTTAATAAATCAGCGAGGTCATCAGAAAGCTTTAGAGGACGTATTCGTTTACTTCGAAAACTTCTGACACAGTCCTTTAACTGTGTCAGATTAGGCTAAAAAAAATTGTACTGAAAATATGCAACTAGTTGTTATAGGATCTCCTACATTACGTATTACAGCTGTAACATTGGACGCTGTTCTTTGATTTTACAGAAGTACTTGCTGTGAGTATTATAGAGCTGTGCTTATATGGCTGAATACATTTCTCTAACAAGATTTGTAGTTGTTCGAGAAATGTTCCTAAGTATAATGAATAAAAGTCGGGCACCTCCCTTATTTTACATGATCACAAAAAACATAGTTTCAATATCTTTATCATTATTTATAACTTATTATAACTTGTCGAAAAATGTTCGAAAATTTCTTACGTGACTTAATACTAGGATTAGAAAAGGATGTGATATTCTGTTATCCCGTTTTACTTGTACTTGTTTTCAATATCAGAAATCTATTGGACCTTTAAGGAGATTTTCAGATATTTTATAATAGAGAAAATATGCTTTACAATATGTCAATGGCAGTTCGATATTCTTCTTACGTGACGTAATAAAACAAATTGATGAATTGTTATTTCTCTTCACAAAAGTAGATCGTTAGGATTATTAGGGAATATTTCTAATAAGGCTACATATAAGAGCTTGAGAACTTTTTTTTTTAAAAAAACGCATAAAATTTGCAAAATCTCATCGGTTCTTTATTTGAAACGTTAGATTGGTCCATGACATTTACTTTTTGAAGATAATTTCATTTAAATGTTGACCGCGGCTGCGTCTTAGGTGGTCCATTCGGAAAGTCCAATTTTGAGCAACTTTTTCAAGCAGGCCGGAATAGCCCGAATTTCTTCGGAAATGTTGTCTTCCAAAGCTGGAATAGTTGCTGGCTTATTTCTGTAGACTTTAGACTTGACGTAGCCCCACAAAAAATAGTCTAAAGGCGTCAAATCGCATGATCTTGGTGGCCAACTTACCGGTCCATTTCTTGAGATGAATTGTTCTCCGAAGTTTTCCCTCAAAATGGCCATAGAATCGCGAGCTGTGTGGCATGTAGCGCCATCTTGTTGAAACCACATGTCAACCAAGTTCAGTTGTTCCATTTTTGGCAACAAAAAGTTTGTTAGCATCGAACGATAGCGATCGCCATTCACCGTAACGTTGCGTCCAACAGCATCTTTGAAAAAATACGGTCCAATGATTCCACCAGCGTACAAACCACACCAAACAGTGCATTTTTCGGGATGCATGGGCAGTTCTTGAACGGCTTCTGGTTGCTCTTCACTCCAAATGCGGCAATTTTGCTTATTTACGTAGCCATTCAACCAGAAATGAGCCTCATCGCTGAACAAAATTTGTCACATTTGAACATTTCGAACCGAACACTGATTTTGGTAATAAAATTCAATGATTTGCAAGCGTTGCTCGTTAGTAAGTCTATTCATGATGAAATGTCAAAGCATACTGAGCATCTTTCTCTTTGGCACCATGTCTGAAATCTCACGTGATCTGTCAAATACTAATGCATGAAAATCCTAACCTCAAAAAAATCACCCATTACATCATTATGGATTTTCGATCAATCTTCTTGCGTGACGTATTGTGAAGGAATCTCTATTTTTGAATATTAACTTCCGCATGCCACTATAGTAGTAATAATAATAATAATAATAATAATAATAATAATAATAATAATAATAATAATAATAATAATAATAATAAAAATTCTAATAATATTGCTTGCTTGCTCCCAAACAATTAAAATCTTTAGAATTTTTTATTAGTTTTATCAATTTTTATAAATTTTTAATGATTGATCAAGAGACCAGCTTAGGTTACGTACTAAAATTATTACTAAGTAGGTTGAATTTCTGATTCCAAAATATAAGTCACGTATACTCAATTTGTTGAATCCAACTTATTCTTAGTAAGACCAATATATCATTATTTTGCACCACTGTCTTCAGTTCTTCTTTAAAAACTCTTTCTGTATCATACTTATCCCACCATTACAACTATTTATTTACGTTTCTTGCGGTTTTATAGTTTCACTCTGTATGCTTTTATATGTTTTTATTACGTTTTACATCGGTGCAGATCCTAGCAAACGCTCAGGTCTTAAAATATGGCAAAATATATTTGTACACAAAATTTTTATATATATATATTTTTTTTATTTTTCCATTCCAACTTTGGCTAAAAAGAACATTATATTTTTAGTTTATTTACTGGTTGGTTCTGTACACAGACACTAAGATAACGAAGTTTCACAGCTTATTTATGTATGTCGACTATATCCTTGACTGAGAAGTGCGGGTGAAGGAGCTGTTACTGACTCTGCTGTGGTATTAAAAAAAGGGTTTAATATTATGTTCGTTGTAACACATCATGACGAGCACTCCAGCGATGACTTTCATACTTCTGTTAGATATTTTTGGTCGGTCAGCAGCATGACAATTAAATTGAAGCTATAAAAAGCATAAACTTAATTGCATTTTGTTGTGTTCGTGGTGTGCTAATGTTCAATTTATAACAATTTTTTATTTTGTTTTTTAGTGTGTTTATTTTAGATTTGAAAGTAAATTGATGTCTCAGTTTTAAATGATATACATATATATTTTTATGTTTTTAATTTAAAGAAAATTGAATAAAGAACAACTTTTTAAAGTATTTAAAACGTATATAAAACGAAATATATAATTTCAATTGTCTTTATCCTGTTACGGACTTCTAGTTACACCACTGACACCTTGTGTTTGCCACCAACAAACATTTTTTTGATTTAAATATTCTTGCAATTATTGTGATTATAATACCACCCTACAGGTAAATGAACGAGGGGTGTGAGCATGTGTTAAGTGAAAGTTTTTTATTATTCCAAAACCGAATGCTTCTATGTGGGTATTTTCCTTATAAATATCGTGCTTCGATAATTTTATTTTTATTTAAACTATATTATAAATTAAATTTATAATTTTTCAGACTTAAG
The DNA here is from genome assembly GCA_949628195.1 of Phasia obesa. Lineage (NCBI taxonomy): Eukaryota > Metazoa > Arthropoda > Insecta > Diptera > Tachinidae > Phasia > Phasia obesa. The sequence goes on along the minus strand of OX451217.1, from coordinate 148,817,632 downwards.
TTCATTGTTATAAAGAGAAAAAGAAAAATTAGAGACTAGCAAAATGTAATGCATTTTCTGAATCGCAATGACTTGAAGAAGGATGTATGAACTTAATGAAGTTAAGCCTAAAAAAATATTAATTCAATCACGTCTGGGTAATCAAATTTTGCATCACTTCCTTACAATGATTTTGTTCTTTATTTTTTAAATCTCAAAAAGAAATTTAAAATATAAATATGCAACCACTTAGCTTCTATGTTTTGGCCTGAATTTTAATCTTCAATATTTTTCTTTATTTATATCAATGACGGAATAACACTACGTACTTCTAGTATTAGGTTTATATAATTTGTTCCGCCACTAAAAGTGCAATATTGTTGTCATTCTTTTCAGGAAGACGATCGTCATTGACTATTGGTTTGGCACTCTTAGGTAGCACTCCCTAAGATGTGGCTGGTATTGATGTTCTCTAATACCGAAAGGTATAAAAACAGTATTACGTTCTTCTTCTACTGGGCTTTGATGGTATTAAAATTGAAACCCTAAAGGGACATACGCGTATATTTGAAATCTATAGATATAAGTGCTGCGTCAGGATATTTCACTAAAGTCAATAGGCTCTGGTATTCAACATACAAGGTTCGTTATATTTTTTATCCATTGACCCGAATCAGGCTGGGTGGCATGAATATGTTTGTCGATTTTATATTGCACAAATTTTCAGCGACCCTTAAGCTGAAACATATGCCATCGTCATTTCAGTCGAGACGAGAGCATTCAAATTTAGTTGACGTCAGATTTCCAGACGCAGCTCAGGGCCTTAAAATCAAATTAGATGTTGTCTGAAATTGTGGTTGTTATTGTAACAGCTCTGCTGTCGAGGGTTCTTGCCTGAAATATATACAAATTTATTTACTTATGTTTGTGTCATTTGGTGAAATTTAAAGATGGAGAAATTGCACAACTTCAATCGGTCTTAGCCGCAGGTCTGTGGGCGCAGATCCGTAGGCCTATTAGAGCATTAAAACAAATGCATTGTGTCATAAGGAATTTCTAGACGGGCTGGCCAGCGATTTAATGCTGCGGGTACTACGTTCACGGTAGCAGTTAAGAATACTGCACCATCCGGCTCTTAATTTTGCTAAAGTTGATCATGTTCGCATAGGAAAGACCTTCTCATTGTCTGCAATCACTGGAAGTATTCATTTAGGACCATATTACATCTATAACCATTCATTGCTCCTAGAACTGCCTGCCGATGTAATACTTTTTGGGCGTCCACAATATAGCGTGAAAAATCCTGCCGGATGTGACTTGGAGGCGGGAGGTGTTTTAGAGAATTAAAGAGGATACTACGAGTAAAAAAAAGGTTTTGAGTGACCTTAAGCTGGATTGGATAATAACAAAAGCGCGAATAACTTTAAAACTATCTTTATTCTTTTGTTAAGCAATCCTGAAAATCCTTTAGAATAATCTTTATTGTCTACAAATTAATTTTTTAGACATCTCGCGTATAATCTTCTAAAATAAATGCCACCATATGTACAAAATTAAAAGCAATTATAAAAAGAGAAAACAACGCTGATACTTATACGAGTATTTAACAAGAATTTTCGATATAAATCTAATCATTTCGATGCCTTTTTTTATTTACACTAAATACAAATAATTGTGTCATATGCCTGCGTAATTTAAACAAAACCTTAACAGACAAGGTCTAGTCAAAACAGAATAGACTATAGACACACCTAAAGTATCAGTTTACAATTACAAATGTCATGTTTAGATAAAAAATACAAAGGAACACACAAATATTTAATACAATACTAAGGTAATAAATAATATTAGTGAAATAAAATTTATACATTTTACCACAATAGAACTGTAGGAAATACAAGCCACACATATGAACATGTACATGTGAGTGTTGTGTTAGTGTCCTGGGGTTTTATTTGTAGGAAAAATGAAAAAAAAAATAATTGCTAAAGAATTGATAATAAAATATATTTGACAGTTTTTTGTTAACAAAAATTTGTTGTTTTGCAAAAAATATGAGTTTGGAGGTACAGTACGTTTATCATGGGTGACAGTGTTTTTTAAAAAGCAATCATAACATCCCTAATTACACATGATGTTGTAGCAAGGGTTTGTGTGCTTTGAGAAGCGACAAGTATGATAGATTTTTTTTTTTTTTTGAAAATTGATACTATTTTATGAAAGTTAAATAAAATAATGATGACAACAATTAGGGTGTAGCTGTTGCTGTTTGAAAAATACTAGCCCAAAGGATGATTCTTAAGGGGAAGTCAGGTTTTTAAATTAAACCTCGGGCTGGGTTTTAGTTGTGTTGAAAATAGAGATCATAACCAATTAACATTTATAACATAAAAACGTAATTTAAGAATTTTAAACAGTTGTTTAACTTATTAAATATTTACTTTACAGCGAGACTGTCAAGTCCTTTAAATAGACAATACCTTAAACAAAAATGTCAAAGATGATGTTACTGGCAATGATTTAAACTGGCTGTCATCAAGTGTATCATTTCATAAATAGAAAAAGCTAATAGTTTAAATACAGTGAATTCAATTTGAATAGCTGGTAAGTTTCGTTAACAATCAATTCACATGAATACACTTGTCATTTGGTTGACACTTTAAGTGACATTCAATAACTCTACCCGTACACATCACTCTAGTTTTGTGGGTCATACTCGTACAAGTTTGATGCGTTACAAAAATCTTAACATATGTGTGATTTTTTCATATTTTCTATTAAATCTTTTCAATTTAGGAATTATTTTTAATTATCAGCATATTAACACTTAAAAGCTTTTTTTGTCCTTTAGTCTGATATTGTCTACACCCTCCTTTTTGTGGAGTTTGATTTAACATATGCAAGCAAATCTTGTGGAATTTATTAACCACCCTCTTAATTTTAAAATTTAATAAAAACAATTTTAAAAAATTCACTTAAAATTGTGGTGTCACTGTAACGTTTTTAAGTCAAGTGTAAAATTTTTTTTTTAGAGATTTAACGCTTGAATAAATAAATTTGTTTTTATTTTACATTGCTTTGAAGCTTCTGTCTGCTCACATTGTTACAATTATAAATTCTAGTTATTAAATTTGAAAACTCATATTTGTAGTTAAATAAATTTGAAAGCTTGTTGCTTAATTTGAGGCCATTTTAAGCTTGAATGCGGCCAATGTTAACAAGTGTTTATAAAATGGGAAAACAATTTTAAAAGAAAATTAAATTAAAAATATAAAATAAAAAAAAAAACCGAATTTCATGAAATTTTGGGATAGTTTGTACTTGGTTCCACCTAGAGATAGAGAAAGGTTGTTTTATGAATTGTTGACACTGTTGTTGAAATCTATTTTGAAATTTTTTTACAGGAAAAGCTACTAAAAGAAGTGTTTATATATATTGTTGCTTGCAGATTGCAAGTTACAATACTTTTCAACCTGATTTGAACCTGGTGCTGCTTTAGTCGATATTTTTTTACATAATTTAAAAAAAAAAAGTATTTTATTTTCTTCACGTATGAATATTGCTCTTGGTTGTAGCCTGTAAGAATATTTCACATACGTTACTTTTTAATTCCTCCTCAAAAACTTCTAACAATCACAAATTATTTCTCTCACCCACAACTATGTATAATTTTCATATGGTTTTAAAGATTTTTAGTAAGAAAAACTTATTATTTTTGACAATGTGGTAGCGAAGCACACCGGATGTGACTAGTTATTTTATTATATTGACCTACTTTTGTTTTCTTAAAAAAAGGATATACGGTACACTTTTAAGGATAATTAGTTAGGAATTTAATTTTAATTACGCATTACTTTTAAAACATTTCTCCAAGTTGTAATAATAATTTGACCAAATAAATACAAATAAATATTTATGTAGGCTCAAGTTCAGCCTGGCGACTGATAACTGCTTACCTGTTTTCTCATCACAAAGTCTCTCGAAATTCCTAACATTTGCCTATGGCTAAATTAGCATATAGATTTTTTAATATGTGTCTGCCTGTGATCCTAAGTCTAATGTCTCTCAGTGTGTTGGACATTCACACACAATGTGCTCTACCATGTCAGCCTCTTTTAGGCATAGTCTGCAAGAATAGTCTTCTATGATTTTTGTCTTGGCCAGATGTCACCTAAAGTTTCCATGGCCTCGATTATATCCGAATATCATTCTGATCTTCCTGCCAATATTGTAATATAAAAGACCAGGGCCTTTGGTGGGAATCAAATCCACATCATAGACTAGCATACATTCTACAAGTCAACCAAAGCACCCGCCTTATAAATCTATTTATTTTATATTTAATATTTTCTTATTTCTTGCTATACTTTTAGTATATATGTTTTTATGCAGCAGGAATAAAGTGGGCAATATGCACTCCCAGCGGTTTAAATTTAAGCAACAAGCAGAGCTGGCCTCTCCACAAACTAGACAAAGACTTATTATTTCTAAGTAAATATTGATGCCAATTTTTTTTATTTATTTTTTCTTAATAAAAAGAATAATATATAAAAAGGATATATAGCAAACTCTTATGTATACGAATTCAAAAAGGTAAATGTTGTTTCTTTGGGAGTAAATTACAAGTTGCGAATTGTAGCATAGTTTTGAGATGAAAATTTTGACAGGATCTTTCAAAAGTAATCCTAGCGAATATTATAACTATTAATAGTATGGTATATCTGGCTAATATTTAATAGATAAATTCATGTGTATGTTGAAAATGTTTAAACGATGCTTAGGAATTAAGAAAAAAAGGACATCTGAGCAACATCTTGATATCGAGAAATATACAATTTTTTTTATTCCAGATGAAGAACTGGGGCAATACTTACTAATTTGTATAACATTTAAAAATATAAGATTTGTACTGCTGTAAATCTTTCGTTCGTTCTCTTAGAATATTTCTGCTTTAATTTTCTATATAAAATGTTAAAAATCTGAATAATTCTATTTAAACACTTCAATAAAAAAAGAAAACTTTACATTAATAAAAATCATTAAGGCGTTGTAACGAGTGAATGAGTGTGTGTTGAAACTAATTTACATGTTGAAACACGTGTCGTATGATTTTAAAATCTAATCGCAACCATTGCCAAATCCTTTTTAAATGTCATAATATAACAAATTTATAGGTTTATAAACAACACAAATTTTGTAGTTGAAACGTATGTTTTGTAACACACCTACCCTCACAACAAAAAAAAAAAAAAAAAAAAAAAACAAATGATTTATCATTTTATTTTAAATATTCAAAATGCAAAACTTTAAAGTGCTAATACATCTAACAAAAGCATGACCCGCATTAAGTGTCAAAGAAAAAATAATAACGAAAAAACACTAATTGCGAGATATAAAAAAATTTTGTTAAACGCTTCTTTAGCTCTTCTCCTCAGTCAACTTCAATATTTGATGAGCTAAATAAGAAACTTATCAAACAGTCCTTCATTCATTGTCTTCACTCCTTAAGCTCTCTTGAGACTTTTCTTCTTTATTTTAATATGTATTTCAAAATAAAAAATTATAAAATATTTAAATGAAAAAAAAAAAGAAATTTTATTTCTTAAAATCCTATACAACAAATGCTAATAATGCATAAACAAATTTTGATGAAATTCTCTAGGTTTCAAGGGTGATAATAATTACACCAACATCATAAAGAGATTTTCACTTCATGCCCTCGTTGTTGTCCTTTAGCCTGTACAGTTTCAATACAAATAAAACCAGACTCGTAATTATATATGAGGGCGTCTAAAGAATTTCGTCTTGCAAATGTAAGAATATTTCATTAATTTTAATTTGAAATTGTGGCCAAAGCATAAAAAAGTGGAGGTACAAAAAAATTTAAAAATAAAGAAATAATTATTATCTGGATTGTTGCAATGTAGATAAATAATAAGACAAGAAACTGCTCAAATATTAAAATTATTTTTTGCTGTTTTTTACTACAAATAATAAACATCATAATAATTGAAGGCCAGTTTTTGTTCTTTTCTTTTCCTCTTTTATTTAGAAAGATGACTATAAAATATGAATTTAAAAAGTCTAAGATGATTATTTGTTTATCCCGCGCTTCCATAAGATCTCATCATTATGCATTTTTAATCACAAACTTGAAAACAGAGAATTTTAAAAAAAAAAATATTAAGGGTTTAAGGATTTTTTAAGCAGAGAGATTAGAGCAAAAGCAATTAAAACTGATAAATGTTACTCTGTCTACAGGCATTAAAGTCCGATTATTTAAATTAGTTAAGAATAGTTTTGCTATTTAGTTAATAAAACTCAGTTATTTAATTTTATTGCAAATTTGTTATCTAATGTTACAGAACTATTTTAATAGATATTTTTAGCTTAGAATCGCAGTAACCCACAATTTGCTGTTCTTAAATGGAGTTGAATTCAGATTATCTGCAGAGTGATATATCAAAGTTCTATCCTAAACTCCTAGTATAGAGCGGATAAAGTTTGAACAGCCCTTTTTGTTTCTAGTAAGGTTATAGCGAAATACTGGAAACGTCTGCTGTTCTTGGGGCCCGTAATGGGCAAATAGCTTTTTTGAGTTATAGGTTGGCCATACTTTTCTTCCAAGTGTTTATTGTATTTTTTGTGAATAGGTGTAGCGAAGCACATCGGAAATAGCTAATAATTAATAAAATACTGCTCACTTCAGCTGATCTAAAAATGCTGAACTAACAAGTGACTATCAAATTGAATTAAGGCTTAGTACAATCTGGGCCTTAAAGTCCAATGAACTTTGGCCATGCTACCCTTTCGAGATGTGCTTCAGCAACTTCTGGTATCTGACACACGATTGAAAGCATCAATGTCGGGAATTTTGAATTTAGCTGAGAGGCTAAAACTTCCGTTCAAAATATTCTGCAAAATATGGTTGTACAGGGTGGGTCAATTATGAACTAGAAATTTTAAACAAAAATATATTTTTTTTTATTATTTTGGTTTTTTAGATTATAACTCAATTCTTGGAAATTTATTGTAAAATCGTACAGTACACAACAAGGCATTAAAATTTCTTAATTTTTGTCAACGACCAATTGCTATGACGCAGTGTAATTATCAGGGCAACATTTTATTTAATTCAAGGTCAGCTGTCAACGCCTATATAATTAGGAGTTTTGTCAGTTGTTTTGAAAAACTGGGTTCAGTGGGTATCATGGAATGTGTATACCTATGAAAATATTCCCGCGGAAAACAACTTGGAAACTTCCTCAATTTGTCGTCGGTACAGCCATTTGGGCATTTTTAGAAGGACGTTGCGTAAAATTTTTAAGTTGTATATTAAGATGTACTTTAAACAGTGCTAACATTTCTACCGCAAGACCACCAAACACGACTTATAATGCGCTAATATTTTGACACAATTAGTCAAACAGAGAGATTTTTTAAACTATGGACCAATACATTTTTAGCGAACGTCGAATTTCAAAAAATTCAGATTTCCCTTGGCCACCTTCTTGGCCAGATTTTACTGTGTCCGGCTTTTTAAGGTGGATAATTAAAAGACAGAGTGCATGTTAGCGCTAGAAACAGAGATTATTGGACAGCTGAAGCAAAATTTTCGAGACGAAATACTGAGCCTTCAAACAGAAACCTTACGGGGTGTAATGGAAAATTCAAGGAAGCCGAGGAAAGTGGTACGCATTTGACTAATGTTATATTTCTTACATAATTTATGTAAAAAAATATTTAATATATAATCAAAAATAATTATAATAAATGATTATTACAAGAGCTATCTGTGTGTAACATTAGTAGATTTTATTTGGCTCACCCTGTACATGGAGGTTTTAAGTGCATTCTTTTTCATACACATCCTTGCTGCCACTAAAGCTTTACTTTAATATGATAATTTTAGCACCATACATATCCTATACAACATTCTAAATACAAAATAATTAATTTTTTAAATATTTGCACATATGGTTTAATTTACTACAACAAAACAAACGCGGTCTCAATATAACAATCAAAATCGTAAAATTTTATAACAAAAACCATCAAAAAGATTAAATAAGTTTAACGCATTCACATATTTCGAGCTCATATAAAATAATAAAATAAAAATGAAACCAAAACCCAACTCCTGTAAACACGCAAATGAACAGCAGTGCTGCCCGAAAGTTAACTTATGAAATAAAGTGCATAAATGTGCGTGCAAATAGGAGAGAGACAGAGAGAGTGATGCGTTTTACAAACAAAGAGAGAGGCAGGGAACATGTGTCTGTTGTGTGTTAAAAAGGAAATAAACATAAGATTTTATGATCTTGCTGTTAAATATGCAAAAATCCGCCGGAATTATGCTCATACTCCGACATATGTGTACCCATAATTACAAACACACACGCATTGTTTAACAAACAACCATGTGTGCGTGCTTTAAAAGCTCACGCAAAATGTTTTAACTGTGTGGTAAACAGGAAAAAAAAGTAAATAAATTGTCACAATTGTAAATCTCCTGCCAAAAGAAAGAACCATAATCATAAACTTTAACGATGCAACATGTTTTAAAATGTTAAAAAAAAACTCTCCACTTTTGACGAAAAGCAGACTTTCCCTCACCATCACAATTATTACACACATGTTGAAAAAAGAAATTCATTTTCAAAGTGCAAAAATATTTGTCAATAAACTGTTTTCTTGGCTGCTGAAAAATAATTTTAAAATATTTATTTAATCCTTTTCTTTTTTTTTGGAATGATTTTCAAGGATTAAAGTAGTAAAGCCAGCCAACTGGGGTGTTTTATTAAATTTTTATTGTTTCCATTTCAAAGTTTGTTTGTAGATCTTTAAATTTGATTATGACTTGACATATAATTGTCAGTTTGATGCCCAAAACGATTACACTTGCTTAAGTAATTGTCAATATTGAATTTAAAATATTTAACTAACGAGCAAAATACTTTCCATTTTCAAAAGACTACGTTGGTGGTGGTGGCTTGATTGCTCATTTTGAAAAAGCAGCCAAAAGAAAATTGTTATCTAACCCTTTTTCGGTTTTGGTTTTTGTTTTGGTGGTACAAAATGTTCGTTCAACTTGATTGACAATTTAGCGTTCTCTTATTATGGTTTGAGTTAAAATTAATAGAAATTTTCTAATGCCAGTCATGGTGGCGGTGGAATAAAGCATAAGATATGCAGACAATATGGTAATGTTGGTTGTTTAGATTGGCTTACAGCATGTTTGTCACTCCACAGTATTCCTTTAGAGCCCATAACATTTACGCAAAACATTGCATAGTAGTATTATTTGTTGGTTTGCCTGTAATCCTTAATCCTTCACATAGCATTAAGTAAAGTTAAATAAAAACCTGATAATAGTAAGGATGGAAGGTTTTGCTATTATACTATATTTGCACGAAATTCATCTATTACAAGCATTTTTAAATATTGCAGATTAAAATTCGGATTAGTTTTTTTTACTTTTGAAAAATTTTCAATTATTAGCACCAAAACTATAATAGCAAAATAGTGACCGACACTGGCTAGTTTATAATCTTTCTCAAATTTTTACTTTATTTAGCCGTTTACTATTTTCAGCAATTTTTAAAAACTTAAGGAGGTATTCCTTTTTGCACAGAATTTGCTTTTTTTAGCAGGAATTTGTCGTTTTTTTTTTTTGAACTTGTAGTTAAATATATCGTATGGACTATTTGAAAGGATAAATTTGAATTAAAATTCTTAGGTATTTTCACTTAAATTTTTCCATTTATTTTTAATTTATTTAAACACAGATCGTTTTCTTAAGCTTTTCTTCAACTTAGACGATTTTAAATTATTAATATATTCCTTTGACAAAAACAGGATAATTTATGATTATTTTTTGCAAATGCACCACACATTTATTACAGCAAAAAAAAAAAAAAGAAAGAAAATCATGAATTGAAATTGTCACTTGTTAGCTGAAAAACCATAAATCATCAACGTAAAAAGGAAAAGGAAAAAAAGTTTAAAGTCAGTTGAAAACCAAAAATAAGTTGAGAAACACAATACAAATCTATTATTTGTTGAAACATACAAACAACAAGAACAAATATGTATGAACATACAACATGTGTAGAAAGATGTCACATATGACTATAAGAAAGCCATGAATCATTTCGTTTGTTGCTTCTGTCGTTGTTGTTGTTTTTGCCGTATACAAATAGCTAAGGATATATGCCAGGATACTAGCAAAATGCCATACAAATACAGCGCAAAAAATTGAGTGCAACAAACTGTGATTAATAGCGATGTAACAAGCTGACAAATGCGTTATGTTTGTTGGTTGGCAAGTAAGACTTTTTAAAATATTAAAATTGTAAATTTTTTATTGTAAAGTTTTTTTTGGAAAACGATACAGGATTAAGTTTTCAGGATTACTTTAGACAGGAAAAGTATAATCAATTCAGAATGTATTTAAATTGAATTCAAAATTGGTGCACATATATTCACATGTACATACATATGTGTGCATACACCACATACTGTACAGTGGTTAACTTCCGTTTGACTTCGTTAGGAAATAAAAGGAAATGTCTTTAATGCTTCAGTAGATACACTTTTTTATATAATATTGAAGAATTAAGGTAACGAAGATAATAATTATAAAATTTTAAAACATAATGCGCAGAAAAAATTTTGTTCACCAATTAAAGGTTTTAATTGATCTTTTTTAAAAGATCAATTAATTTTTTTTCATTTATTATTTGTTGTATCTTCAATATTTTGAACTAATAATTTTTTAATTAATTCAAATATATTATATTTAAAACAGAATAAAAAATTCCTAATTAAACATTTATTGAATCAATTAATTATTGAATTAAATTTAAATCTGAAGTCTATTAATTATAAAATTTAAAAAAAAAAAAAAATTAATACATAATGCATAGAAAAAAAAATTTCACCAATTATAGGTTTGAATCAGTTTTAATTTAAAGTTCAATTAATTTTTTAATTGATTCAAATATATATTTTTTTTAAAAGAGAACAACAAAATTTCCTAATTAAACAATTAATTGAATCAATTAATTATTTAATTATATTTTAAGTTCAATTAAAACCTTTTATTGACGATTTTTTTTTCTGATTGATTGTAAAATTGCATGTAAAGTTTTGGATTCAATTTTGAACTTGCTTTTCTTTCTAAACTTTAAAGACGTTTTTAAAAGGACTGAAAAAGAAAAACTGAAAACGCAGTTTTAATCTAGGGATGCGCTAGTGTAGTACTATCTGTGATATTAACATTAGGTGAGTCAAATAAGTCGCAACCCTTTCTTCTTAATTCACTTAACTTGAAATAAATCTTATTTTTGGCTAAAAGAGACACAAACTTCTTGATTTATGGCATTTTTGCAAACCACAGAACTTTAAACAAACAACAATGATACTAAGAACGTAAATACAGTAAATTAAAAGTGGTTCATATGCAAAATGTTGGTATTTATAACCATATAAGCTGACAACTTAATACAGCTAAACGGAAGGAAGTTACATATTCGTTTAAACGGAAACATATGCAAAACACACGTTACCTTTTGATTTGTTACCAAATTCTTAGTGACTTTTTCTTATTCCACTCTAAACATTCATTTAATTTTTTATTTAAACAAATATCCCAACTTTTCTTATCGACACAAATAAAATCAGATTTGATTTTAACACTTGATGACTTTATTTCCCATAAAACCCTTTTTTCTCTGAACTGATTGGATTGAGTAACATGAGATCTTGAAATGCAATTATTTAACAATTTTCATAAATTACATTACCAGCATTACAACATTTGTATTACAACAACACGCGTGCCATTATCATCATCTAGCATACCCTTTCCAATCCCTTTTTATTTTCTATTAAAAAACCAAAAACACCGGGTTTTCATAAAGTGCCATAACAATTTCCTTAATGTGATCAACTGCATGGATATGAAATATGATACACATTTTAGCATCCTTTTTTTCAAAGATTTTCAACCACATTTTTAGCTTCATATAAATAAATATTCATAAGTGTTAAATGGAAAATAAAACTCATATTTATTGATATTGAAAAATGCAATTTTTTAGCATTAGAAAAACCTAAAATTAAATTTTCCTAAAAAACACAAGAAAAAAAACATTAAATCCTTTTAGCGCTTTATGTTGCATTTACTTCATGCATCATTAGTAACAGATTATAAAAATGACACAAAATAACCCAAAAAAGGGTGCATTTCTGTATAGAATTTTTGGGCAAATTTTTTATTAAAAAATACTAAAAATGTTTTAATTTTTATGCCTCATAAATAACAAATATAAAAAAATCGTGACCATTGTTTAGCACTATTTTGTGTTGACTTTTCTCTTAATATCCTTTTGTTTTGGATTGGAGTTTTGGGTTTTATTTAATGTATTTATTTATTTCCATTTAATATGAACTTGTTAGACTCATTAGGTCATATTGTTTGCTTTCTAACCCTTAATTTTGAAGAGAAATAAAAAAATGTTATTTTTTTAGCAAAAAGTTAACAAGTTAATTCGTTACGCCTTTTCAATACTTTCACTTGCAATAGTTACGTATTTGACCATTTGCCATGGCCACTTCTGTGGGTCCATTATGAAATTACAACCCTTTTTGGGCGTTTAATGGTTTTGCGAAATAGTTATTGTGTGTTTTTTATGATGCTGTCTTTTATACACAAGTAACTAATGAACCACAAGAAAACTATTTATGACTTTTTCCCAATAAATGACAGATTTTGGTTCCAAGAATTCATTGTATTAAGAAATAAAGCAATGACATTAAAGTACTGGCAAAAAATATCTTCAAAATTCGCGGCTAGTTTATGCAAGTATGTAATATAGGCTCCATTAGGAGGGTACTTTACTCTTGTATAAAGCTAAGCAATACAAAACTACTTTAAGTAATTAGTTCATACAGTTCCCACATACAGATAGTCTTGGAAATGACGTATATTTTTTCATATACTTGTTACTTTTTATTTGAGTATAAGAACCGATCTAAGTATAAGCCTATAATTTAAGTACAAGAACAAATGTAATTATATGTTAAGACTTAGACATTATCATACAAACAAATGTATCAGGAGGTAGTAGTCTTAGTAGAAATCTTTTTGATGGTATTTTGAGCTGTAACTTCTTTCACTCTATTAAAATTAGTAGTTTAAGTGGTTGAGTGGCTGATTATAAATTGATAGTCCCAGTATAAGTCGATGATTTACGTATAAGATAATTGTCATAGTATAAAAATGGCAGAAAGCAATACAGTCTAAATAAACGACAGACATCTCACCGCAGCTTAAATTTACAAGACAAGACAATACAATTCTTAGTCCATTATTTGTGAAAGGTATAACTATAAGATAAAAGTATATGATAGCAAAAGCATAAGATAGTAGATGAATATAAGATCTCAATCCAAATATCGTAGATCGTCGTCTGAGTAAACGGCAGTGATGTGAGTATAAGGCTATGGTATGAACATAAAGAGACTTTCTGAGTATAAGACGGTAGCCTAATTTTAAGATGGCAGGCTAAGTAAAAGACGGCCACCTACATAAGTATAAGACGGTTGTGTGAGAGTAATCAAAGTCTAAGGATAAACACTATCCCAAATATAAAGCGGTTGTCTGAATATGAAACCATAGTCAGGGTATAAGATATAGTACAAGTAAAAAATATTTATCTATACCTATAATAAAATAGTAACAGGACCATTTCAATACATGAAATAATTTTTTAAAAATTTTGTTGCTGGTGGTTAGTAACCGAAATGGTATACAAAACAGCAATTTTTATTTGTTTGTCTGTGTTCGCAGCACTTAAAATCTACTGGATGAATTTTAATAAAATTTTGTGGGTAGGTATCTTAGTATCTTGATTCAAATATAGGATACTGTTTTCCGCAAAAATATCTTATTACCAAGAGAAAATAGAAAAAAAAAGCAGTGAAAGAACGCATTTTACCGATTCAATGATACTGCAAACTTGACAACACCTTTATATTTGAAAGCGGGATATTTTAAACATTATTTACAGAATTCTACAATAATTTTAGAATTTTTTTTTAAATATACAATTTTATTCAGGGATGGGTACCTCTAGATAAAGAAAATACGCAAACCCTAATTTAAGCACTATAAAAGTAAGAGTCTTAAAATTTCGGTTGTATTGCTTTCAAAGCGAAAATGAACAAAATATTGTCAAGACGCTCGCGACGTGGCTAGTCTTCTATAAAATTCGTTGGTCTAAGTATAACAACAAATTGTAAATATGAATGGCTATAGTCAAAGTAAAAATCAAAGCAGGGTTACTAGACTATAGTCAAAGTTTAAGAAGTATGTGGCCATAGGACACCAGACCCCAATAATAATTCTATTGGCATTTAAATTTTGCCAATAAAATGCTTATGCACAAAACAACAAAGGCCAGTGTAGAAGACGTATTCTAAGAATAAGTAGGAAGTGAAAGTATAAGAGTATAATCAAAGTAGTTTACAGTTTTAGTCCAAGTGATATTTTATTTCAATGCGATATTTAGACAGCCTGTGTACCGGTCTTATGCTGCACTGTGGAACATATTTTGAAAGGGCGGCCAAAAATATTTTTTTTTGTGGTTACTGATTACAAAGTTGTATAACTCATTTGCTGAAATATTGCTACTCTAATTCAACAATATCACAGCGAACAGGGTGACCTAAAGTGGACTTTTTCTGTGTTATGCTAAAATTAAAAAAATTCATAGAAATTTTTAATTTGTAAATGACTATAACTTGTTCTCCGTCCTAATAGAGCATAACTCCTTGCAGTAAAACCAAGGCAAAAAATTATTCACCATTCTATAGTCCGAGCCCTCCCCTACACTCCTATACCCCATTATATATGGGCTGGGGCCAATCTAAAGACAACAACTTTTTATCAAATAGCCTTCTTGATTGTTTTGTCTACGGCTTTCGGCAGTCTCTACCAATAAAAACAACATGTGACTCAATATTATGGTAATTAATATAAAAATCATATTGAAATGTCCACAGATACCCACCGCTTATCAAAATTCCAATCCAATAAAAGGTTAAGGATTTTTGAAGGTCTTCTCGTGAAATGGTCCACTGTGCGCCGTCTGAGTAATAAAATATCATAGTCTGTATATAACATAATGTTAAGTGCAAATTAAGCAAGTATAAATTAGTTTAAGTATCAGTAGTATGAATGATAAGACGATGCCCAAATTCTATGTTCCCATTGAGAAGCTACCACATGTGTACAAGATTTTGGCATAAGTATAAGAGATTAGCCTAAGTATAAGACATTAACTGAAAGTGCTAAACTGAATGTAATGCAATTACTGTAGTACATCTATTCTATATAAAATGCAGCAGTCTGATAATGAGATGATTATACAAAATGAAGAAGGAAACCTTATTATAAGTCGATAATCAAAGTGTAAGATCGTTAAGGTCATAGCACATTGAAGCTTAAAACGTTTAAGTTAAGGATTAAGGATAAGCGAAAAACATTTATCGCTCAAACAAAATCCTAACTTTAGCTATTGACAAGCATTTATGGGAGTATTATAAGTAAGTTATTGTAGTCTGAGTTTTAGAAAATAGTTTAGATGTTCAAATCGTATGCAGTTAGTATAAAAAGATAGCCTAAGTAATAGGAAAATATTATTTTAAGTGAAATTAAATTAACATAAGCCTGCTTAAGACTTTTAATAAAGTCACCAAATATTTATTGCCTCATTTGCTCAGCTGAAAGTTAAACCAAATCTACCTCCGGTTTTTCGACCCTTTCCCCATAACACTACAAATACCAACCTTCCAGATTTTCCCGCAAGAAAACTTCAAAATGAGTTAGTTTCGAACGGAGAAGGGGTAATAGCTTTCAAACAATAAATGTCCGCAAAAACCATTGACACGGCAGCCAACAAATATTTGAATGACTGCGAAATTAAGAGTAAGAGAAAAGCTGCACACAAAAGGACTAAATATATGAAAATGTACATACGAGTACATATTTTATTTTTTCTATTATTTTGTAAATGTAAAATATAAAATGTACGCAAATATAACGATAAGTCATTACAAATGTAGACACGTTGCTAAAGCACCCCATAAACCCCCCATCATTTGCTCACTCATCTTCTAACCAAATATGAAGGCAAACAATGGTCAGGCGGGAAATTACTAAAACTGTAAGCATCAATGATTTTCGCGTCATACCAAATTTAAAATAACGAGGGTGGTTCAGAAACTTATTAGGAAAAAAAGTTTTAAGGAGTAAAAAAAATATAGGAAAACTTGCAAACCGGTGAAAATTTTAATTGTAATGAAATGAAATTTATAATTTTTTAACTGCCCTCTCTGTAAAGGATATTTAAGGATTGAACAAGCTTCCTATTTTTATACATATGTAAAAGCAAAGAAGTAAAGTTAGCAATTCATCTAATTTGAATGTTGGCTTCCATATGTATGATGAACATGTGTAAATAGTGTCCTTTTCTATTGGAGTTTGGGTGCCAAGTGAATAATTTGTCTTTTGTTTGTTTCAAATATTAAGAGTGTTGCAGGGATGGCTCTTGTATACTATGTAACTGTATTCTGAAATGGTAATGGTCAAAAAATGGCCTTCAGAGACTATTTACCACACAGACTTGAATATAAACATTATATTACTGGGATTGTTTAAGAGCATGTGTATTTTGGTTGAAGTTGTGTGAAAGAGTGCTTGTAACACGAGTGGTTGTATTGTACAGCATACAACT
The DNA here is from genome assembly GCA_949628195.1 of Phasia obesa. Classification (NCBI taxonomy): domain Eukaryota; kingdom Metazoa; phylum Arthropoda; class Insecta; order Diptera; family Tachinidae; genus Phasia; species Phasia obesa. The sequence continues at coordinate 148,800,851 of OX451217.1, read as the reverse complement.
TCATTGTTTGAAATGAGTGGCATATAAACAATAAATAAAATTAAAATGATGCAAACAATGGTTTTTAGCTAAATTTACAAAAAAAAAAAAAAAGTAAAATAAATAAAAATCCAAGTGTTATGGATAAAAAAAGGAATTTTTTTGTAACACATAAACAAGTGTTGTTTTTTATTTCTGAAGACTATTGTGTGCTGTTGCAGTGGTAATAGAACACGTAATGACCTTAAATATGTAATGGCCAGTACAAAAATGTGAACCCACACTTATGCCAAAAGCAGGGAAAAAAACGCAATACCAAAATTGAAAAAGAAATTGTTTGTAACAGGCCAAAATGAGTTTATTATTTTGTACCCTTTCATGTTGTCTTTCCGTTTAAATGGAGTAAGAAGGACATCAGAAAGAAAATCGCGTTTTTTATTATTTACTTGCAAAAATATTTTGTTCGACATCCGTTTCAATATATTTTTTATGTGTTAATTTTTTTTTCTTTTTTTAACTCATTTTTGTAGTTGAAGCGTATCCTTTTTTAATTAAAATGTTGACAGGCTGACTGTCTGAATTTGAATTGCAAGTCACTCATTTGTAGATTTCACTTTAGGAGGAAAAGCCAAAAAGCATGCAAAAATTGACTATTATTTCGCGTCTGTTTTTGTTCTGCCAATAAATGAGACTACACGTTTTTTACTTTCAGTTAAAAGTGATTTTTTATATGTTTTTAATTTTTTCTTCATAAAGAAAAGGTCCGCATGATTTTTTTTTTAAATTTTTCTCGTTGCAACATTCTTTTGTTTTAATAAAGAATTTTGTAGTTTTAGGTTGTCATTAAAATAAAATGAAATAAAAGAATGTTCAGCTTAAGGAGGTTTGGCAAACACATACGACTTCATTTGTTAAATGTTGTTTAAAGAAACTATTTAATTTACAATTTACATGATTTAACAACATGCTGGCACCATAAGGAAATTCAAAATTTAGTAAAGAATCTTGTGTTTAGAGAAATTTATTTCCGAAAATCTTAACTTTATTCATTGCATTCATACATCCACGACTGGTCAAAAATACAGTTTTCTCTCAAAAATTTTATCGTAATTTTTTAATAAAAATTTTATTTTATTTCTTTTTTGTAAAAATTTTATCGACTTTTTAAAAAAAAAATTTATAGAAATTTTTTTTTTTTTAAATTTTATAGATTCTGTTTTTAATTTTATAGAATTTTTTTTTTAAATTTCATAGAAATTTTAATGGAAAAATTTTATAGAAATTTTTTTTGGAAAAATTTTATAGAAATTTTTTTGGAAAAATTTTATAGAAATTTTTTTGGAAAAATTTTATAGAAATTTTTTTGGAAAAATTTTATAGAAATTTTTTTGGAAAAATTTTATAGAATTTTTTTGTTGAAAAATATTATAGAATTTTTTTGTTGAAAAATATTATAGAATTTTTTTGTTGAAAAATTTTATAGAATTTTTTTTTTTGAAAAATTTTATAGAATTTTTTTTTTGAAAAATTTTATAGAATTTTTTTTTTGAAAAATTTTATAGAATTTTTTTTTTGAAAAATTTTATAGAATTTTTTTGTTGAAAAATTTTATAGAATTTTTTTGTTGAAAAATTTTATAGAATTTTTTTGTTGAAAAATTTTATAGAATTTTTTTGTTGAAAAATTTTATAGAATTTTTTTGTTGAAAAATTTTATAGAATTTTTTTGTTGAAAAATTTTATAGAATTTGTTTGTTGAAAAATTTTATAGAATTTTTTTGTTGAAAAATTTTATAGAATTTTTTTGTTGAAAAATTTTATAGAATTTTTTTGTTGAAAAATTTTATAGAATTTTTTTGTTGAAAAATTTTATAGAATTTTTTTTGGAAAAATTTTATAGAATTATTTTGGAAATATTTTATAGAAATTATTTTAAAAATATTATAGAAATTTTTTTGGAAAAAATTTATAGAATTTTTTTTGGAAAAAATTTATAGAATTTTTTTTGGAAAAAATTTATAGAATTTTTTTTGGAAAAATTTTATAGAAATTTTTTTTGGAAAAATTTTATAGAAATTGTTTTTGGAAAAATTTTATAGAAATTGTTTTTGGAAAAATTTTATAGAAATTGTTTTTGGAAAAATTTTATAGAAATTGTTTTTGGAAAAATTTTATAGAAATTTATTTGGAAAAATATTATAGAATTTTTTTGGAAACATTTTATAGAAATTGTTTTGTAAAAATTTTATAGAAATTTTTTTTGGAAAAATTTTATAGAAATTTATTTTGGAATATTTTATAGACATTTTTTTGAAAACATTTTATAGATATTTATTTGGAAAAATTTTATAGAAATTTTTTGGAAAACATTTTTAAGAAATTTTATCGACAGGTTTTTGTAGAAATTTTATCGACAGTTTTTTGTAAAAATTCGACAGAATATTTTTTGTAAAAGTTAGGATCTTCCTGTAATCTATATTGCGTTAGAATGGTCAAACTTAAGCACAAAGTACCTATTGACTGCTCCTGGCTCACAGTTGGCACCCTATGGGTCTATCGGCTACCTCTATGTGGATTGCTTTCTATAATGACCTTTAATACAAATCAAAGCAGAAAACCCTACCACCTAAAAACAAACAAATATTGTCTCTCGCTGGGTGTTGGCGCCTTCACCTGTGGTGAAGGGTATGAAAAGAGCAATGAGATAGTGACGAGAGCTCTCTTTAAAAATGACGAAAATTAATATTTCTTTAAAATGTTCTAATAGAAAAAGCTGATCGGTAAAACTGGAATTTTGTTAGTAGCCCATCTATGTCTGCTCAACTGACCGGTTAATAACAATTATGCAAATCAGAGGTAATTAATTGTCAAGCCTACTCCTTCGTATGTGTAATAAACTCCCCAAGGACATCTTTTCTGCCATACTAAATACGCGAAAGAACAAATCGATTATTCACAACCCTACTACGTCAACCATCACCATTGGCGTAGAAAGACCATTATGGGGGGTGAAACGCTTACTCCAGACTTTCTGTAGCCTCCACCTCACCTTTAGTGCTAAATAGTATATCATTTCATTAGTTTACAATAAATGTGAGTCTAGAACCCTTACAAAATATGTCTAGCAACGCTTATGTCCATCACTTAATCAACATTTCTAGTTCTAGTACAATTAGTTGCTTTAAAAGGAGTCATCATCCCCTGAATTCTAGACCAATCTAAGAAAAAAAAAACATTGTCTATTATCGTAACATAACGTGTTTATATTTGTAAATTGTAAAATTTAATTTCACACACATCATTTTGTGTGAAATAAATGTTTAATATATTAAAATCAAACCAGCCTAGTAAGCTAGTCTATATCAGATTATTTTGTTTGGCCTCATTTCGAATTAACTTTGTAGCATTTTTAGTTTTACTACGACTACTTTTAGTAAAATAATTTCAATTTATTGCTAAAACCTGACACATGTTCTCCATTCACTTAAAACCTTTAAACCAATCTTTATTAACAAATTCTCTATGGTCTTTGGCATACTATAATATCAATCCTAGTTCATACACAAATGTGTACACATACACCTACTGGTCGTAATGGTGGATAGTGACAGTATCTCTCTGTTTAATAGGACCCTTCACCCACAGAACATGTTTTTCCTACAAGTCTGATGCGGATCATAATCTGAGTCCTAGTTATCATTTATTTTTTTTCTTAGACATTTAAAAGTTTAATATTCATTTGTCCTTTTCATAAGGATATTCTTATGATAATTTTTTGGAAAATTCTTAACATTTTCTGAACCAAATTGAATGTCTAAATTTGTAAAGAAAAATCTGTTTTATTTTCTTCTACATATTGACTATACATATTTAGTCTAGAAGAGTAGCTTGACTCTTTGTTCAGGATTTTATAAAATTAATTATTATTATGGTTTGTATCAAATGCCAATATACCAGTCAGGAAGAGACATCAGAACTGCTGGGTTATTTGCAGTCGCATTTCCATATATCACTTTTTGAGTGCATAAAACTAATTAAAATACCATCAACGTAAGTTTCTAAAAACAAATGTGTTTCTCTAAAATTACAACAGAAAAAATGCATAAAATGTTTTAATACACTTATTTAAACCGCACGCTAGCGTTGATATTTAGTCATTCAATCACTCTGTTGTATTCAGAGATTTATTCTCATAAAATACAAAATACTAAATTACAAAATTGTTTGAATGTGGTCTATGGCGAATTAGAAGACCCCCTACATTAAAAAACAAAATAGTTCTATAAACAGCTTACGCAAGACTTAAAAAAAAAATTAAAAAGAAAAAAATTTTTCTCATTTTTTGTTCTCTTTTTTAAACATAAAGTGGCACATAGGCACTCTTTCATCGGACTTTTCTATGACCATTTTTAATAAATGTAGTTGAATTTCTTTGATGAATTGTTAGATTTTGTTGACATTTAACTTGTACCTTCTATAAACTTCTCATAAAATAATATATTAGTTTTCAATCACAATTTATGAGGTGAATTCTGATCACCCAAACGAGAATAGTGATACAGATTTACTTCAATACCTGGCCGCAAGCCCTAACATGATGGTGGTCTTACCACTGAGAAAATATAAGCATGGAACAATGACATTATTGTACATAGCGACACAGTAATAACATGGTTTGAAGGACCAAGCTCATACCGTATGCTTAGAAGTTGGAGACTATTTAAACTCTAACGCATATAGACGGCATCTGTTCAAATACAACATAACAATGGACTATAAATTCCATGATTGAAAACCACAGTCACTACATTATTCACCGGGCTATCGGTTCTGGTAAGAACTCAAGGGTTCTTAGCTTTCTGTTTCAGTCTCAAAGTAAGACTCAGGGACTGGTGGGTGACCCATATTTCCCACAAACTGTGCCGTCAAGGAGTTAAGAATGTGGGGGACTCCAACTGAGAGAGTGTACGACCATTAAATATTTTATGCAGTATTTGTTTCACGGACTGTAAAATTGATGAAATTGCAAAGTGTCTTCATTTATATTAAAGGTTTGTATGAGTGTCTTCAAACACACTTATGCAGTCCTTTAATTTATGTCATTCAATTTAAAATGAAAGGACTACGTTTTAATGTGGCCGTATCGAGCACTACTTACAGTTTACCCTCATTTAGGACGATGCATGGTCTATGGGTACTTCCTCCACAAACTCTCTACAAAATAGTGGCATGTTGGCGATGAGTTTATTTTACAACAAACACAAAGGTGTTCTCTCAGCATCAAGGTGAAAACGTGCTACATCCCTTAGGATGAGTTTGCTTAAAAAATTGGACGACAAAATTTCCATATTTCTGGAAAAAATTCCCGCAACAAAAAACTTTCTTTCTACTATCCTTTTTTGTGTTGTAAAAAATATTCTATTTATACCTACATATGAAGTCATATCGCTTCTAGAGTATCATTAGTCTCTTTTTGAGTTTTCAGTGGTCCTCCACCAATTAAACAAATGGATTTTTGAGTACCCTTTGCGGTAGTAATTTCATAGTCAAGTTTTTATAGGTTATATCGAAGAGAGAATAAAAATTTTAATATATAGACTGCTGTAAAGTGTTTCATTAATCGTTATTACCCAAATTGGCTAAGTTGCAAAATCTGCTCTCCCAGTTTTATAAATAAAAAAAAAGGACACAACATTCGTTGGCCAAAACTTGTCAAGAATTACAATCTGTTTTCGCGGATTTTGAGGTTTTTAGCCATACAAAAGTGTGATGATTTGGCCGTATACTCCATTCCTTCTCCTACTCCTCCTCCTCCTGACCACAGCTTATTCGCATGATCCCTATAAACCTGTCATCTAAAAATACTGTTAACAAACTGTGATTTATAGCCATTCCATAGAAAGCTTTTAAATGTAACGCAATTGTATAAATTGTTGAAAAGTGCGCGCAGAAAAAGAAAAAAAATGTTTAAATTTCACGTTTATATTTCTCCCCCGTTAATTTGGGGTTTAAAGTAAATTTTATCAGGGGCAAAATATTTGTCGTTTGGTAAGTAATACGTTGGATTTTTTATTCATTCTATTTTTGCGCGACATTTAAACAGTCGCAGTTTGTCATATAAATCTTTGTAACTACATAAATCTTGTGTTTAAAATGCTTATTTAGCTACAAATCAAAATGAAATTGCATTGATTTCGGCAAAAAAAAAAAATAGATGCTTTTATTTGAAATGGACAGTTTTATTGGTTGCAAAAATGGCCACAGAGGGTAATAAAAAAAAAATATAATTTACAGCTAAATGTTATTAAGCAAAATTTAATTCAAATTTATGCTTTAAACGATTTAACTAACATCATGTAAAGCTCTGTGAATTTATATCTGGAATAGATTTTATTTTTTTATAATTACATACATATCGTCGGGTTTAATTTTAATCTATTTTACATTGATTTTCAAGGCATCGAATCCATTATTGAAACAACCAGTCTAATGCTACATGTTTCATACCCATATTCAGAAATACATACATATGTGCGTACGCCCGTTTGTTGTTTTCTCACCTAACTTACAAATTGTTGGCAAACTTTTTAAGAAAAACTAATTGAATTATGCCAAAAAGGGTAATGAAATATTTATTTTTAAGTTTTTCTTTTCAAAAACTTTGTACTCATAATATAATATTTCTTTTTAACATATAAATAGTTAAAAAGTTTTAAAAACAATTTCATGTTTACAAAAAAAACACATAAAAATCTTAAAAGTTTTCTCTACCAAGCACTAACGTGTTGCTTTCAAATATACCACTTCCGTTTCCTTTGTAGCCAAGAAAAAGTTTTTCCTAAAAAACAGTTTTAAATGTGTTTGATATTTCCATAAAGGAAAAATGAGAAGAAAATTGAGTAAAAAAGCAAATTAGAATATGATTCAATATTGAACGGAATCTATAAAATATAATCAATGATAACAGGGATTTTATTATTATAAAATATTCAGTACAAGTATATATAGTAGAATGCGTTTTAGCTTTTCGATGAAATGCAGATCAACAAATGAAACAAAGGTCAAAGATCCCAAAACGCTGTAATGCTCTCTCAGTAGCGCAACCACATTTTATAGCATCTTGAAGTCGGCGTTTGTGTGAAGTATATTCAACAACAAAACGCCTTTATTGTAAAGAAAAACTAGTCATGCATATTGCTTGGCTTTTTGTAAAACTGGCCAATTGTTGAACACTGTTGTCGGTTTCGTTTGAAAATTTATTAACAACTCTTGTCAAAACAAAGCAGAGTATTCGGAATTTTAAATTAAAGCTAAACACTCTCAAAACAAACTCATTAACATATTTGAAAGACCAAAACAGGATATTCATAAAACCAAAACAGGATATACAAAAACAACGGAAACCGCTTTTGAAAACAACACGCCGATTACCCAGGTTATGTTCGGGGTTCGAACTCTCTTGATGGATCGTTATTGTTTTATGGCCAAAAATAACAATGTTATTACACATCAGCCACCGAATTTACCGGACTTCACCTCCCGCAATTATTTTTCTGTTATTAAAACTTAAAAGGTTCATAAAAGAACGATATTTTCATTCGATTCAGAAGAAAAATAACCACATTGCAAGAACAGCTCAAGGCAATTATAAAAGGAGCATGTCACAACTGATTGGGGGATTGGAAAAAGCGCCAGCATAAGTATATTTTATCTGAAAATGATTAATTTGAAGAGGATAAAGATAATTTGTTTTACTTTTCAGATCGCACAGTAATCGTTGTGCATATTGCACTATGGCTCAATGGCTTTTTATTACGGCCAAGAATAAAATTGCTGCACTATTTGAATCTAGGTTTTTGTCATCATTATCCAAAAAGAAATCCCCTGTTTTAACAAAAATTTTCCTAAAGAACCTTAATTTAATTTCCCCTAAAACTACTTTAGCTTAAATTGCTTCATCAAATTGTCACAGAATCTATAGAATTATAAAGAAAATAAAATTATATTTCTTTTTTATCAATCGAAAATTTCTTCGTGTACGTTTTTATTATTTTTTTTGTTAACAAATGTAAAAAAAAAACTTAATATCATCTACTCATATCTATTTCTTGAAAATGAGCTATTTTAATATGAGTTTTATGAACCCATATGTGTTAACGTGGGAGGTGTGATAAAAAAAATTGGCCAATAACTCATCATTTCTGGAAAGAAAGTATCCCGAGAGGCCTTAAACGAAGTAACACTGATCGAATGAAGCATCCAGTAAATCTCTTAAATTTGTTTTGTTATGGCATATTGGTTCAATTCTCATAAAAATCCTTTAAATCGGACAGTTAAAAATTTTAATAAATTTTAAAAGCAACAAGAGAATATTTATACAATAGCCACTGAATATTTGGAAACAATTTATATATTTGTGGAAAAAAAATTCTTGATTTCATATCTGCCAAGTAATTTCTATACAACCCTCTTTAAAATGCATTTGGAAAAAAAATATCTCTTGGACATGACTAAGTACCCACATACTAAAACAACCAAGCAACTGACCACTTCTGTTTTAAGTCTCCATTTTATATTACTAGACACTCACCAACATACAAACGAATAAATATAAATACATTTTTTATGTTCTATTTACTTTAGCTTAGAATACCGAATAGTAGTAGCATTCCATTGAATGAATGTCTTGAATTATATTTTAACAATTCCATAACACACAGGATATAATTCACAATTCGCTAGTTTTACGACAAGCTTCCGCACATATGTACACACGTTAAATATTATTTGATTTTTTACGACAATGAGGAGAATATTTCTACAATGATAATAAAAAAACACACATATACAACATCAATTTAATATTAAAAAAAGAAACTAAAAAAAAGAGAAATTGCTTAAAGACAAGCCCCCATAATCAACGATGATGGAAATAATGTGATGACCATTGTCCTTTGCAAACAAGAATCAATATTATTTTTTTATTAGTTCTCTATTTTTATTACAGCAGATCAAATATAACACTTACAGGTTTCATTGTTAGTATTTTATTTTATTTTATTTTTATATGTATATTATTTCATTAGGGGTGGACTGTAACTAAAATTTTATTTCCACTTCCTGGCGTGTGTTTTCGCTAGGCTTACGTCACTTTTATTTTTATGAGATTTAGATTGAAGTCGGCATATTCTTTCATTCTGTCTACAAGTACTTAACAGTTTTTATTCAACAACAATAGATTGAAGATGAATCAAAATTTTATTTTGAAGTAATATAGTTTAACAACAACATCAACAATAACAGACAATTTTATAGGTTGCTTGCTGTTTTTAAGGACTTTATTGTAGTATTTAACCTAATATTTTTTATGATCAGGGATTTAGTGTCACATAAAAAATGACCATGCGGGAGGTAGAGTTTAATAAGGATTAAGAAAACATATAATTTAAAAAATTCTTTTTTACAAAAAACGAACTAATGTCCCTTTATTTGGTATAGCATGTATGAGATCCACTTTTTTGTATACTAAACACATTTTAAATTCTAAGTATGTATCAGTACAGATTTAAAATCGTAAACCATAATGTACTTTGGCGCATAATTTTCATGTTTAATTTTTTTTATTAAAACAAGAAAGTTACCGGCAATATTTTAAGCTTACGGGACGTTAAATACTAAGCAGTTTATTGTGATATAAAAATTATTTTGTAAGCTATACTCTTGGGAAGTCTCTCCTAAAATCCTTTTTTATGATATTCAAAAAATACAGTTTCACTAAAATTTCCTGCAAACTAAAACAACGTTAAACCTTTAAATAAACTAAAACGCCACTAAATAACTTTCCATATTTGAATCTTCACAATCGTTTTTAAAGCCAAAATCATTTTTCTTATAACCAATAATTCTAATGGTTTTTATTACCTATAATTTTACACATACTCCACTGATTTGATGTATTTATTATAACAGAAAAGAAGTTAATTTAATTTTGCTAAATAAATTTCAGAATAAAATACACAAAAATGCCATAAAAAGTGCCATAAATCTCTAATCATGATTAATCTGAAAATTTCAACCCTTTCTGCTTCACCCAACGACGTAGTTTTTCCTAGCTTTGTAATACTTTAGTCATATAATTTATGTTTAGTAACCAAAAAAAAAAAGGATACAATAAGAATGTAAAAGTAGTTGTCCTGTATTGAATGTTGTCGCTGTCCTTTTAATGAGTAGTAAATGGTATAATAAGTGGTCACTTTATATTATTTTTGAATTTAATGCCTAAAAAAGCCGCATGTGCTTAAGTATCCTTTCTGGAAGTGGTCAATAAACGTTAAAAAGGCAAAAGGGGTTCGTTTTATTTTAAAAAAACATAACATGCAGTTAGAAAAATAAAGTATTATATTTAATATTACATTCAGATTTAAGGCATCTAATTGTTTGTTAAAATCAAATGAAGTGTGCATAATAAGGTTCCTTTTAAATATTGGGCACTTTTCTTAATGCACTTTATGAAAAATTTTTTTTTTCTAAAATCACAAAACTTTGTTGTACCATAAGTGTAGAAGCATATTTTCATTAAAAATTTTTGTAAGAGCAGGATTAATTGAAAAGTTCGTCTACGGGATGTAGAATTTTGCGCTGCAATTAACGTCTGTAAATTTTTTTCAAAATATTGAGTTTCCAGCAAGCTCACGTAATGTCCTTTTTTATAAAATAATCCCAGACTTAAAATACATTTGAATATATCAAAAAAATTAAAGTGGCATCAATTGGATATTGATTTACTTTAGGTTAGGTTAAACGGGCCGCCCGCACAAAGCGATTTCACTCAGAGCCCATGAAGGCCTGTTGTGATGCACAGACAATGTTCCCTATCGAACTCCAGTACCTTCTGTTCGTAAGAACCACCTGGAGATTCTCGCAAAACCTAGTAGTCGACTCAGTGTCGCATCCCTGAGACAGTTCAGGTCCTAAAAGAATCATTGGCCTACAAATTTAATCCGGCGTATTTGAACAGTCGAAAACCTCCTTCTCATCAATACAGCTTCTGTAGCTCCCACCACGAGAGATTCCCATAGGCTTCGACATACGTCCAAACATATAATGCCTACAACAAGCTTTATCGAATTTTTCTCAAAGGCTAGTAATGCCTTCGTCCTGTTCTTGTCGATCGAGGGCCAAAGAAATTGAGATAGTCCGCAAATCTTTAGTGCAGACCTCCTGCGCACCGTTTCCTTTAGCTTCATTCCCGTAGCGTGTTAGAATTTTCGGTCAAGGAGGTATTTATATCCCCCTGGGAATTTACCACGTTCATGTTCGCACATTGATCGGCCATCTCTTTTGCGCGACTGCCTTGATACCCTGCATCGCACATCCTTATTCGATGTTGTCCAAGGGCTAGAGATTGTATACAAGTCAATACACATCTCGGCATCACTACTTTCGAATCTAGGGCCTTAATTGCGGCTAGACTGTCCACGAAAATATCAACAGCCGTCGTCGTCGTTGTAAGTTCCCCAACTCTTTTTGAAGCTACCAATATAGCATATATCTCAGCCTGAAACACGGTGCAGGTTCGGTAAGCCTGAGTGACACTGAAAGATCAAGATCCTCAGAGAAAATCCCCTATCCAGTTCTTGTGTCTGCCTTAAAGCCATCCGTAAAGATTGAAACCGCATTTTTCCGAATTACGAAGTTCTCCTTCCACTTATTCTTGCTCGGTATTTCTACCACCTAAGATTTACTTTAGCTCCTCGCTAAATTGTTCTACATGACATGGGTTCACTTGCTCCCTTTCCCCTGTGAGTTCCTACAAATAACTGAGCAGTAACTTGTCATCCCTGATTAACCTTATTGCCCCTGGGGCAATGGTACTATAGCGTTATTTCATTGGTCATATTAGGAAATACTTCCAGGATTTAGCCTAGACTATGGGAATGTTTCCTCATATTCTATACACAGTCTCTCTTCGAAGAGTGTCTCGATAGATTGATTGGCAGGGCATTAGTCTATCAGTCTAAGATTTCCCTCAAAGACTCTGGGTGTTTTCTGCTGACAAACAAAAGGCTTCGCAGGTGTGTTGTCTTTTTATAAAAAAAAGCAGGGATCTTCAAGATTTTAAATTAAACAATTAGTTTAGTTGGTAATTACCAGAAACTTAATAATTTCATGAAAAGTATACGTACATAAATTGGCAGCATTTATGTGACATGATTGAGGGTATTTTTAAAAATCATTCAGTGCCTGCACAGGCCATTTGTAATCATTAGTGATGAAAATATTGCAACAAAATCTCGTTTTACAATCCAGTTTTTAAATCCTTGCTAGAAGACTGTGTCTTTATTTAATAATTCCAATTAGTCTTCCAAATTTTGCTTAAATAATTGTAATTTCTAACAAACTCTTTTACTTTAATTTATTTACTTGTCACTAACTTTAAGTCAATATAATAACTAACCCCTACCAACTCACACCAGTTTAATCAGCAATCTCTATCAACAATCTTTATATTGTCTTATCCTTGTTGTTTCACTCTAGATGTAGTTATTTGTTTAAGACACAATTAGTTGGCTTTAGCTATTTGTTTTCTGATTATGAAGCGTTAAGAAAACTGTCAACATTTTCTTTTACACACAAACTCACTCACTCATTCACTTACACACGCTAATACAACAAATTTATTGAAAAAGTTTTCTTTACATCCTTTCACACATCCTTTTCATTTTTATTTGTGATTTGATGCCAGACTCTTGCCTTAACTACTACTTAAGTAAATAAGTCTTGTTAGCTCAATGAGTGTATAAGTGAGTGTGAGTGTGTTAGTGCTAGTAAGGCTTATCTTAGAGTTTTGTCATTTGAAATGAAAAATGCCAAGATGCTTAACTTGTAAGACATCCTGCTGTTGTTATCCTTTAAGAGATACTTTACAAGATATTTGTAGTTCTTTTCTTTTTTCTTTTTTTTGCTTAACTGCGTTACTTGTAGTCATCGTCACGCACAAAAGGATTTTGAAAAATTTAACTGTGGAAAAAAAAAACAAGTTAAAGAATCTGTTATCCTTTTACGCCTTACGGTGTGTTAATGATGTTTTGTTTTTACTTTGGCATTTAACAAACAAAAAAAAAAAAAGAAATGGTTTGAAAGGTTTTTGGTGGCATTTGAAACTTACAATCTCAAATGAAAATCTTGGCTAATTACAAAAACCTTAAACAGTTTAATAAGAAGGGATTTTCTTAAAACGAAAAAGGAGCAGAGAGCAGAAGATGCCTAGTTGATGTTTTAATAAAATCTTCTTTAGGTAAATTGTAGTAAAAAGCCTTTAAATTAATTGTAAAAATAAGCAGGCTGTATTAATTAAGCATTTTATTAAATGTCTTAAACAAACAATAGAGATTCTTGCTATCTAAACAACTTCGGTTAAACAAACAAAACCGTGTCAATAATGAAGCACACATGACCATTTGAATTTTTGCTCAGACCACTAATTGCGTGCCAAAATGTAATTTACAGGATAACATCACAATTGTTGTCTTAGATCTTCGAAATAAATAGAGTAAAACAAATAAACTCTTGAGCAAACACTTAAACAGCACAATGACAACGATGACCATTTTAATTGAACATTTCGTGACAAGGGGTTAATTGAAGCCCAAGAAGAAAACAATTTAAAGCTACACAAAATTTTAATCCTTTTTGGGAGTTTTTGGCAAGAAAAATAAAACAAAAACTATGACTTTTATTTTAAATTATAAACAAAAAGGAAGCATGAATTCAAAAGGTGGGGTACAAAGGAGTACAAAGGATTGATAACGATTTTTTGTTAAGGATAAAATGTGTTGACATTGATAAATTATTTTGCATTCAGTATGGCGTGATTTATCGCGCATCAAATGACACATTGACACGTGTCCTGTTAAGTTAAACTTTGGCTATTTTTAATTAAATGCAAATAAAAATGACCAATTGCCAAAAGCATTTTAGTTTTTACACCACACCAACTTTTTTCTTTCTTAACAAAATCATTATATTGAAATAAGGGAGTTTTTAAATTTAAATAAATAATTAAAACCCTTAGAAATTAAAATCCATTTTAAACCAGAAAAGTGTCCTTTTTTTGGTTTAAAATTTCTAGTTTATTTTTGTTACAAACTTTTGCCTTTTATTTGTTTCATTGAGACGGAAGTCAACCACTAAGAAGTTTTTCTTCGATTTTCTTATTGTGTTGCTCAGGACTTGGTTGCTTCGTTTAATGCTTCGCTGCACATTTAACGTTTAATCGAATGGAGAGAAATTGTTTAAGTAAAGTAGACAGTAAATTAATTGTTGAGTAATTGAAATTTTATTTATATTAGTTTCCGTTTTATTTTCTTCTTGGTTTTTTGCACAGAAAATATAATCAACCGTAAGAGACTTTTGTCGGATTAAGAGACAACTTTTATTTGTATCCTGTGGTGTTGTACAATACAGGACTTCTTTATTTTCTTGTTGTTTAAAAGAAAAAACGTCCAAATCAAGCCGAGAGGAATCAGTAGATACAAAAAAAAAATTATTAGAATTTTTTTCCAAAAAATATTTTAATAAAAAAAACAAATTAAACAAGAATTTTATTATCACATAAAATTTAATCATTTATTCACTGATTTTTAATTTAAATATTTTTAAACATTTGCCGAACAACAAAAACACTGCAAACCAAGAAATTCAATATAGTTAACCCCAAAACATTCGTAATTTAAATTTTCTTTTAATGTGTTTTTACCCAAAAGCTTTTCATATAAAACTTATTTTTCCAAAGAAACATTACAATAGCTTCTATCGAACTTGATTCAATTACAAGAGCGTGAAGAAAATTTTTATATTTTTTTTTAGAATTCGAATAGCGCCACTTATCGGATCCAAAGAATTCTATCTTTTAAGCTACAACCAACCACAAAAAAACATGAAAACTAGAAATTCCTTTAAAATAATAAAATTTTCGACAAAAATGTTGGCCATAAAAATCAAACTTAATCAAACTTAACACAAACACCAAAAACCAATTATATTCAAGATGGTCCATTAATGGTTAAAGATTTGATTGGCCACAAACTGACATTATGCGGGGGAGTTAGAGGGTTAATATGTTTGCCATAACATTTCTTAGAAGTAAAGAAAACATAGTTCTATATACCGATATGCTACAAGAACAGGTCTGTGACGCTTTAACCGCATCTAAAATAAAATTCCCATGTGATCTCTCAAAACGCTGACACATGAATATTTTTTTCTCCAAAATCATCCCCGTAATTTTTTCCTGTTAAACTGTGATGTTAGTGTATCTCTCAAGTCAGACCATATTCAATCACAAAGTCCTATTAAAATCGACTGTACAGATTAGGAGTTTGGCGTAGATCAACAAAGGGACATATGATATTTATACACTCAGATTTAATTTTTTTTAATCTTCGTTTCACAAAAAAGTTTTTATTATAATGAATAATTTTATTTGCAATTTGTTAAAGACTTTATTCCAATATGGCTATTCCAATTATGTATTAATTTCTTTGGAAAAGGGTAGTGGAGAAAGACAGATGGTAATAGAGAAAAGCTTCAGTTTTTTGGAAACTCTGCACGTCATATTTTTATTTTTTAGACAGTCCTGCAGTGCCTCTGGTGGCAAGTAGACAAGCAGAGTTTAAAGCTGTACAGCTTTTTTATTACTATTTTACTTCGCCGACGATTTAGTGCTATAGAGTAATACCGGCGAAGAAGGGGCTATGTAATATATACTAGTATGAATAAAAACTAATACATATCAAAGAAATTGGTGCAAATTTTTTAGTCGGCTGGATGGCGAACCCAGGCATAAGCCAACATGTATGCTTAGCGGTCGACGTGTTGGCTATGTTCTATTATTTAATAATGTAATCACCTAATTTTCTGTGACCATGTATTAGTTAGTACAATATCTAATGGTTTAAAAGTCGGAATTTCACAAGCAAAGAAAAAACATGGTTGTGGTAACCATAATCTAAGAACAATATATTATGATGGAATTATATGGTTGTAGCCAAACTATATGATTTTAAACATAATAAAAATATTGTTATGTTAGAACCATATTATTGTCAACTCTGTTAACCGTGATACAAATTTAAACATATTATAATAAAGTATGACGATAATATAAAAAAAAAATTTATTATAATTAAACTTAACCATTATATGGCTAAATTGAACGAATGATGAAAAACTGCAAAATCTCAATGTTTTATTTATTAATGATTTCATGAAAATTACATGATGATATATTTAATCATAAAATAGAAAAATAAAATATTCACTTTATTTTACACTTATAAATAATGATTAGAAATTTATACAAATTCAGAAAGAAAAAAATTTTTTAACACAAATCTGTAAAATCCGTACCTTTTTTCTGTATCTAAAGTGAAAAATGTAAATAAAATAGTCATCCTGTTTTTTCAGGTTGTTCTATAGCTAATCCTAAACTTGTTAAAATAAACTAATGAAAAACTCACTCTGTGTAAAACAAAATGACTAAAATAATTTGATGTGAAAAGTTTCTCCAAAGTTACAGAAACGAAGCACCGATTACTAAAAAATATTTGTTTCTAGTCATTTTTAGTCATAGGAATAAACTTAGCATATTTTGTTTATTATTAATATATTATGGTTTAAAAGTAATATATTATATTAAAATCCTCATCAGTGTTTGGTTGTGATTTGAAGTTTAGCAAAAATTGTATAGTAAAAACCAAACATGTTGCATTTTCTGGGCGCATTAACCATTTAAATATTAAATTTTACTCAAAACTTGTTTAACGTGACCAAACTATTGTTAAAAACAGCTTAAATGTTCATCGCCAACATGTATTGTTACAGAGAACATAATATGGTACTTGTAACCACACCCCTAACCACACCATGGTTTTTCTCTGCGTATTGTTGTTTTGCAGCAATCTACATTTTTATATAAATCTTTTAATTTTGAAACCTTCTTGAAGTTCTTCCATTTTCCAATAACTTTTCTACTCCTGCATTGACTACTTTGTTAAATTATTGACTACTTTGTTAAAATCCTTTAAGAAAATCACATTTCATTGTGGTTTTCCAAACAAACACAAAATTCATTTAACATTTTTAACACACAATTGAATAGAGAACTCTAGTCTAGAGCTTAAAGGATATTCATTGTTAAACAATATTGAATAGATATTTCAAGAAAACTTTGTATGCAAATGCGAGTCGTAAGTAAAATACAATTGCAAATATTTACAAAACAGTAATGGCCATTTTGCTAAGAAGAAAACAATTTTAAATAAATGAAGGCTAAATAACAATGAAATGAACGAAACATTTGCTAAGTGTGGGCAGGCAGCGAAAATGCATTATTTTAATGAGATTTTATTTAAGGAGACTGACTGAAACAAAACAAAAAGGAAAACAAAAATAGAAATGGAAAAACCAAACCGACATTTTATTTAGTTAAAAGAAATTAATGATAGAAAGGTAGTTTTATTTTACAAAATAGAAAAAAATATTTATATTGCGGTAATGAAATTTAAGCTACAAGTATCCTTTTTTAGAGCAATTTTAATGGTTTGAAAAAAAGGAATAAATATTTTTAAATAATTTATTTAAATAAGTTTATTTCTACACGAAGCCAAAGCATTTTAAAGAAACTTTTTCTATTCTTCTAACAGCAAAAATATCTAATTTCTAAATATTTTTTGCAATAAAATTCTTCTGTGTAAAGGATAACAGGGGAGTCCTTAAAATGAATGGGAATATAAATGATCAGTCGTATACTTCTTTAACTAGATATCTTGTGAAAAAGTACTTATACAGTTATTATTCTTTTTAATACTATTATTTTCTACTTGTTGTTGTGGTACAGCATGTGGTCATTAACTTGTTTAAAACATTGTACAATATCCAACTTCATTCATATCCTTTTTAGCCTCTACAAAGTCAGTGCAGAAAAGTAAAGTTTGGTATAGAAGGAAAACAAAGGTACTCATATCCTGAAAAAGTGAATGGTGGCCAGCCACTTTAATGGTTTAACATTGTAGCTTCTTATAGCTTTAATGGAAGGATGAATGTATGAGCATGGCAGTATCAGCCAAGTATGATTTGCATTTGACAAACGTGTGTATTAATGCCAATATTGTTGTTACTTGTATGATAATGATTGTCTGACTGACATTGTAACAGAACATGTTAAGAGGCAAATGACCGGCAATTATGTAGCATTGTACTCATTCTCTTAACACAAGTACTTTTGTATATTATTACCAATGTTGTTGTTATTGCAACACTATGGTTATGTTGTTGACATTGTATGATGTGCTGTGGATGGATATGAGCATCAATTCTGTTGATGACTGTTGTATGCAGATACTCATTGCCTCGTTTGTTTTTATTCTATTTATGTTGGCATAAGAGTTTGTATGAACATTTCCTACTGCTACAGTACGTTTTTATTTTGAGGTTTTAACATTGTTGTTTGCAAATGTTTTAAAGCCTCCAATTTATGCAACATTGTTGTTTGCTAATAATTGGTAGGGGAGCTGTTGTAATGTTTTCTGTTTTTTGTTTGTGTATGTGCCTGAATTAAATTAAAATCAATTAAAATTTTCAAATGGAGTTGTAGTAAAGTACTGTGAAAATGCTACTGCACTCCATTAGGAAAATGCAAGTTAATAAATTGAAGGGGCAAGAGAGCTTGACGATTAAAAGATAAAGTTAAAAAAGTAATGAATTCTCCAGAAGGTAGGGCAGATATTGACAGCTCATGATGGTTATGTTACCCTTGCCATTTGTTGATCTTTCTATAATTTTTTTCTAAAACAAAAAAGACCAATCATCGTGAGGAATTGCAGCATAATGCAACACCTGCAGTGGGATCATTTTAATATTTCAATCCTTTTCTATAGTTTACTTAATCGCTTCAAGGAACAATCAATTAAGTGAAACAGTCTCCGTGATAATGTCGAGAAAATTACTTTACAAGTCAATTTTGTGCTGATAACAGGATATCGTACGCTTTGAAAAATCAACTTAGCGTTATGATTTGGACATACATTCTAATAAAATCTAGCTAAATTTTATCATAGTAATAACAGTAAAGAGACTGTCATATATAAAGAAATATATTTTTGGACAATGTCGTTTACGCAGCGTTGAATAATATCCTTAACTTTAGATAATACCATAACGAAAAATCCAATAGAATTTCTATATCTCATGCTTAGGAGCCTAGTTCTGATCGACGAATAAAGAAAGTACAATACCGCGCAGGGTCTCATACAGATATTAAATTGTTTTAAAGGCTGTATGGGATGCGCCAATGTCTTGTTAAAGAAACATGTCGTACTAATCAATATTATTTAACTTAGAAAGCACTTCAGGCATCTATAATAGTCACTTCACCGGTCTACTTTTTGAAGAAGTATTGTAGAAAAGACACGTTTTGGGTTCATTTGTTTTCGGACAATCATGTACACCATTGGGAAATTTTGAAAAGAAGCCTAATAGCTTACGATAATTTTTCTTGAAAAAGGGTCAATAAACTGGAAAATATTTAAATTTTTAAAAGAATCTTCATCGTTTACGATATTTTTTTTTTTGAAAAAGGTTCGCCAAACTGGAAAAAATTAATAGTTTTGAAAAGATGCTTCATCGCTTACGATAATTTTTCTTACCTAGGGGTCACCAAACTTTTATTAATTTTGAAATGCCATATATCAAACTGTGATTTTGGGAATGTCTATTGCACCCTCAACGTCCTTATTTATTTGTTAACTTATCAAAAGTGAATTATTTTTGTGAACTGAGGATAAGGCTTATATTTTTTTTAAGATTACACTACTTGTGAAGCTCCTGGATTATCTGCAGAAAACACCCAGATCCTCTGATTTTAAGGAACCGACACCTCCTAGACTGATAAACTAGCCCACTGTCAACCAGTCTATCGAGGCATAGACTTTTGACGATTTATTATATTTTTTGTGCATCTATCTAAATGATCTTTTCTAGATTTTTTTGAAAAAAATCATTGAATGATACAATAGATGCTAATAAAAGTTCAAAGTTTTTTGGAACATTATTTTTTTTTTAACCCTTTAGTGCCAAACCATGTCACATATTTAGGGGACGTAAAATTGTATGCTCTCTTATATTCAAAACAAAAAAGTTGAAAATTCTCTCGTTTCAAATAATAACGGTTATGCACAGAAATAATAGTCCCACTATTTTAATGTAAAAAGAGAAAACAAAATCATTCTTAACTTCAGATTTTATAAAAAAAAATAAAAAACTAACTTTAATCGTCCTTGGACGCAAAAAAATAATAATCTAAGAATTGTTTTTTGTTTTGAAAAATATAAGTGAAATTATCAGTGTAAGAGCCGTGCCGCTAACAATTTCTTAGGGTTTTTTGGAATGAATTTTCTTTCACTTTTGGATTTTTGATTAAAATACAAAATAATTGAACATTTTATGTTTATGTTCTTTTTTAAATTTGGACCAAAACAAATAAGCCCAATTAAAGTGCAAATTATAATAGGGAATTAATATTCATTGCAGATAATGTTTAAAACTTTGGTTTTCTTAGGAAGCGTTTCTCGTCTCCTTTTAAAAATATTACTGATTGATATTATTATTGAAAGAGGAAAATTATAGTTGCTTTAAGAAAATAGTTTTAACAAAATAAAATCAATCCTTGAAAAAGAATTTAATAAACATATTTCGTTATAATTATCTTTAACAGAAAGTTATATTTTTCAAATCCATTTGAGACAAATAATAAACTAAGTAACGTAAGGTTTTCTGAAAAAAAGAAATTAAATAAAAAATCCTGAAGTCAATTTTACATCCTCTTTATCAAAGTTTGCTTTTCTGCCCAAAATAGCAGAATTGCTTTCCTTTTTCATTCGCATTTTGGTAAAAGCTTAACATCTCATTACTACTTTCAGTCCCTGGCGTTTGAACATATAAACTTCAATTTATGTCTGAAATTAACGCCTACAAATTTTTTCAATTACATTTATTGTACAAACGACAAACCAATAAAAATAAATTTATTTTCATATTTACAAACATAGACATAGAAACGTTAAGAAGGTTGTTTTTGTAGTAAAAACGAAAAACTCTAACAGGCGTCTGCGGAAATACCTCATAAAAACAAACGCACACATGCAAATTACATTAAATTATGAGATTTTATATATATGTATGCGTGCTTACATATGAGTCACATTAGAAAAAGTTAAATGTGACTGACGTTCGAAATACATAAACAACAAACAAAAGGTGTTGATGTGTCAAAATAAGCCATCAACAAAACGGGCAATAAAATGTCTAAACAAACACGACTCTTTTGTACACATGCAATATGAAGACCCACACACACACAGACACACAGTTAATCACTAGCAAAAACGCAATAAATGCAAAAATTGATCAAATGTCAAAAAATGAGCCATAAGTGTCATTACCTACTGCTGTGTGTGTGAGAGAAAAAAATAAGTTAAAATGACACTTAAATCATAAATATGCAAAACTATAAAATCAACTAACTTCCGTTTTTAGCATAAACTCGTACACATATGCACACACACACTCACACTCTAATGCACACAAAACGGTTAAATTTTAATGAATGATAAATAAAAATGAAAGTAAATGTACCAGAACTACAAACATAAATACACAAATACAGGGTGCCCATCAAAAAGTATACAATAGATGAGTAAACGTCAGTCAGTAACGACAAATATGAATGTGTGTTGGCATTGTTACTTTTATATTTTTGATGAGTTTGACATGCGTTCACATTTGATTTGATGATGATTTCCGAACATTAAATAACAAAAATTTATAACCTAAATGTCACTTATATATTTATGCAACAACTATGATGACGATGATGCTGATGATGAAAAACGGCTCTCAGTGGGACATCCTTTTTTTGGGACTAAACTAATAAAATATGTATTTAATAATTTTCGCAAACGTTGTGCCAAAAAATTAATGAACCTTGGAGGCTGTTTATAAACCAAAAGAGCAACCATCATTGTCATCATCATCGTCACATTTACCACCTTTTTCCTGTTTTTTTGCATGCAAGAAATGCCTAGTATGCTCGACTATTAAAGAGCAAAATAAAAATAATATAAAAACAGAATCCTTTTAAGATTTCCTACATGCGTCAAACAATAAAATAGAAACCATCATAAAATCAACTAAATAAACCTTTATGCTGCCGTCTTCTCACACTGGCGAGGAAACTAAAGAAAAGCGTCGTCTTAGAAATTATTATTGTTTTTGTTTTATAACCAAAATATATTAGAACAACAATAAGAAATGTTGTGTATTTCGTTTTGTGGTCGTGTGTTTGGTAATAAAAGGCAAATTTTTATACGTGAAATTTAATGAAAGAACAAATTAAAAACGCTTGATGTTGATGAAATGCATTTGTCTTAAATGTTAATAAACATGTCATATGAATATTTACTTCATTTGTAGACATCTTTGGTATATTTGTAGTTGTGTTTTGATTGTTATATTTTAAGCATAAAATTTATTACATACATTTAATGGTTGTGTTAATTATTATGCATTATATTTTCAGCATCTGTCTTGAAATTTCCATGACGACTTGAGGTTAAATATTGAAATATAAATTGAGTTAATGAAACTTGTCTAGCTTTAGAAATGGAGAATGGTGCCATATATCCTTTTTTGTGATTTGTAGAATTAAAAAAGATAATTTTGAAATATTATTTATCTTTCATATTGTTTATAAAAAAAAGTTTATTAAAAAATTTAATTTTAGTTTTAATTTTTATTTTTTCTTAAGGATCTTCACAGTATATATCCTGTAGCAATCACTATTTTAGAAAAACGAAAATTTTAAAACTACATAACAATAATTCCGCTTACATACAACGGTCATTTAACCTTAAAAAATTTGCCTATCCTATTTGATTTAAAAGCTTGCCATATATCCTTTTTCTGCAAACCTGAAAAAAATTCGAATATATTTAAAGACATGTAATTTAAAAGTATTAAATAATTATGTTATAGCCAAAAATATGTACATGTATTCAGTTTTTTCAGTTCACTTTTTGAAGAATTTTTTAATATCCTTTTTTTGCAATTTATATCTTTAATATGCTTACAATTTGTGTTAATGGTTTGAAAATATATTTTTTAAAGAAAGTATTTAATTGTGATGGCTGGTTAAAAAGTTCGTCATATATCCTTTTTTGTAATATGTCGAATAAAAATAGCTTCGAAATTATGCATCAACATATTGTTTCTAAAAACATAGTTTATTAAAAAATTATAGTTTAATTTTTCGGAACGATCATCAGTACATATCCTGTTGCACACACTATTTGAGAAAAATTAGATTTTATACTGCATAACAATAAGCACACTTATATAAAGCGGTCATTTAACCTTAAATGTTAATTGATTTAAAAGCTTTCCATATATCCTTTTTCTGCTAACTGGAAAAAAATTCCAAAATTTTTATAGATATGTAATTTAAAATTATTAAATAATTATGTTATAATAAAATAATATGTGTATGTATATATAGTTCACTTTTTTAGAGTTTTTTAATATCCTTATTTACAATTTACATCTTTAATATGCCTACAATCTGTATAAATGTTTTGAGGAGTCATTTTTTAATAAAATTCTTTTTTGTGGTGACTGGTTAAAAAGTTCGTCATTTGTGTTAATTCAAAAAAATATTTTTAGGATCGCGTTAATATTTTAAATAAGCTTACAGTATAAATTAAGAAGTTATTTTTAAAGAAAATACCTTATTGTGATGTCCGGTTTGGAAGTTTGTCAGATATAATTTTTTGTTAGACAAAAAACGTTTTTTTAATAATGTTTTACAATTTATATCTTCTATATGTTTACAATTTGTGTTAAATGTTTAAAAAGTTATTTTTAAAGAAAATACTTTATTGTGATGTCTGTGGCAGGAGTTCGCAATATATCCTTTTTTTGTGTTAATTCAAAAAAATATTTCTAGGATCGCATTTATATTTTAAATAAACTTATAGTTCAAATTAAGAAGTAATTTTGAAAGAAAATATTTTATTGTGATAACTGGTTAAGAAGTTCGTCATATATCTATTTTTTTTTTTTTTTTTGTTATAAGTAAAAAAAAAAAGGTTTTTAGGATCGCGTTTATATCTTAGATATGCTTACAATTTGCATTAATGTTCTTAAAAGTTATTTTTAAAGAAAACACTTCATTATGATGTCTGGGGTAGGAATTTGTCATATATCCTTTTTTGTTAATACAAACAAACAAAATAAAAAATTTATTTCGATTAAAAATAAAGTTTTTTTTAGAAATATACAAATCATTTTAATAAATTTTTAACAATTTACAATCCAGTAAATTACTTCTGTTAATGTTATTTTTGTTGGTTTGTTTAAATGCTCCGCTGTTACATTGTTTTTCAATCCTTTTTTCAAACACAATTTAATTATTTAAATAACCTTATGTTAATTGAAAAAAAAAAATGTAACAAAATGGGGTTTTGTAAGCTAATTAAGTAATTTCATAAACATTTTCTTCACTTTACTTTAGCTTTGCTAATGCTATTATTCCTGCTGACAATGAAAACTCACTTAAGTGAAAAAATACTAAAAATCACGTACACAAGAATTGACCTCTTACCTTTACAAGCAAAAAGAAAACAAAAATAGAACAGACTGCAAATAACAAAGATGGTTTGCCTTTCAAATCGGAAAAAATCTTATTAAACCCTCTAGTAAAAAAAAGAAAATACAAGATTTACTGAAGCATTTAAATAAAATCAAATTCTTATGCCAAAAGCATGCCAAAAGGGATGCCACTGTTGCACATTCATGTAAACTAATTATTTGATTAGCCAAGGCACACTACCCTCAGAGAGGTAGAAAAAGTAAGAAAAAAATTTATAAAATTTTACCCAAAAAACAGAAAGAATTATGCTTAAGGGAGGAAAGATTTAAACCATACAGCATTTAGTAAAAGAAAAACAAATTAAATCAAATCAAAATTAGTCAACAACTAATGACAGGAAAATTACATTAGACTGTAAAGCAATAAAGACGGGAAAGGAAAGGCAAATCAATAGTCAATATAATTAAACATTTTTAAAGAAACATTTAACTTGCAAATATTTCTATTTTGTTGCAAACTCTATTTTCTTGCTAATTTCTTTCCATGATGATCTTTATAATTTGTAATTTCATTACCAATTCATTTATTATTTTTACAATCTGAACAATTTTGACTTTTAAAAGATGTTGATCCTTTTAGCTTATTACCCATCATGCCATAACAACATTAAGCTTTTTTGATTATAATGGTCACTTAACTAATTTGAAAGGACTTGTAAAAATTATTTAACAGCCATATAAAAATTATAATTTATTTTCATAAAGGAACTCAAAAAAATAGAAGGAAAAAGAAAAGAAAAGCAAATACTCATCATCACTGACATATAAAAACTAAAAGAAATTTTCCATATTTTCCTTTAAACAAAAAAGATACAAATATTATATGATTGATGATTATTTCATAAGTCCCCATAACAGCAAAAAGGAAGTTAAATCCTGACATTGGAGTCACGAAACTTGAAGTACGAAACACGCACGTTTTTCCTGTTGTTTTGTAGATTAAAAGCATAAAATCATGGCACATAAAAACATTATTAATTATTGATATGTCATTAGAATCCTTGTCTATCTGGCTGTCTTTCTCCTTCAGTCTCAACTAGTTTCTATTTCAAAGGCAAATACTTATAAAAATAAATAAATTTGTATACACTCGTACAGATATAATACAAAGCATATTAAAAGACGTATAAAGATTAATGTATTTAGATATAATTTTATATTATAATTGGAATATTTGGTGAAGCAGAAAACAGGAGTAAAAGGAAAGATAATCGATTGAATTTATATACAGAAGTTTATAGCGAACTTTTTTTTCAAAACTCAGTACATAATGTGATTAATAATTAATTTTATTTTAAATATCTAAAACTAGTCTTTAATCCTTGGAATGTTATAAATCCATTTTAGATGTAACGAAATGATTGAAAATATTGCCAAAGTTTAATAAGTATTTGACATCGATTTTCGAAAAAGTTATAACACTTTCTATCAACTCAGTAAATAACAATGCAGATCCTAAAAGATAGAACTCATAACCGAATTGTAAAATATGTAAATAACAGAGTAGAGTAGCGTAGAACAGCGCAGAAGAATAGGGCAGAGCAAAGAAGAATATATTAGAATTAAGCTGCGTAGAACAGAATAGAGCAGAAGAAAATAACACAGAGTACAGTATAGTAAATCACAACAATAATAGAAACAATATTACGCTATCTCTAGTTGGACATATGACGTCACGAGAACTGTGTTTCTATTAGCTAACAATTTTGATTGGATAAAATTGAGATTTTTGATTAAAGACTTGGTAACTCTTGCAATTAACAAACTACATCATCTAATGCGAAATTGTGCGCTGTCTTGTTTTTATTTCAGCAGAACATGTAGTGCAGAGTAGATCATAGTAGACTAGAGGAGACTAGAGGAGACTAGAGTAGACCAGAGTTGACGAGAGGAGACCAAAGTAGACCAGGATAGTGCAGAGTAGAGTAAATCACAGTAGAGCAGAGAAGACTATAACACATTTTAGTAGAGCAGAGTAAAGTACATAGATTATAGTGGGTTAGATCACACAATAGAGCAGAGTTAAGCAGAGTAGAACAGAATCACCCCTATCGCGAATAATTATTCCCGTGGAAAAAACTCTCACTCTCAAACTCTATTGTGAATGATTTCTGATTTTATATTGTGACTGATCTTTACCGTAAAATACAAGCACATTTGTTCTTGGAATCATTCACGATAGAAATTTTGGCAGTTTTTTTCATGGGAATAATTATGCGCGATAGGGGTGAATATATCAGAATAGAGTTGATCACAGCAGAGTAAAACACAGCAGAGCAGATCACAATAAAACAGATCACAATAGAGCATATCACAATAGAGTAGGTCAAAATAGAGCAGATCACAATGGAGCAGTGTTGTACAAAGTATAATAGATCACAGCAGTCTAGATCATAGCAAAATAGATCACAGTAGAGCGCAGAATAGAGTGGAATTTCGTATTATATACAAAAATTATAGTGTAATAAAGCCGAGTACAGCCGAGGCTTGATGCAGCTCTGTTAATTATGAAAAATACTGTAAACCTCCTATTTGGTTATACCATCATCTTATTCAAACAATGTGTAAAAATATAATAAATATAATTGTTAACTTCTATAATTACCAAAGAATATAGATAGGGATTAATGTACAACAATAACAATGGAGAGAACACGCAAGTCTTAAAACGAATTCATTAATTTTGACATTTTATAAATACAAGTCGAATGGTAACAGCATCATTATACATATGACCTATAAAGTTTTGATTAAGAGCATATTAATTATGGGCCATCACGCTTGCCTTATAGACTGACTGTCTTGGTTGATGAATGAATGAATTTTTATATTTTTCTAATCAGGATATGAATTCAGGCATGCCATTTACAGCAGGATGTAGAAACAAACTCCATTCAATGTTTGACAGGGTGAGTATTTAACATGCTACTTATTTACTTAAAGTAATATTTGGTCGAAGATTTTGTTAAAATAAAATAGATAAATATTGTTGGAATAGGTTTCAAGAAAAAAAATTAATTTTTAAAAATGTTGACACAAGATTGATGAAAAATTTTTCTTGGTGAATATAACAGTGTGAGCTTTAAAAAAAATAGAGGAAAATATTTTTAAATATATTTTGCAGAAATATTAGAACAAAAAATTATATAAAATTATTTAGAACTGTCGCTTTATTTTAAGTTATAAGCATATGATTTATGTAACAAATGTGAAGATAGTGGACTTGATAATGTGTTTTAAAATTAATAAACATTAAACTTTTGCTATGTTTGAAAAAAGGATATTTATCAATACTATATTTGATAATATTATTATTTTTTCTGGATTATGTTTACTATTATAAGGTTAATCACCTTGAGAAAAATAAAATCAGACAGTAATACATTATCTGGAAGATATAGTGCATGTTTAAAAAGGATGCATATTTACCGAAAATTATTCTGCTTATATCTGATATTTCTTCAGCTATTTATAATAACGAAAGCATACAAAATTACAAATTCATTTATAGCTAACCTTTAGTTTTGCAAATTTTGCAGAAAAAACTTTATTTTGAATATTTTTTGGAAATTTAAAAAAAGGATATATGACAGGACATACTTTGTTTGCAAGAATTTTTAAAAATTTCTTACTCAAAATGTTTGCAAGATATAAAACTTATGCTTTAACACCCGTAACTTTTAAAAACTTTATTATTATTTTTTTATTTAAAAAAATAATAAAAAAATAATAAAAATATAAAAAAATAATAAAAATAATAATAAAAAATAAAATGTAATATTAAATAGTAAATAGTAAAAAAAAGATAAACATTAGCAAAATAAAATCAATTTTAGATTTGATGCGGTTGATCAAATTTCTTTACATTTTTTATTCTTAAAATAAAGGATATACAAAAGGACCTTTTTAGTTTCAGATTTTTTTTAATTTCTTTTGATTTAATCTTTATGATAACAAACTTGATGCATTTCTAACTTGCGCTTGCCATATTATCTTCAATACACTACTTTTTCTTACAGTTTATTTTTATTTTTTATAAATCTGTCACTTAAACATTTGCTGGCATTAAAGTAATTAGTACAAAAATTTTTACAATTAACAACTACTTACAACAACTCATTTTAATTTAACTTATGTTCATTATCATCAACTGGCAAAAATACTTTTTCATTTTTATAAACTGTTTTCTGTCTGTTGGTAATAAAATAAATAACAAAAAAAAAAAAACAAACAAAAAATCATTGAAAAACTTTTCTACTTTTAGCAAAACATTTAACCAAATAACCCGTCAATTATAGAACATGGTGTAATAAAAACAGCAGCGAAAACTAAAGTGAAAAAAGTTAGAAAAAATTCTAGCTCCAGATTAGAGCGTTAAACTTCTGACAATGTTAAGAAGCACTTACACTTAAATTGAATTGATCTTTTGCTTTAAGAAACATCAAAATGCGTTTTACTTGTTATTTTTATTTGTTCATCTTTTTTTGGAAAGATGAAAAAGTTTTGGAAATCTTGCAGTAATCGCAAACATAAAGTCACGTTAATATTTCAACAATGTTTAAGTTGGAAAAAAACGTTTGCTTTTTCTTAGCTACAGGTTGTAAGATAAAATAGTTTCCATAAAGAAGATGTAACAAAAAGATGAAAATCAATTGTGTGTCTTGTTATGCTCTTGTGACGGTGAGCCCCTGAAATTATTCGTTTACAGGACCTTTGGAAAATAAATTTTTCTTTTAATTTTTTTGTAGGGAAACACAAATTTCTACCTCAATTCGTTGCTTACAAAAAATCATTTAACTTATTTTTTAAGTATGAACGTTAATTAGTTTTGTTCAGCACTACAGAAAAATTTTTTTTTTTTTCGTTTGATTTTATCGCAAAAGTTTCAAGTCATAGAAAAAGTTGTTCCTGTTGTATGCGCTTGTTTCTATCCCAAAGAAAATGCAATCAATGTGAATTGATTCCGTTGAAACTAACACAACCCAGGACATTACCAAAGGAATAATTTTTGGATTTTATTTATTTTTTGCAAATTGCTTGCAATTTAACGGCCAAAGTTTAATTAAATACACGCGCATTATTAACGCTTCGACAATGAGTATCGCAGGAGTTTGCAGGGTTTGTTTGTTGTTGGCATTTAGATAATTGTTTCTTCTTTCTTCGTTTCAAGGGAAATTAAGTTAAAAATGTAAATTATTTTGTTAGCACCTCTTTTTATAAGATGTTCGCATCATATTCTTTAAATACATAAAAATTTTGACATTAACAAAAGATAATTGCATTTTTAGTTGAAGGAAAACATAAAGAGAATAGTTATGTTTCAGGAAATTTAATATAGACCACAAAAAAATTTATTTTAAATAATCAAATATTTTTAATGTTAAACAGAAGCCCTTAAAACTAGTTTTAATATCTTTCTGTGTAAAGGAAACAATTTTAATAAGAAACATTAAACTAAGAAAAACTTTGTGGAAAATGTTTATCCGTCAAAATTGTTTTTATGTCTAAATAGATTCTTTTCAGACTCATGAATAATTCAGTCAAATAAGTAAAAAAAATAATATTTTAAACTATAATTTTTTAAAAAATTATATATTTTCTTTAATTTTCAGATAGCTATCGAAAATAGCTATGGAAAATTTTTCAGGTTACAACTTGTAAGATGCTGTTTTTGATTGTATAGGATAATATATTTTATAAAAAATGAATATTTTCTTAAAAAGTTTGCATATCCTTTTTTAAAACTTTCAAAATATAAAAAATTACGAATAATTCCCATATTTACAAAAGTAATAAGTTATATACAATACATTATTTAAAAAATTTTCTTCAAACTTCGATTTGCGTTTACAGCTTTTAGAAAAAATAATCTACATTTTTATTTTCTTACAGGACGTTGCTTTCTGTTGCTAAAAATATCCTTAAGTTAATTTTTAGAAATTTCAAAGTATTAGAAATTACTGCTTATATCATTTTTTAAGACTATGCTGAGTGACATGTTAAAATAATAGATATTCACAACCAGGAAAAGTAGATTTTAGTTTAAATTATACACCGTCATTAAAAGCTTTTAATTTGGTGAAACTGTGGTGCTGGTGTCTGTAAACAATATTTGCAAATCAAATTTTACACATTTTTAGGCTTCCGATTCAGCCGTAATTTTGCTTATGTAAATGGCACGATATAATCTCAAAAATGGGCGAAGCCACGCCTATTTAATATAAATAAGCTTTTGACATACTTTTCAAAACTTTTCACGCACATATAATTATTCTACCCATACAAGGTTCTGTTTCGAAAATGAGTCGGAGGCAAGCCCATACAATTTTTTAAATATTTAACCGGTGCCAGTGCAACTTTACTCACACATTTACTTGTTCCCACATTACAGGATTATAATTAAAGAGTGGGCGTAACCACTCCCATACAATATATTTATGTTTTTATAAGCATTCACATCTATTTATTCACGAGAATCGCAGACAGGGTAGATCGAGACTCCGATGGTAGAACCAAGACGAAGAAGATTCAATAAATCCTTGATATTATAAACTGAGGCTTACATGCACAAAGGGCTCGGAATTCATTTGTTATCAACAACAATGTGTAGGGAAAACAACTAAGTATGCAACTAAATAGATATCCTTTTAAATCTCTCGAACCTCGAAACTTAATTGAAAAGCTGTTTTATTATTATCAGAAAGTATCCTTTTTTCCGTTTTAAAATATTATTGTTTTTAATAAACACAACAAGGAGACAAATATTCCAAAAAAAAATACCATTCTCCTGAAAAACAAGTTTGGGAATGTTTTGTTAATTATCAAAATATTTAAAACTTGAAATTTAATTTTTATTTAATTTTTATTTTTAATTTTTGAATTTAATTTAATAATTGTAAAGATGAGTTTTTATATGCTTTTTATGAATATTTTAAAAGTTAAATACTTTTAAATGAATTTTATATGTTTTTGTATGCTTCTGGCACCTCGATATTATTATTTTTACTTTTTTATATGAAAAAAAAAAAATTTATATAAGAAAAATATAAATTTTTTTAATTTTTATTATCCCAAAGGTCGTTGGTTTTTCTTGTA
The DNA here is from genome assembly GCA_949628195.1 of Phasia obesa. Classification (NCBI taxonomy): domain Eukaryota; kingdom Metazoa; phylum Arthropoda; class Insecta; order Diptera; family Tachinidae; genus Phasia; species Phasia obesa. The sequence continues at coordinate 148,769,016 of OX451217.1, read as the reverse complement.
AATATTTGACTATAAAAATATTTTTGAAATCTGGTTTCTTACAAAATGTGTGAATATGTCCTTTTTTGAATTTATAAAACGATTCAATAAAAATGGATTTTTACATACTTTTTTAGTTAAAGGTTTCCTTATTTTGTTGCTTTGGTAAATGCATTGTGATTTCTTTAAATCTTATCTCTGAGTAGGATATGTCACATATCCTTTTTTTATATATTAACGGAAACATAAAGCTTATTGTTCAATTTAACACAAGCGCCAGTAAGAAAATCCCATAAATTTGTTAATATTAATCGTAATTTTTTATTACATTCTTTTAAGAAAGAGAAACAAATCAAATTATGGCAAAAGGAAATCACAAACAGTAAAGTAGTGAAAGGAAATCAACTAAAATAGAAATGAAATAAAAAGTAGAGAAAATAAAATAAAATAATATCTCGGAAAAGCCAAAAAAAAACACATAAACTACTAAAAAACTAAAAGGGCGTTGAAATGTTATGACAAAATATAACATTGATCGAAAAGGGATTTTCATTAAGCAGCTGACAATACTTGAGCTAGAGATGCAAGGCAGCATGAAATTTATAAATAAAGCAATGTTTAACTATGAAAGTAAGTTAAAGTCGCATATGAATACAATGCTAAGATTTATTAGAGTAAAACAGATAATTTTATGGTTTTATTATTTTGTTTTTTTTTTTGCGTTCCCAAGATTAGTTTCTTTTTTTACAAATATTAATAACTTGCAACCCAGAAAAGTGGTTACATTGTAAAATCATTTTACGCTTACATTTTGATGGGTTGGTGGTTGGCTTAAGCAGCAGAAAATCGTAAAAATGAAAAACTAATAAAATCTTTCATTCAGATAAAAGTGACAACACATGCAAAACTTTTGAGAAACACATACTCGTTCACATTTCTTTGCATATACTGGGTTTCGTTGGTTGCCTTTTTCCTTAGCAAAGGATAGGAAAAGGAAAGGTGTGTCTTGGGCAGTAGGAATGTAGTTTCAGTTTTTTCTTTTTCCTTTATTTCAATTTTTTAATGTGTTATTACAGTTATTGCTTTGTTTTGAGTTGTTGCAATAAAAACCCATAAAAACGAAAGGAAACAAACTTTTGCATTATTTCGCTTAGTTTTATTACATTAATTTTTTCTCATTGCACTCTGCTGCTCTGGCGTTCTTCTAACTGCCAATATGCAGTAACATTTGGGTATTCTTTTTTTTTTATTTAAACCATAAAAAATTGCAATCATCAGTGTTGTGACATTTTGTTATTATCCTTTATTTTTTATTCTTGCTGTTTAAAAAATTGAAAGACAAAAAAAAAAAACTAGGGAAACGAAAACATTAAATTGTGCAGTTATTTTGTATTCGTGTGAAATTATGATAAATAACGTTGTTGCCATCAGCCAGCAGGATTGTTTGCATCATTCTGTAAGCCATGTGTTTTATGTCTTAAATGGCTGAATCGTATATAAAAGCTGCAGTTACGCAAAACTTGAAAAATAAAGTAAAAAACAACCTCGTAAAAAATCCAACGCTGCATAACTATAAAGTGACAATAAAATTATAAGTGCTCAGGATTTTGATGGTCGTTTTTTAATTAAATTAGGTTTTTTTATTAGCTAGAAAACCAAGTTGTCTTTAAAAATATTGTTCAGATTGCTTTCCAAAAAAAAGTTGTTTTTGAATGGAAAATGCTAGTTTTAATATTAACCAAACTTAGTTCTAGATGTAATAATAAAAAAATAATTTTACCAAAATAATAAGAATTCTCAAAAAAGTTGAAATCTAGTTTACAACCAAAATCAGAACTTCAATAAAAGATCTTAAATTAAAATATCGAAATTTCAATAAGAAATAATAACAAATTCAATAAATATTAAAAACTTACAAATAAGCGAGAAGACTAGTTTACCAAAACACATCAAAATTTCCTTTAACAATCAATTTATTAAAATAAACTCTAATGTAGGGAGGGGGTGGTTCAAATGCAAGTACATTTTTGAATCTATGTTTTTTGGCAATGATCGATTTTTTCTGTCAAAAATACTAACTTTTAATCAGTATCACATCTTCGCGTACCAAAATGTTTCACATTTACGTTGGAAAATGTTGCAAACTACAGAAGCTCCATCCAGAATTTAGCCGAATAACTTTTTTTCTAACGAGGCCCATTTTCATATTGGTGGTTTTATCAACAAACATTATTGCCGCATTGGGGAATACATGTCAATATCGAGAACGTAATGAATTTACAGAGATGGGCAGTTTGGCAGGTGTGGATTTTGCTGGATTCATTGGTTTTTGATCATAAAGGCAGCTGAAAAAGAAAATGTATGTCAACAGCGAGAGATACAGAGCCATGTTACCGGCTATTTATGACCTCAAATGGAAGGTAAGAACTTAAATAATCTTTGGATTCACAGGTTGGTGCATCATAACAAAGCTCGCATTGTTAGCCATTTAGACGACATCAATCAGCTCATTTGATTCATTTAGATTATAAAACTCGAACATCCACAAAAACATAAACATACCATCAGTCAAACCAGAAATAGTGAAACATGCAGTAACGTATCTAAAGAAGCTTGAATCTCTTACAAACCCTTTGGCGCGTAACACATTAAATGAACCTGGTAACATTCGACTAAAAAGAAGAGATACTGCTTTTTTTGGCAGTACATCAGAAGGATGACCAGCAAATGATTGCAACAACCGTGAAACAAACTTTATATTTGTCTAGCACTGACTGGACTTAAAAAGTATATTATTTTACTTTAGACTTACGATATGACTAATTATTGTTAGTTCAAAACTTCCCAACCGTGGTCATTTTTTTTCCGGTCTTATGACCCCACAAAGCAAATTACATTCACACACGCACTTACCTTGATTTCAAATTACCCCTAGAAAAAAATTTCCCGCTGACAAAAAAAGTTGCTGCCAAGTTTGCAGTACCATTGAATTGGTAAAATTGCGTACTTTCACTACTTGCTCTCCCTCTTTCTTGGTAATTAGATATTTTTACGTGAAAGCAACACTCAATATTTGAAACACGATACTAAGGTACCTCTCCATAAAATTTTATTATAATTCATCTAGAAGTTTTTACGTGATGCGAACACAAACAGACAGACAGGCAGAAAATTACAGTTTTATTGAATAAATGAATAAATCACATGTATAATAATTTACACTAGTAACAAAAATTTTTATATAATATAATAACAATTAATTTATTTAGAACAACTTAGAAACCAAGAACATTTTATGACCGACAAAAAGGTTTCCAAAAATTTTATGGCAGAAAAAAAGTTTCTTATTCGTATCTACCTCTGCAAGATGAGCAAAAACAGAAAAACAGTAAAATTTGGAAAGATTAAAAAAAAAATGGAACAAAATCGCGCAACGTTTGTTTCTACAGTATAAAAGTAGAGATCGTAAATTTGAGAGTGAGTTATAACATTTTTAGGATCGCGATGGCCCTCACTCTCAACAGCCTTTTCACTTTTTTTTACAAAAAAATTCTTTTTTTTTAATTTCGAAAGAAATTTTTTATCAAAATAAATTTTATATATAAATTTTCTAAAAATTAATATAAGTAGCTGCTAATAAAACCTTTCACAGGAAAAAATATAAGCACAAGATCTTTATTCGTTTAGCCACAAAAAAATATATTCGAAACCTCTCAAAATCGTATAAAGTCAATAAAACGTATGCGATTTTCTCCACTTTTTTGATTTTAACAGTGGCCCAAAACGACAAATCACAAGCCAAAGCCTTGAAAATTCACTACACGATGCAGAATTAGGTTGTCTGTCGAACTCTTACTTAAATTTTTACATTTCTCAAAATTAATTTTTGGCCTAATATCCGGCTAGATTGGCAAAATATACCTTCCGGCAGCTTGAAAGAATATTTCCAAAATGCCAATTGTATCTTATCTTTAGTTTTATAATTCGTTCAAGCACTAGTTTGGAGAGCACGTTCATTTGCCTTACGAGTTTTACAACGTGAGCAATGAGAACCTTTCTTTCTAGCATCCTACATTCCATTATAAGTATCAACTTAAGCATTTCCGCCCGGTAAACAGACACCTACTGACTCAGGGCCAGACTGCGAACAGGTTCAGGTCAACTGAGTAGACACCTGCTTCTGCTTTACCGCTTACAAGAAAATCATCAATCAATCAATCACTAATATCATTCTCCAAACTCTCATTAGGTATAACGCCTTTGCTATGAGCTTCTTAGCTTATTTCTGTCCTACGCGTATGGTTCATCGGCATCTGAGCTTCCCTAACTCGTTTACCAACTTGTTTGAGAATACTCTAATGAAAGATATTTGCTATGCCATATAAAATCACTTTTTATTCGCCAAGCTGACATGGCAGCCGTTGATGTTATAAGTTCAGCGGCAGCAATCCTAACCCTACTCGATTTCCTGCGTTAGAGCCGTGCGTATTGCACTCTTAATTAACCCATGCAGGCAGGCGCTCTTTGGCCACCAAATCGTATATGCATAATTAATTAGGGGCCGCACCATAATTGTATACAACCAGGTTTGAGCCTATAGTATTTTAATATTTCTCAAAAACAATTGCACGATAAAAGAGGCTCAGTGAATTTTTTAAAAAATTGTATTCTACAGGAATATCAAAACAGTGAATTTACTTCAAGGCTAAACAATATTTTTTAAATTAAGAAATATAAATTACCTAAAGTTATTTTGAATAAAAAAGGAAAAATTCGTTTGCTTTATGTTACTTTTTGTAACTTACAAATTGTTAGACCCCAAGAGAAAAGAAGAAACGAATTTGGTTTTTTTTTTTATTAAATTTCATTTTTTATTAATTTTCATATAAAAATGCGTAACAAAAATTGATACAATTTCTGTGAGCTTAAAACTAAACTAATACTTAAAAACTATATTACAAAAATTAGTTTTTTTATAAATTTAGTTACTTTTACAAATGATGTTTAAATAAATTTGAGTAAAATCATTTTGACAAAATTATATACAGAAAAAAAATACAAAACAAAATTATTTATCACAATTGCTTTGATGAGTTTTGAATTTACAAAAATTTTAAAGAATTTTTTAAACAAAAATTTAAATAAAAAAATAAATTTAAATAATTATAGACAAGAATTCAGCTGAATAAATAAATTTGACAAAGCTTAAGGATGTTTTTGGATGTTTTGAAGAAATTGCAAAAAGGCCGTCGGCTATTTATTGGAGTTATGAATAAGTTATTTAGTATGTTGTATGTATTAAGTAGTATTATTTTATAATTTGTACTTTCACATCGTTAGTGGTTGGGAATTTTCACTGGTTGAATTGGTTGATGACTGTTTAAAGTTTTGTCGCATTTATTTTTTAGTGGCTTTCAATTTCTTGTTGAGTTTAGAGCGAGGGACTAGCGTAGGCGTGGCATCCAAATATCGTTGTAGGGCATCATAGACCACCGAAACCACATAGCGCCAGTGAGCCTCACGCAATGCCAAAATTTGCTGCTCCTGTTGCTGGGCCTTACGCAACAAATTGGCCTGATCGGGTATATAAAATGCAACAGCCATATCTTGCAGCGATTTTTATTTTGACTGTTGGTTTAATATTTGAATTACACAATATTATTTAATATTTCGTTTTTGTTAATTTTTATTTTTTTGGGTTTCAAGTCTTTTAATTTTTTTTTTTCTTTTCGTAATGATGATGACTCAATTAAATTTCTTTTTTGTTAAACACGTAAGTTTTTTTTTAACGAGAGTTCTTTGTTTGCTTTGTTGTATGAATAATAAAAGAATTGCTAAATGCTTTTAGGAACACAACCTGATTGTTTGCTTGTCTTAAGAAAACTGATTTAAATTTAAAAACCAGAACGGCTTTTATATCTCTGGCTCTCTGTTGTTATCATTTACCTACACGTGCTGCAAATGGAGTTAAAATAGAGAGAGCATTCGGTTTTAATTCATGCTCTGAAACGATATCAAAAATATTTATATATCACTCAGAGCATTTCAATTACTAAGTATATTCGAATTTTAGGTTACTTTGAGAGTGTATGCCTGCTTGTGCATGCCTAGGCAGGGGGTTTGTTTTTATTATTTTGTTGACATCGCTCTTTCGCATTTTTTTCGGATGGATTTTTATCAAAATATAGAAAAAGTGTAAACTGTATGGCCTCTCAATTGTAGTAATGCACATACACACACACTCACACACACACTAACACACTACTATATGAAAGTAATGATTGCTTTTTTCAATATTTATGCTCTCGAAAGGGTGCAAAAGTTACAGGTCGTTTCGAGAGTGTTTTATAAAAATGATTTCCCTTACACAATTGAGAGTGTGTGTGTGTGGGCGTTTGTTGGTAAGATTATTTAGGACATTGTTTTTTAGACTATTACACCTTGTTGCTATGTTGTAATATTGTACAGTTAGATAACTTAATACTACAACAAGGATAAATTGTGTTTGTGTCTCTGGTCTGTATTACCAAAAACTACTGTGTGTATTTATGTGATTAATGTGAGTAAGTGTGTGTGTATTTCTTTTATAGTAAAAAAAAATCTTATAAAATATTATTGCCTTAAAATTATTTGGCGCCAAAAATTGTTTTACTACACAACGTTGTCTACTCCGTAAGCCTAAGGGTAGTTTTACGTTGTTCTTAACAATTTTTTTTTCCTCAATTTACTCCATGACTGCCTCACTGCTGCCTAAGAGTCCTCTGTAATTTATTTTATTATGATTTTTTTTTCTTTTCCGTCTAATACTTCTTCTACCAGCATTAAGGCGGAGTTTTGCAATTACATATATGTATGGCTGTGTATAAAACTTGTTAACAACTTTCTCTTTCTATCTGATTAAATCGTTATGTTTCGTTCTCTTCTATCCAAAGACTTCTTGAAAATCAGGGAGGAGTTAAGTTTTTATATCCAAATTGTTTATTTTTTTTTGTTCTTCCTCTACTTCTTTTTGTTGTAATATCTTATAACTTTATCAAGCATAAAACATAAAACAACATAAAGTCTATTGTATTCATATTCTAAGGCCATGCGGCAACTAAATACATTCAGTATTTAACTGAATGTTTGTTTGTTTGTTTGTACCTGCTGCTACTGAAGTTGTTCAACATAACGATGATTCATCATTTCTGGGGTGGAGTTTTATTTTTGAAGGTGTTGGTTTGGAGTGAGTTTTGTTGTATTACTTTTTTTCCTAAATATAAAAACCAATTTTTTTGTGAACTTTTGTCTTCCTGTTCGCCTTCTGATTTGTGAAATTTTATCCAAGATGGTTATGCTTTATGAAACTCAAGTGTCATTATAAGTAAAATTTTATACTTCTTATTATAAGGGCGTTTAGGTTGCAAAAGTAATATGGATTTATTTTAACACTTTCTACAAGTTACTTTACAAGAGATATTTTTTTTATTTGACTGAAATAATTAAAAAAATTTTAAAAATTACCGTTTTGCATTATTTATTTTATAAATTGTATTTTTTTTAATAAACCATATTTAGAGCTCCATTGAGACTTATTACGTAGAATATTGTGGCCATTGATATGAAGAAATGAAGCTGAGAACTGCTCCCTGTAAAAACTGTTGGATTTTACCGACTTTATGATGCCACGTCTTATTGAACCAATATTTCCCACCGTAATGCTTACATGCCCACTGTAAAAAAAACAACCTTTAAAAATTCTTTTCACCCAAGATTTGATGATCTTTACTCTGATAAATAATTTTTGTTGTAGTTTTTATTAAACGCAGTTTAATAAACTCTTATTAAAAACGCCATTAAATATAGAGAAATTAAAAAAATTATAAATTTCAAAAAATCATAAATAATATAAGTAATATGCAAGTTAACCATTGTCATTAGACATCTTAATGACGTGGTGGTAACAGGTTGGAGCAATCCAATCCGGGCAGAAATGTTAAAGTATAAATTTTTAACGATTACTTCAGAACAACAACCTAAAACCGGTAGACCATGTCTATATATCTATACATATAATAAAATAGTGACTCATTTCCGTATGTCTGTCTGTCTGCTGTTGATTTGTCTTCGAATCACGTAAAATATACTGGATGGATTTTAACAAAATTTTGTGAGGATATAGAATATTTTTTCAAAATTATCCTAATATCTCATTTCCAAGAGAAAGTGGAGAAAATGCAGTGAATGAAACGCAATTTCCGATTTAAAGGTACTGAAATTTTCAGCTTAAAACTGCGATATTTTAAACACGGTTGCATACAAATTATTATTAAAAGTGGGATATTCTAAACACTGTTGCGCAACATTAGGCGCCAATTGAATAAAATTTGTATTTGATTTGTATTTTTACTTGGTGGAATTACATTATTATTAACATGTTTCAAAAACCTTATACAGAGCTTTGCAATAATTTTTAGAATTTTATATAAATTTTAGAATTTTTTCCAGGGTTGGGTTCCTTTATATAAAGTAAATACATAAGAGTTAAAATTTGGTATGGATTACTTTCAAAGCAAAGTTGTCACAATGCACACAACTTGTGTGGGTATAACTAGTCACAAATATATGTAATAATTTATCTGACAGTTAGTTTTTAATTTATATAGATAACAAATTTGGAAATGTTGCGTTTTGCACCGTAACAGCAAAGTTGTCACAATGCACACAACTTGTGTGGGTATAACTAGTCACAAATATATGTAATAATTTATCTGACAGTTAGTTTTTAATTTATATAGATAACAAATTTGGAAATGTTGCGTTTTGCACCGTATGGAAACTTTGTGTTCTGGTATAAACTAGGTTTGGAATTATGGCTTTTTTGTTTGAATAAAATTGTGTTAAACATATATTTTTCTTTGTGTTCTCAAGGTTTGTGAAAGAACAAAGCCAACGGATCCTTATCAAAAATCTCCTTAAAACATATTTTTTAGATTAAAAAAAAAAAACACTTAATTTTATGACGGTTTTGTCGTCTCTTATTCTTTCTCTGTTTAGAACCACGCTGTCTTTTCAATATGTTTATACTCGCTACTTTCGTTATCTTAGAGTTACGATAAAAACACAATTCATTTGTACCCTTGACTTTTAAAATTCTGTAGTATTAATGTGTTGCATGGATGTGGAAATATTTCATTCTGGCCTGAACCAATGTAATCATTGAGCTTTGGGTTTCTTTATAATAATAAATACATAGATTTTAAACTGTAGAATAATATTCAGTAAAAAAAGCTAAAAATCTAGGAAATGGAATTAATCAATTTCAAAAAATATTCCATGAATAAAGAAATTGCAATTTTTTAACAATAAACTTTATAATATATTTTTGGCCATCATTTTAGTCGCGGTTCTTAATTTTCTTCGTCTCTATTTTTTGGGCCAAGTATTCAGGGGATAATCCCTAATCATTCAATAGAGTTTACCGGTACTAGAAATTCTGGTAGATTACTTTTAAATTAAAGTGACAGGGAAAAAATGGACGTCGCTATAATGCATAGTGCGATTCTGTGGCCAATCAACCTCAAATGATTAGACTGATAATAAAAATCGTATTAAACGGTAAACAGGGTATAGGAAACAAGTTCCCTGATTTTGTTGCAGCACATCCCGTCATAATAACAATGAAACAGCAAAACACATCCTACTTGCGGCAAAGTCCCACTAAATGAATAGCGTTGCATACACTATTATCACCGGTGAGTTTCTTCGCAGTCTCATGATTTTATCGAGTTGCTACGCAATCTATTTTGGAACTCTGGCCCATATACGCACACGTTGTATTTAATAAAGGAAGAATGTGGGTGGTATAAATAGCAAGAAGATCAGATGGAGCGAAGTATATTTTACTCCGATCCAAAATAACAGATCACATGCTAACTTCTTTTGAGACTTGAAAAATATGTTTAGTCCAGCGAACATTGAGCTAAATTTTCATGCCGCATGCCGCAAATGCAGCAATGAATGATTAAAAAGTTGTCTTATCTAAAATATAATTATAGTTTTGGATAAACAAAAATTATACAAAATTTATATGAATTTTATTTTAACTATTTATTGTTTATGCTACTACATCTAGCTTAACCTCTTGAGTTGGCATCTTGCAAATATTTCCTGTTTGCAAATTAAAAATAATAGATGCGTGGTAAAAAATTTGGATCAAACAAAGTGGTCATTATTAAATGAAATCCTATTTTGAGCGCCTTGAGAAATCTTATTATATTGGAGGGCATAAAACAACCAGAAAGATGTTGCACTCAGTGTATCGAGTTTAAAGCAGACCATGCTGAGCAATATTGTGAATTTTTTTAAGTCACTGAATTATCTAATTACCCTCGTATTTGAAAAAAAATATAATTAAAGTCCAATATCATATTAATAACCTCTATATGCCCTTGATAAAGTTAATAATCTCGTACTTTTACTTGTAATTTTATTAAAACGCTTTTTAAACTTTCTCCCAGAAAACGTTCTTAAATCTGCATGATATCACAATTTACCGTTACATACTTAATGAGCAAAAAAAAAGAGAAAAATATTAAACAAAGAAAAAAATTCTTTAATGAGATTCAGACGAGTTATTGTAACAAAAATTAATCATTTTACTCGCAAGAAGATTTTTATTTAAAACAAAGTCTTTATGTAATAAGCAAAAAATAAAACAATGAATTTATAAGCGCAAAAGTAAAAGGCATAGGCGAATAGGAAATACTTTACACTCTGTTAGTTTACTCTCAAGAGCATGGTTTTAAATAGTGAAGCAAATTAGATGTTAGTATTTGAAAAATTCATGAAATTCGTGAAATAAAATTTAAATTAAAACTTCAACACAAAACAAAAATTATTTAAAAATTTAAATTGGCATATTTGATTGTAGGGTAATTTTATTAATAATTATTATTTTAACCGCAAAATCATTTGCGTTTTAATTAATATCTGTTTTTATATTTATTTCAATCATAACCTGCATTAACATTTTAATATTGCGATTAAAACTTGACTTTTGTTTGTTTTACCTGATTTTTGTGTTTATAAACGAATTATTTATTTTGCGGTTTCTTTTTTCTGTTTGTGTTTAAAAAATATTTTTTTTAATTAAATTTGTTTTCAATCGTTTGATCATTTTAATTCTTCAATACAGATTTTTGTAAATTATTTTATTTTTGAGACAATTGAAATGCTTAAGCAGGACTAGAGTAGCCATTTAATCGGGTTTTTATTTTATTTGAGCAAACAATTAATGGATTTTGCAATTTAAATTTTCGATTAAGGTTTTTAAATTACTCGAATTAATCGAGTGTATTTAAAAAATTTGTATCCAATGAGAAAAGACACCCATAAAAAATTGATTAATATTATATTTTATTAATGAAGTTAAAATTTGGTAAAAAAAATTGTAGATCTTCTTAAAAAATCAATTTTAGTCGATTTTTCGATTAACCGATTTAATTTGTTCGAGTTATTTTTTAATATAAATTTGAAATTTTTCTTACTCGAACAATTAATCGTTTAAAATTCTACGATTAATCGAACGATGATTGATCGATGGATACTCTACAGACACTGACAGAATAACTGTTTAAGGATCGAGCTCGAGTCGAACTCGAAACTGAGAAACACCTTGCTTTATCTGGTAGTGTTTGCATATTTCCAAAGTGTGGGATATTATTAATCTCTTTTCTTTCATTAAAAAATGATTTTTTGTAGATTTTAAATGAGATGATGGTTAATCGGTTCACTGGTAAAAAATTACCCAACAATTTATTTTAAATAAAAAATTTATTTTTTATTTTTATTGAATTAATTTAGAAAATAAAACCATGAAGAAGATTTTTTTTTCTTCTATAATTTACATATTTTTCCCATAACAACCATAACATTTCATCACGGCATGCGGGTGTTCAATTATGGACGAAAATCAAGTAAATTTAATAAATAAATTTTTTAAATTTAATTTTTTACTTTTTTATGACAAACATGTGTCAACACTAATAAACTTCAATAAAACTGCATATTAATTGTGTGAAACATCGAAAAATTTGTTAAACTAATTTGCATTCATAATTGCATTTATTTATTTATTATTTTTTTACATCATAAAAACTATTGAATTATTTAAAATATAAAAATTTGATAAACGCAAAATTTTTTGTATAACTCCTCTGTTGCTGTAAAAATAAAAAAAAAATTAAAACCCTTATTTTCCATAAAAAAGCGAGAACTGTTTATTATTCAAGCACAAGTTCAAAATGATGCTAAAGGCAATTAACACTTACACGATAATTATATTGAAAAGTATTTCAGAAAAAAAAAAATAAAATAAAGTAAAATAAAATAAAAATTACTAATAATCTGTTTAATGCAACCTCTTACTCCAAAATCAAATAGCATAAATCATAAATATCTAAAAAATGTTAAGACATTTCTTATCTTTTCATCAACTAATAAAAAATTAACAAAACAAAATAGAAAATAAAAAAAAATAAAATAAAAACTGAAAGATTAGTCTCTAAAACATTCGAAATCATAAATGGTTTAATTGTTGTTGTGTCCGATTAAAAGGTCTGTGTTGGCGAAAAGGTTCAACAAACGGAACACACACAATTGGATCTTTCAGATACTTTATTTACAAACTACATATTTCAAACGTTTAGATCTCTTTTTTCTTAATCTTAACCAATTTTGTTTTATTGTTTTTGGGTTGGTGTTGTCTTTCGGTTGGTTGTTGTTAAAAATTTTAAATGGAACAACAAAAAACAATCTTATCTTAATATCATTTTCATTAACTGTCGTTTATTTAGTGACCCGTCTTCTGGTTGTTCGTTTGCTTGTCAGAGGGGCTTGTTGTTAAAAACAAAAAAAAAAGCAAATCGTTTGTGTTTAACCCTTTAGTGGCTTATAGGTATGAAATTGGCCTTATGTTCAACTATATTTCCAGCAATATGTTTAGTTCAATAAACGGGTATTAAATAAAAAATAATATTACTTTAATAATATTTGATCAAGCATTTTTACTACTTCCAAACTGCTGGTTTTATTTCAATATTTTGGAAAAGTTTTAGTACTAAAAATAAGTAATTGCTTTTGTATGACGAGAGAATTCATAACAGCTTTTCCTCAGAATGACACTTCCTTTTGAAAACCTAGATGGTCCGATGTGAAATTACCAAGTAGCCATTTGACACATAATGTGCTCAATAGGTTTGTGGTACTTCTTCGCCCTCGCACATCCTTTAGAAATCTGATATACCAATAATACATCTGTTGGTTTTTATCAGAATAGCGTAGTGGCCAGAATAGCACACTACCTACTACTCTTCCGGGTTAACTTTACTAGGTTATTATGAATGTAGGGAGATATCGAATCAAACCGCTTCTTTAATGGGTTTCTTTTCGACCCCTTTTCATCTTCAATAATTATAGTTACCAATTTGTAATTGATTGCAACCTTACGATCATTGATTCACATGGTGATTCACAGCACCAGGAATAGTGCCAGATATCTTGTTATTATACTGGAAAATAAATTTAACTCAAGACATAACATCGACGAGAGATTAAAGAAAACGACAGTCGCTCCCAGCAAAACCGGTAATGAAATAATATAGAGGCTTCAAAAAGTGGTGTTTACACAGCTGGCATGCAGTCGTCGTGTGAGATTTCCTCTACAGAAACGGATTTGCAAGTCAATGTAGCAGAAAATGCAAATAATAATTAATCACTGTATATGCACCACATGTACGGTGAGGACGTCAGACTTATGGTTCTGTACTCCTTTGCATCATTGTGTTGAATTTTACCAACTTTCTGTATAAAAACCACTGACTTTTCTCCAGTTTGTTGGTACGTACGAATAGCAGATACAACCTGTAAAGAGTTTTCTAAGCACAGGTTCAATAATATGTAATGCAGCATTATTGCATATATTCCATCTAATTCGGGAGACTTATATAGTTCAAATGTGCCTAGTTAATTTTCTCCGGGTGATATGATTAGCTTCTGGGTTTGAATACCTTATTATATTATTCGCAGATGTCAAGAAGGTTGGAGCAAACAAACCGGAAAGTGAGTGGTAAAAAGTACTTCCAAGGTTTCGTGAGGAGAATCGGTTTATGTCTAATCTTCTCAAGTTACTTGTGACGTGTTTATGTTTTGATTTGGTGATTTTTCTTATCTGAACTTCTTAAAATGTCATAAGTGGGTCTGATATTTTGTGCACAAGAACCAGCCTTATATATAAACCATCAATGGGTTAAAAAATTGTGTCTGATTGTTGTTGTTTTTTTGTGTGCGGCTGTTATAATTTAATTTTATATTGTTCAACAATTATTCACATGTTTCACTGTACAAACCAACAGATTTTCTCGGACAAACACACAATCCAGTGTTAAATAAATGCAATGTCTTTACCTAAACACGATCATTTGCCGCTGCCGTTGATGATTCATCCATAACAACCTGTAAAATGCCCCCTTCTTTTATTTTCAATGCTTATTTGCTTTGGGTTTAACATTTTTAAGTTTTTGTTTTCTTTTTTCAATTTGTATCGTTTTTTACGCAAAACTACTTTTTTATACAAGAAGAGCACAACATTTGAATAATTTAATACTCCTTCCTACCGTTTTTGTAGTCGTTAATTTATTTTGTTTTATTAGCGATAGTCTGAATATCTATAGTATGCGTATGCGAGTATGTGTAAATATTTATTTGTGTATTTTTGTATATAATTTTGGTTTTATTGTTTATTCTCGTACGTTATTTATTAAGAAATTTTAGAAAAGATCATGTTGTCTTAACTAGCGTAACGAGAAAAAAATTGAAAATTATAAAAAAGTCTGCATTTTTATTAACGGCAGAGTTGAAGTAGCGATTATTTCAAATTTTCAGAGGGGCCTTTATAAATTGTGCATATGACAGAATGCGATAAGAGAAAACCTTCAAAATAAATAAATTTTTTGTGTTATTTTTGAAAAAAATTATTTTATTTTTTATTTTTTTATTAATGCTTTTTACGGTTTTTGCGAGAAATAAATTTTATTAATATTTTGTCTCTTTGTAATTATTTATTTCTAAAATATTCCAACTATTTAATTATATTTTAACAAATCAGTTTTCTGCGGACAAAAAACATGTGGGCCTTAACCTCATCATCCGATCTAAGTTTTTTTCATTATTTCGGCGCGGATCTATCTACCTTATCGTTAAACAGTTAAGTATAGGCGAAAAAATTCTTCAGTATGCCAACAGAAAAATCATTAAAAAAATAAATATTTTGAACACTGGATTGTGAGCAAACCCTGCAACCATTTGGCTGACAGCTTCTACCACAAGTTAAATTAACTTGTAATACTGGGCTTCCACTTAAATCATAAGCTTGAAACTTTATTTTGCTCAGAATAGTCGTTAAAGAGTTGCTGATTTCATTACCTTTTTGACCCACTGTGCAGATATACTATGTAATTTTCTAAAAAATTTCTGCTTATTCCAACTGCTAAAAGAAAAAAAATATATACAAAAATTCTATCACTTCTAAAGGCCCTCCGATTAAAACTAATTTCATAAACTTCAATTTTACCTTAAATAAAGACAATTCCCCATAAAAAGGCAAGCAAAAACAGACAATTGGACAGACAGAAAATCTGTATTGTGTTATTACCGAAAATTCCTAATCATTTAAGGGCCCTAAAATGAATTACACGTTTTTGTATGTTTACAAAACAAATAAACCAAAAATGTTTAATGAAATAAAATAATACCAAGACAACAATAACAACAACAAAACAAAGACATACCAAAAAGACTAAATAAATGATCTTCGAAAAATAAACCATACATGACACTTTTGTGGTGATGATCAAATGCCACCAACAAAACAGCCACCAATAGGGAAAGACTGAAAGGGTCTGGTGAGCATTTCACTCACTTTCATTTAGTTTTTTTTGGACAATTTTACAAAATCTTCAATATCATTGGATTTAAAAAGTGATCTTCGTGACTGACATGTGGAATGTTTTGCTAAGACTACAAGGGAATACCTACAAGATAAAATGGATTTGTATAATATTAGATTGATGAAGCTTGTAAATAGAGTATTTTTTGTAATCAAAAGATGTACATATCTATCACTCACTTATTAGTTTGTTAAGATTCTGTGTTTTAAAAGTAAAAATTTCATTTGTTTCCTTTTCCAAATCTTCTACTACAATGATGTATGGCTCTTGTGTTGAAATTGTTTGTCATTTCACCAGTTTGTAATAAAAGATGTACAATTTTTCATGGGAAGTTAAAGAAAAAATTGAAGTAAAAATATCTTTAATTCCAACAATCTAAGATGTATTTTTAAAGCAATTGCATCACTTTTAACAATATCAATCATTAGTTTGATTAAAATATTGCCTGTATTAATGATCACAAGTCTGTGCACGCCACAAAATATCTTTCCCTACACTTTTGTGTTGGATGTACTTAACACTTTCTAAAGCTAAACAGCGTAAGAAAAAATGGCGTTTAATCTGTCAATTTGTTATTTGTAATTTAGTGGATACGGCTGCTTCTAATGCTTTTTCTAATGTTTTAATTTATAAATTAAAGTTGGAGTGCCATCTTTGGAAACAGGAAGATTGACGGACCAGAGCAAGGTCCGCTTATATTTGTCGCATAAAATAAACACTGGAAGGTCTCTAGGATAATATATCCGTTTTTAAATAGGTAAATAAGAAAAGAAGGAGATCTCATAGCTGCTGACAAAATTATATCGTCATTAAGCTGTAAGTACAGCTGCTAGTACGCTAAAACCTTACTACAATAGCCACGTAGCAGGTCGGTACAAGAAAATGGTACTCACCTTCTGGGCGAACCTCTGGTACTTCTATCCTCGAAACCTAGCTATAAAGGACCAGTGTAAATGATCTCATTAGGTATCTAATCATGAAGTACACACGCTAGCTGACCGCTTAATTTATTAATAGCTAAACCCGTCCTAGCCATTAATTAGGATTCACAAAGTTGATCAACACTTATGAGCTAAACTAGCACTTACCTAACAGGCCTTAGCGGAAAGTACAGGTGTAGAATAAACAAAATAATAATATTTAACAAAAAGAGAGCATGAGCACAAAAAACGAGCTGATAAGACACTTATTTTAAAATTTAACTAAATTCATGTCTGCGCATTGCACACAAGTACCGATGAGTGGACAATAATAAACAGCGAAGACCAGCGAGCTAAATGCGATGAACTTGCAGAGTTTCCATACGCAGGTTTGAAAAAGTATGAGTAAAAGTTAAACAATGAACTTGGTCGCCATCAAGCGGTTTTATGCTTTGAGTAAAACACGAACACAGCTCGAGTGTACCAACAAAAACCACAGAAATAAAAACAAAACAAAAATCCACTAGTGCAAAGACAATTCACTAAGCCTTATCTAAAAGCTCTATACACCTACTAATCAAAACACACTCAGAATTTGGAACATGTGAAGAGTAAATACGGTGATCAATAGGCTAAAAATTTCGTTTTACTTAGTCAGCTCATCTCATTTATGATACGAACAGAGGTTTGCTCACTAATATTATGGTATGAGTAAACATGTGTTCTTTATGACCTATGTTCGAGTATGAACTCTTATGAGCACATCCATTAGATGAGCTTAATAAAGCAATTGTTTAGTCTAGAAGTTCTTACTGTTATATATATCTTATGTAACGTGGCTTGATAATGATGTCTTCAAATCGAAAGTGCTCGCCAACAGTACTAAACCAACAGCCAGTGACGACGGTCTTCACTGGTAACAGTAGTTCCGAAATTGTTTACATGGTTTGTTTTTTATATGAACAACTAATGTTTTAACGTTTTTGTATAAAGAAGTTCCAAGTGCTGATTACTTCTTGAGTTTTAAGCATTTTTTATGCTTTCTTTTAATTTATAATGAAAGCATCTAAATTTTTATAGTTTATTACCCATACTTTCCTATCAAATGTCTCCTTAAATTAAATAAATTTTCTTTATATTTTGCATGCATAACAAACAGCTGAGTTAAACTACTTTCTTTAACCCAAAACTGGTGTCATAAAATTTATATCCTATGATTGATAAACAATATGCAAATGTCTTCAACCTTTTAGGAAAATTTCTAAAGAAAAACTTAACTTCAAGAATAATTTAGCATGAAACCAATTTCTACAAAAATAGCACTGTTTTGAATTCCCTTAAATAAAATACAGTTTTTTATTATTAAGCTGGGAAATTTTATCTTTTTTATGCTTTCAAAATAATAGTTTTACAACATTTCAATATTTGATGCCATTTTATACAAATTTCATGTGTTTAGAGTTTTTTTTTATCAACTCTTACATCATAAATGTCATAAAAATCAAAAGGATATGGTTGTTAAATCACTGTGTTAGAATTCTTTAATCTGGGAATGGGGTTAAATGCAAAGTAGCTTGAAATCTGTTGACTGTTGTCTGTCTGTCTATTCTTTTGTTGTCTATTCTACAATTTATATCAATGTCATGAAATTGGATCATAAAAATATTTTTCTTCTACGTTGGCCATAAAAATTGATAAAAAAAGACACAACACACTCTGTTACTCATTGAAAAAAACGAAAAATAAATAAAACTAAAATTATTTAAATGAAAAAAAAAAAAACTCACAATTTATTACTTTTTGTTCAGTTTGTAAAAGCATTCGCTGGTGCTGTCGGTTGCCACCAAAACTGGATTAACTATCATTTTAGCGAAATCTCTAAGTGGTGCTATAAAATCAGATATGACTCTAAACTGTATTTCAATTTAATTTTATGACTCTTTCGTTTCATTTCTCTTAGAAGCCTTGATTTCATGACATCTTTCCTTTGCTTGCCCAGCCTAAGCTCTCATGTAAATGAACAATAAAAAAAATTGAAAATATGACTATTTTCTTTACTTAGTAGTTTTTACAGGGATTTAATCACGTTCATTACATTAAATATTTTATTATAATTTTATTTATATGAATTCGAGGAAGTTTCTTTTTGTTTTTGTTTTCTTACAGATAACTTCATTCATCAATGGCTGGGTGTTGAAATAAATGGCTGTTGTATGACAAAAGAATTGTTGTATAAATGTTTTTAATTTTATGTTTTTAATCATAAATTTAAATAGATTTATATGTAAGTGGTTTAATGGTTAACGGTAAGAAGTCATTACAAAAGGGTAAGTTAAAGATACGTACGTAATAGCTTTCCTCTTTTGATGTAGTTGAAGGTGAAGAATCAATTCAGAGACCAGAGCTTGCATTTTTTAACAACCGTCAATCTGTTGCTTAAAAAGCTATATCGGTTTACATTGAAGTTAAAAAAAATAATCAAAATGCAATTGAAATGAACATGTTATTGTACAGTATTTAGTTGAAGCACCCAAAGTTAGTGAGCTACGAAATTGGCTTTTGAACAATAAGTTTGTTTCTCGTGTTTCTTTTGTAAAAGAGATGTAACACTCAGACAATTATAGCATAAATTAATCATGTTCCTTTATTTGGTAAGGGATAGGAGTAGATAGGACATATATATAGAATGAAAGTAAAGCTTCACTTTCGGCATCACTGCAATTTCATCTTATGTTTAGAACAGTGTTGCAGCGCCTCTGTTGTTATTTAGGAGTATTTATTTGAAGCTATTATAGCCAATTTGTTATTATTTTACTTCGCCGGCGATTAAGTGTTACATGTTGCCAAAGGAAGGCGCTGCGATATGTCCTACTTTAAATAGAATTAATACATATCAGAAAAATCAATGTTGCCACGGCTGAGCATCGAACTTGTGACCATGCTTTAGTAGTCAATGTGCTAACCATTTGATCTAATGAAACTTCCCGTGTTTTTGATACGATATAATGATACAGGTATAATCAGGAAAACGCCCTGGAAGGCAACAGTTCTTACAGCCAAGGCCAGAACTCAAAAGCAAGCATCTTCATTAATTATGGTTTTGAGCCGAGATAGCAGCAAAGGCCGCTAACCCATCCTTTAAAAAAGCAGGACGTAGAGGTTAGTCCACAAATCTATCTTGAAAAGATTTATTACTGTGGGTTGGCTCTTATTTGACGGTGGCCTCACCACCGAGAAAATAAAAACGTGGACTAGCACCCCCACTGTGTAGTAACAGAGCACTTTACGATAACGTAACGTAATGGCACATATGTCGCACACAATGATTAGCAATTTTTAGAACTTGGAATCCTGGACCCATGTTCTAATCTCTTCTTTAGGGGAATTTGAAGACTATCCAAACTCTATTTTGTTGAGAGTGAAACAGCACACTTTGATCAACAATGCACCATTTCTGCATACATCGATCTTAACCACAATCACCACGTGAATCCAGTAAGGGGACCTCACCAACAAGTGGCCACAGAGATTAGAGGTTCTCTGTGGGGCCACTGGTTCCGGTGGTACCAGTCCTTTGGGCACTGGTCGGGTTTCGAAGAGGTCCTATAATAATACAGGGCTGTTCTTCCAGTTTCACGTTCCAGAAACTCTGGTGGCTGATTCCCCCATTTTCCTCGAAAGCTTCTGCAAATCCTGCAGTGACAGTTAGTATCCTTGTCAGCGCCTAAAGCTACAACAAATATAATGTGGTAAATATTAAAAGAAAAAATATCAATCAGGAAGGAAGCTTTGGGTTGTGGTAGACTTCGTGCTTACAAGCTGCCAATGATAATTGAAAAGAATGCTGAACATTCTGCTAGTGTCTAAAAATAAAATTTTATCATTTTTTTAAGGGTTTTCGATCCCTTCTGTCCTTAAGGATTAGAGGGAGCATTATATATGCTTCGATATATCACTACATTAATAGTAATAATTTCTTAACAGTAACGGACATTAAATTACCCAGCTTCAGTGCCTTACAACCATTGCCACCATATTGACCGGACTGAACCCAATTGATTTTTTCAATGGTCTATTTGTTTGGCAAAAGTATTCATATGATCAATATAACACGCCTTAATGATTGCTCTCTGTCGAGAATGGGGCAAAACATAAGCAGGCCACATTAGTGCATAGTGTGAAGACTTTTCATGTGGTTACATGAAACATAGCATAACAAAATTTTCTTTAATGTGACGATATCTGGAAATTACTTTTATTTAAAGGGTCAAATAATTAAAACAACTGCTGTTAAAATTAAGCTTTACCGTCTGTCTATCCTTTCCTAACATCTGTCTGTCAATACCTCCCTAACACCTGTCATCTCACTCTGTTCCTCACTCCATCTTTCTATCCCTTTCTAACTATCCGTAAGTAAGTTAAGCCAGATATATAATTACTCCCAAAATGTAACAAATGTAAGTAGTCGCAGCTTATTTAGGCCTACTGTAGGGCATTTACAACTAATAAATCTTTGAAAACTTAATCCTTCAATAAGAAACCATACATACATACATCATTTCCATACATGCATTTTATTATGCTTAACACATCACTAATCACATAAATTGTCTATAATATCCTTTTGCTTGGAATTCCTTTATTTTGTGTTGCAAATAATTCTTATAAATCTTGTAATAAATGTTAAGCAATTAAAATGTTTGGTTTCTGTGTCATAAATAATTTAATGTAAATTCATCTTAACATTTTTAAATGGATAATAATTCACAAAATACTCACACATACGGGTACTCACACACACATACATATACACATAGAGATATTAATGACATGACAATAACTACGTTAATGATTGAGAAGTGTCTGTAAAATCTAAAACTTTTTTTATTCTTAGGCTTTTAAATAGATACACTCACACACATATACATATGTAGTTATAATCGCACAATAAATTTTCATCGTAAAAGTCCAACTCATAACTGAAAATGCAATTTCATTTCATTTCAGTTTATAATGTTCCCTCTTCAATTCGTTTATTGTGAATGTATGACTAATAATCGTTCATTTCAAAGCTACAGTGGCTGAAAAGAAAATATACATATGTACGTATGTATGGATATTATTGCATAAAGCACTAATCTATGTATCTGCACTTACTCATTCCTTCATTAGCAGTCGTTTACTCTTGTATCTATTCTTTGGTTAAATGTAATAAACCCTGCGTAACAAAAAAACTTGGTTATTAGTAGTAACGCTTTGCACACCATTAAAACCAACTCAGATACAGTGATAGGTAAAAGTTCGATACAACATTGATAAGGTAGGTGAAAATAAATGAAGTACTTAGTACTTTTTGTCAGCGATTTGTACTGGTATGATAGAACTAGAATGTACAAAAAAACAATTTGTACTAAAAAGCACGTTTTATAAAGCATGGCTTTTATACAATAAAATAATATAAAGGGTAATTTTTGTAATTTTCAAAAAATGGCTTTATTTGTACTAAAAAATATATTTTATAACAGTACAATTTTGAAAAAAGAACTTTTATAAAGAGAAGAGTTTTCATATTAAAAAATAAATTTTATTAGTCGTACTATTTAGTACCTAAAGTAGATAGTTGTGAAGAATTTTGATGAAGGATGGATAGATCCAGATCCAAATTCTTTAAAAATTAAAAACTCGAATCTGCAAAATATATTTTATCAACTCTATTTAGTTGGTATAGAGTATAACGAACTTGAGCCTTCTTAATAAGAATTCAAAAGAACATTTTAAAAAACTCAGCATTTTAAAAAAATAAATTTTAGAAAAGTACCTGTTATAAAAAGTACCATTACACAAATTGCCCTCTAGAAAAAACCTTTAAAAAAACACCACTAAAACAGTAATTATACAAACATTTTTATTTATAACCAGTACCTTTCATTAAAGGTACCACTTTTCAACCTTTCAAAAAAAGTACCTTCTATAAAAGGCAATTTTTAAAATAATAATTTTATAATAAGTACCTTTCACAAAAAACTTCCTAAAAATAATGACATTATAAAAATTACCTTTTACCCTTTATTATAAAAAGCACATTCTTAAGGAATTATGTACCTTTCGGAAAATACCTATCTATTCATATAATAAAACTGTAACAGGATGATTTCTGTACATGCAATATTTTTTGAAAATATTGTTCTAGTGCAGAACTTAATCGAAATGGAATACAAAATAGCAATTTTTAGAATTTTTGACTGTATGCCTGTCTGTCTGCTTGTCTGTCTGTGTTCACGTATAAGCTACTGGCTGAATTTTGTTAAAACTTAGTGAGAAGGTAGCCCAGTACCTCGGTTCAAATATAGGACACTTTTTTTCTCGTAAAAATATCTCATTTCGAAGAGAAAATAGAGAAAATTAGTAAAAGTACACAATTTTACCGATTCAATGGTACTGTAAACTTGGTAGCACCTTTTATTTTTGTCAGCTGGAATTTTCAACACTATTTACTATAAATTATATGAGGCCTTTGTTCCTAAGTAATTTCACAGGGATGAGTACCTCTATACAAAGTAAGTACATAAACCATAACTGAACCACTATAAAAGTAAGTCTTAAGATTCGGTGTGAATTACTTTCAAAGCTTAATCAAACAAAATACTGTCAGGACGCCTACGACGTGGCAAGCACAGCTAGGCCGTATTAAAATAAGTAATTTTATTATATGTGACCTTTTGGGCATGACTGTTCATAAAGCAAAAGAAAAACTACTAAGAAACTGACGAAATGCATTGTTAATCTTTTAGCTAATTTTTCGAAATTTTGTTTTTGAGTCATAAGCCACCTTTTTATAGACCGGGTCACATATAATATCATTTTCCAGCAAGGCGTCATTTTATAAAACACCTTTTAAAATAGTTCTATTTATTAACATGACGTTTTTTACAATATTAAAGAAAAATTATATTTTAAAACAAATACCAATGGTATAATGTGATAAAAAATATAATCATTCCGTTTTTTTTTTTAATAAAAAATACTCCTTTAATTAAAGTTTATAAAAGTTATCATTTACAACATTTTTTCTAAAGTAATTTTTATATTAAATAATTTTGGTGAAAAATCTCCTTTACAAAAATACATTAAAAAAATATATTTTAAATAATTACCTTTTATGAGAAATAACTTTGACTTAATGTGCCTTTTTAATAATTTAAATTGTTTAAACAGGTTTAAAATAGTGTCCCTGTCCGAAAATTTATGTAGCCGACAGTAGATTTAACTACTCAAACACAAATTTAGAAACTTATAGACTTGCGAAATTTATTGTTATTTAAGTTTACAGCCTAGATGTTGTCATTCATACATGCAAAGTAATCTACTCATATGTGTGTATATTTAGTACAACAAATACATATGTATGTATATGAGTGTTACATTGTGGTATGACATTGGTCGGTGGTGACCATCCTCTATTTTCATTCTATTTACAACGACTGACTGCCTTCATCAATTGTCTTAAATCCCATGAGGAATTTGACAATAACTCATAAATGGAGTTTCGCGTCCGTCACGGCTAATGTGGGTTCATAAAAATATAAATTGCTTAGCAATTAGTATTTTACAGTCAGTCAGCCAGCGACTCGATCTTTCTTATGTTTACAAATAATTTTTAATCCTGGTAAAGAATGAGCAGACAACAGAAATCTATTAAAAAATATTTTCAAATAAAAGCTATTTTATTTTCTAGAAATTGCGTTGGATATACCGTGACAAACAATTAACATGAAAGGCAATCATGTAAAGAGACACAGGAAATTAACTTAAAGGTTTAAAATGATTAATTTTTTTTAAGTTTACAAATGGATGTTGTTTTTACTTTCTGCACCATATACATAGGCTATAAATATCATTTTTTTTTTAATTAAGAGAGCAGGGTAGACCTTCAGCCTTTTTTATATTTACATGCTATAGTTGCAAACGTTGACCAAAATATCAAAAAAAAAATTGAAATTGCAAGAAAACTGGGTCTTAATTACATTTTCAGTCCAAAACATTGTTAACTTGTGGTATTGGAATTTTATGTAGTTTTTTTAAATATATAAACAAAAATACTTCTGTTGAATGGGAAAACTTTTGTTATACTTTATTTGTAGGATGAATGGTAATACAGCTGCTGTGAAAATTTTAGTGTTGAACTACTCCAGTTCAAGAGGTACAGCCATGTAACAGGCGTACACAAAAAAAAAATTTTCACCAATTACAGATTTTAATCAGTTCGAAATTAAATTTCAATTAATTTTTTAATTGATTCAGATATATATTTGCTTAAAACAGTACAAAAAATTAAACAATTAGTTGAATTAATTTATTATTATTTAGTTAAATTTTAGTCTAAATCCATTTAAAATTTTTAATTGGAGAAAAAAATTTTTTCTGTGCACCCGATATCGAAGCAAATTAGGAGGACATATTTTCTAGGGTCCAAAACCATTTTTATTGGAAAATAATATTATGAAAATAAATATATGTATATTACAATCTCTAGAAATTCTGGAGGACGGATTTATACCTACAGAATGGACTTCTACGCCAATGAGCATAAAATGCGAAATCCCTTCTATTAAAGCTTAAATAAGTCCAGAGAAGGATTATGATTTTGTTTATGAAATTTTCTCAAATAAAAACTACTGAAAAACTAAATACAACTTTAATTAACAGTAATTCTTAAATATTTAAAATTTTTAGCCAATTTTACAACAAAATGTCTGCAAATGTTTTTTATAGTATTCACCCTTCTGCAAACTGACCTCTTTAGCTAGCCCATTAAGCATTTATTTATTAATATTTAATGAAAACAAAAGTTAAATGATTCCTACAAACTACTATAAAGACGATAGATTAAAAAACTGTACCCTGATACGGAAAAAAAATCAACTCACACTCACGTGAAATGGCAGGACATACAAGGTGGTTGTTTACTTCATTAAAATTATTATGGACAAAAACGAATGTAAAATACCTTGCTTTAAGAATTAAAATATTTTTATTTATGTTTGCCTAGAGAGCTTAAGTCGGGTTAAGATAACACAGTGCAACAGTGAAAAATACAAGGAAGGGTTGATTCTACTAAAACCTACTATACTCAGTTTGACGAAATTGGTGACCAATTCTTATTTATGAGCTGCGAAATATTCTCAAAAAAAGGTGCCATACATTTTTCTCCAATATCTCATTCAAACTAGGTGATAGAGCTTAACTATGTTTGGCAATAATGTAGCTGAGGATTCGTTGAACAAATTCTATTAACATTTTATGTCAATAAAATAATTTATTTAGAATAATAAAATTAGAAAATATTTTTTTTTTACTTTTTTCAGCATAACCTACAGGGGGATTCTTAAACTTTCACTAACAATACATGGGAGAATTGTAACCACGATAAAACATAAATAACTCTTGTGAGCGTACTAATACAATCTGAACATTTCTAGGCATCTTAAGTAGCACTTTTTACCTTCAAAGCAGCAGTGTTTCACTAACCTATACATATGTATCTTGCATTTCTTTTCTAAAATATAACTTTAGTCAAATCAATAAAATCATGTTTGCTTTCCTAAAAAGAAAGTTAAGAGTGTAAGTAAAAATTATTTTGCGAAGGCCTTCTTATCGACTTGATTGTTTTTGTTAGGTAAAGTTCTTACTGTCAGACAAATGTATATATATGACCCATATGTGTTGAAGTGATGTCTGCAAATACAGTCCTTATATCATTTTGAAATTTCATTCTGAAAATGCCTCCTTCATATGACAAACCATATTAATTTTTTAATGCATTTACCTAAGTCTTAATCTATGTTGCACGTTTACCCTAACGTTGAAGTGTAGCGCACTTAAACCACCACTAACCCTTTACATGAACAACAAGCTTTTAATGATGAGAACATTGTAGAGAAAAAACAAAAAGTCAAACAAATAAAATGTTAAAAAATCCCAGCAATCAGATACAAGTAATTAAACAAAAAAACACAAATACAGGAACAAAAAAAAAATTAAATAAATATTGAAGTCAAATTTCATACACACAAAAAAGGACTCTAATGAAAGAAAGAAAAACAGAATGCAAGAAAGCGGTACCTACAGCAATAATAAAAGAATTGTTAAGAGCGGCCGGTGTTTTTAAAGGGTTACTTTTTAAATAATATTTATGGTCATTAACAATGTTGATTATTTCCCGTTTATGCATAAAAATGCTTTAATGTTCAAGGCAATAATAACAATCTGAGAATATAGAGAACACATTCGGAGTGTGCAACGTAAAGACACGTGACCAACTCAAAACAGTCAGTCAAATTGTTGTCATCTTGGCATTTAAGAGTCCAGTTGATATACTTTTTGAAACGTATAATCAGCCCGCATAAAATCACTCATGTCTGAAGTATCAAACTTCCGCCAACGTCATAAAAAATTCTTACTTTAAATTCGTTGTTTTTTTTTGTGTTTTGCTAAAAATATTTATAAAATCAAGGTTTGATTAAAGGTTTCTGTTAATAATATTGGTCTGACTGTGAAACCACTAAAGTTTTATTTTTATAATTATAAGGACGATGGGATTGACACACCCACCTTTTCTGAAAAGCGTGCGAATTATATTGGAACCATTTTCGCCCTCCCCCTCCAAAAGAAAAAGGGTTAAGTATTTGTATTTCTTTCATTAGACATCTACTCGGTTTTAAATATTCTGGCCATTAATGCTGATTGACGCCTTATTCTGCCTCGCTCTCGTTCTCTTTATCCTCTTCTTTTTTTCTTTTCTTTTTAGTAATTTTGTGTAATTGAAACTTTTTCTTTGCCATTTCATTTTTCAATCCCAACAAACTGTTATTGTTGTGCGAGTATTTTGTCATCCTCATCATCGTCAACATCATCACAGGAATCACAGGATGTCTATACATAAAATCCTTTGATGTTTTGTGTTGTTTGTTTCACTAGTTAATGCGCTTTTTTGTGTAATTTTCTTTTTTGCATTATAAATTTTTTTTGTTGTATTTAAAATTTCTATGCTTTTATACATTATTGTTACAAAAAAAGAAGAAGCAAAAAGTTTAATGTTTTTTAATTTTGCCAGCAAATTATGGCATTGTCACCTTTTTGTTTCATTCCCCAAATGATTTCATTTCAAGCTTTATATGCCATTTTATGGGATACTTGTCATTAACATTAGAAATAATGATAATTGTCTTATCTGGGATTGTGAGATGAGAGTAATAAGAGTTAAGGTTTTGAAAGATATTTAATTAGTGAAAATGGTTTAAACTGCTAGATTTGATCAAATTAAAAAACCCATTAAATGTGGCAAACAAAAATGGAATTAAAAGAAAATTTATGCATTTTTCAAATAAGAAAATTAAAAGCTAATTTCTTTGTCATAATCTGCCGCCGCTTCGCAATGGAGCATCCAGTTTACCGATTTATAAGGCGCCGGCAGTTTTGAAGCCTATGTACATTGTACAGGATTTTCTAAACCTACATACCAAAATGATTTTCTAATTCTAGAAAACATTATTTGATTTTGGAAATTTCCATCGATATCAAATGCGAATTTGTTAATATTTTTAAACAGACATAAAAATTACTTCTGTCTATTATTAAAATCGAATCAAATAACTTTTGTTTCACCAAACTTACAGTTGAAAATTTATTTTTATAAAATAAAAGAATTCATACAATTCCCAATAGTAATAGAGAAAATTATGTCCACCCACCCAAGCTCCATATGCTGTATTAAAACTAGAGGTCGACTGGTATCCAGAGTTCGCATGGCACAGAACAAACACTTTCTTGGACACGCATCCCTGGCGTGTGCTGTTCCACCGTGGATTAGGGATTTTTATAAGACCAGGTTCATACAAGACTACTACCTTCGATCCACCTTCGCTCAACTTTCGACCTCCGTCTGAGCGAAGAAGATAAGCAAACAAAACTCTGCACTCCATTCTCTTCTACGAAAAGCAAGAGCTCAGCAACAAAAAACCTAGGTTGTGTGAATTTGGCCTAACAGAGTTTTGGCTCTCCCTTTGACAATTAGACAGACTCCTTTCGGGACACGATCTAAATAAGAGCCGGTTACCGGCCGCCAGCACGAGAAGGTTTAAGTCAGGATTTCTGACAGTGCACAAGCCAGTTACGGTGTGCCAGCAAACAGCAGACATTAATATAATATGGAAAAAGGACTTTTTAGAATTAAAGATGACGAAAATTAATAAGATTTATATATTATGTCAAAGAAGTACCTAAAGACATACAAGCGAAACTAAACCAAAACATTTTAAGTATTTTTATTAAAATCAGTTTATCACTATTTAAGAACTACGAAAAAAAAACTTTTAAAAGAAGCTATCACTCACAGCGACGGACTTGGTAAAAATAACAATAGAAATAACTTTATAGTTTATAGTTTATATACAGGTAGTCTGATTTTATGAAAAGTTTAAAGAAAGGGTGAAGTCCGGCTTAAACATTTGATCTTATGTTTTTCAGGGAAGTGAACAATATTTCCTAAAAGCAAGAAACCAAGGTTTAATCCCAGAAATTATTAAGTGATAACATTTTTTTGTATGTGGTAATATGCTAAATATAATAAATACAAAATATTCTTAAAATTTGTTGTACAACCCGCAATGAAAAAACATGTTTGAGGTAACCATAATCTAAGAGCAATACATTATGATTGAATTATATGGTTGTATGTAAACCATATTATTATTGCAAATAGCAATAACATTATAAAATACAACCTCAAGTATGCTTAATTATAAATACATTATAATACACCATGGCCACGATATAAAAAAATTTATTACTTTATGATTAAACATAAGCATTATATGGTTAAATTAATTCATATTTCAGGCCTTTTTTTATGAAAATAATTTATAATAAAATATATAATTAGTTATTATTTTATAAATTAACGTTTTTATATATTAACAATTCGATATAAAAGAATAACTAAGTATATAAGCTATAAAAAAAATAATTATTAAATTTGTCAAAAAATTATTTCACTTATTTTTTTATTATTTTTTGAACACAATCCAGTAAATCCCGATCCTAATTTAAAAAAACTAAACTCAAAACTTCAGAAATTATTTTGATTCACCAAATGTTATTTGTTTATTTTTAGACTTACGTTTGTTATATACGAACAAACTTAATGTATTTTGATTATTAATATTTTATGGTTATAAATATTATATTTTTTTTTAATACTTACAAAATTTTGCTTGTAGTTTAAACATTAAGAAAAATGTTATTGTTTAAGCCAACCATGTTGTATGTTTTTGACGTAGCTATTTAATAATAAAATGTTAACTAAAACTGGTATATAGTGACCAAAGAGGTGTTGAAAACAAATAAAATTTGTTCACTATAACCTTATATTATTATAGAGGAAATAATTTGGTTCTTGTGGTTGAAGTAAAATCATGTTTTTTCTCTGCATGTCCTAGACCCTACACTTTCCGCAAAATACTTATGGTATTTTTTAAGAAAATATACTTTGAAACATATTTTATCTAATCGCATAATTGGAATAAATAAATACACATGGTTTCATATGCTTAAATAAGTCTGAGCTTAGCTTTTCGTATGGCTAGCACACCAAAAAAGTCCGAAAAATCCAATATTGGAAATTTTAAAAACTTTTTGGGAACTGTGTGATTCACACTAATCAAACCTTTATAATAAATTTATAGTTGCAAAATTTGATTAGAATAGTATTGAAGATAAACACGTTTCATTTAGTTATAACAAAGGAAATATACAAACATATTTGTTAAAGTATTTACATTTAGATTCTTCCTTGTGTCGAACCTGGCACTTTTTAAAACCAAAATATTTTTATGCAATGTTGTTAGTCTTCCGCTGAAGGGAATAAGTATAATAACTCGTGGAGTTTCGCGGTGATACCATGCTTGTCAAGTTCCTTGCAGATCATTAATTAAATATTCTACGCATTAAATGAATACATTGTCAGACTACAAAAGTTTAAAAAAAAACTTTCAGACTAATGAAAATATATTAGAGTAAAATCAGTTTCCCTTTTTAACAAGATAACTTAGTCAGTCGAAGATGTCTTACTGAAAAGATTTATGTTTAATTTCAACGTTCTATCAATTACTAAATAACCTTCAAGCATACCAAAACAAGGTATTAAATCAACTTAAAATAATCGCCATAAACATGTTCTTTTAAACACACTCACTCACAACTTAATATCCTTCAATTTTTTATAGCTCTAAATAAATTGAGTAAGAAGTTCACTAATCAAATTGATTTTCTGTTTAGCTCAGTTTTTTTAATTTTTTTGCCCGTTAAACAAATGACTTAAGCCGCTTTTACACATTTTGTTGCCACGACAACAATGTGTTCAAATGGCAGATAAAGATTTTTTTTAACAAATTTCTGCAAATAGATCCTTAAATGGCAGTAAATTTACGAAGTTAACAAATTATGCCAAGCAAAGCAAACAAACAAATACAAACTTTTGTACATAAATGGGACAGTTCAGTACTCTTGACATTTAGTTTGACAATTGACAGATGAAGTTTTAGTTGGCAAAACGACAGAAGAACTTAATAAAAACTGAAAGTAACTACAAACAAATATTAACAAGTTGTTTAGAAGGGCAAATTGAAGCAGAAAAAAATATAAAGGAAATGAGATAAAATTATGTTAACTAAGTCCAAGATAAATGACATTTAATTAAAGAGGTTAAAGAGGGTGGAAGACAATTAATGATTAAAGTACAGTAAAATGGAAGTTATATTGATAATACTTGTATTTTAAAGAAAATCTGTTTAACATTATAATAATAAGCAATATTTCTTAAGAGCAACCTAACAAAATCGGTCAGCCTTGCCGTTAGTTATGATTCAGCTACTTTTATCTCGCACATTGGGAAACCGTAAAGTTTTTTTTTTCATATTTTGAAGCCATTAAACATTCTTGGTACCAAATTAAAAGAAAGATTTTTTTACTGTTCTCCAAGTCATCAATTTATTGCTGGTCTTTCAAAATACACATACAATTGAAAGCGCTTTCAACTTCAATTTTAGAATAGATACTATAAAAAACCTACCAGTAGCATTCAAATGTTAATCCTTTAATTTTTCCAAAAGCTTCTACATTTTTTTTCTCATTTTGCAGCAAGTAACTATAAACCTAAACGCTTTAGGCATTTAGCAAGAAAAAATCGCAGACTTTATATTTTTTCGTGGATGTTGTTTTTGTTGACTTACTTACAATGTAAAAGGATAAGAGAATTATAAATTTCTAGCTGCAAGGGATTGAACATAAAATGGAATTAAAAACAAAATGTATTTCTTTCACTGAAATTGTTTATACAGTTGTTAAATAATTATATTTAGTAAAAGTACAAATAGCAGAAAGAAAAACAACTAAAATGCCAAATAAAAGGGTATTAAGTTTTAAACCCACACACAGCATACAATTAACATGATGCAGATGGAAGCAGTCAAAATGAAATAAGTTGGCATTTATGTATGTCGATAATTAGCAATAACACTGAATTGTAAACTGTATTAAAATAAAAGCTTAATATTGAATATTTGAAATTTATTAGTCCCACTATTTATTAATCATCTGTAGATTAATATTTAACGAACTACTCATAATCATACTGTTGCGACTTGACACACCCGCTTTATTTCCCATACTTATAGAAGACTCGTGTCAAACACAAGAATTTTTCGCAGAACTATTAAAAGTAGATCAAGAAACAATTTCCGAAAATTTAAAGCTCTTGGATTAATTCAAAAGAAAGGATATTGGGTGCCTTTTCACTAAAAGGCGTATGTCTAAAATCCTGTTTTGCGTAATCGTGCCTGCATCGAATAATTATGGGCGGTGAAAAATAACTAAAAATATTTTTACAAAATATTTATGAAAATCTAAGGCGCAAAAATCATATATAAATTCCGCTAAACTAGAAACATCATCATCAAGGCGAATATCCACGGTACCAATAAATGATCTATATTTTGTGAGATTCGAAGAGTGCCATACATTATGAGTTGTTAAAATCGGACAAAGTGATTACGATAAACCTGTACTAAACACAACTGATACATTTAAAGACAGCCAATATGCGCCTGCCCCCATCCAGTATGACATTACATTAAGAGGTGTACCCAAATTAACATAATGGTCGTTTATGAAAAGTGAGTTCTTGCATTTCCTGCAACCTCATCGACTTTTGTTATGGCAAATAACACGGCGCGCTCGTTCTGGCAGGTACTGCGAAACATGATCAAAATTTCTTTAGAATCTAATTACTTGTAGCCGGCATGCTTTTGATATGGTCATAATAATCATGAAGGTGAACCATTTTTTGCCAATTCTATGCAATGAATTCGACTAGTCCATCTCATTGATTCATCTCAAAAAAAATATTACTCTGGTTGAATTTGTTTAAAGTAAGATCTAAAAGTTATAATTTGGAGCTTCTTTTGTAATACAATTTTATACCAATTTTTTTGCAAATTTTGTCGAAATTTTTTGTTAGAATTTTATTGAAATTATTTTGTTACTATTTTATCGAAAATATTTTGTTAAAATTTTATCTAAAATTATTTCGAAATTTTTTTGTTAAAATTTTATCTAAAATTTTTATAAAAATTTTATCGAAATTTTTTTGTAAAAATTTTATCAAAAATTTTTTGTAAAAATTTTATCGAAATTTTTTTTTTTAAATTTTATCGAAATTTATTTTAAAAAATTTTCCAAAAAATTAAAAAAAAATTTAAAAATTTATAGACATTTTTTTTGTAAAAATTTTATTCAAAAAATTTTATCGAAATTTTTTTCTAAAAATTTTATCGAAATTTTTTCTAAAAATTTTTTTCTAAAAATTTTATCGAAATTTTTTTCTAACAATTTTATCGAAATTTTTTTCTAAAAATTTTATCGAAATTTTTTTCTAAAAATTTTATCGAAATTTTTTTTAAAAATTTTATCGAAATTTTTTTTAAAAATTTTATCGAAATTTTTTTTTAAAAATTTTATCGAAATATTTTTCTAAAAATTTTACCGAAATAATTTTTGTAAAAATTTCATCGAAAATTTTTTATTTTTACAAAATATTAATAAAATATTTTTTGTAAAAATTGTATTAAACAATTTTTTGTAAATGTTTTATTAAAAAATTGTTTGTAAAAATTTTATGTAAAAAGTTTATTGAAATTTTTTTTTTAAATTTTTTGTAAAAAATTTATCGAATGTTTTTTGTAGAAATTTAACAGATAATTTTTTTTTAAGGTTAGGACCTTCCTGCAATCTATATTGCCTTAGAATGGTCAGATTACATTACATTGTGGGGGTCATATTGAGTCCACAAAAAATAGAAACAACGTGAAAAATATAGATGGGCTTCGAATTGAATGATCCGATGTTGCTGAATTACATTAAGGAAATTTTCCAAACTACGCCTGGCAGATTGGTGGGCTTACATTTTCTTTATCTCTTCTGGTGCCTTGACAAAGTTGATTTCAAGCCGACCACAAATGGTCAGCGCTTAATCAACTTCTCTATGTGGTGAAGGGTATAAAAATAAGTTATAATGAAGATATACGCTTTGCATAAAACCACCTGTAAAGATGTAAGAAATTACACTGTTGCACTGTGTTATTGCGTATTTTCCGCAATTAAGTGTAACTCAATTTTTCCATTGGTCGGTATATTATGGCTAAAATTAGGTTTTTGCTCAATTTGTTATAACGCACCAACAAAAAAAAAACTAAATGAATTTTAACTTGTTTAAACAAACGTTAAAAAAAAAACATTTTGCTAATTTTTCCATAACATGTGTTGCGATGCTTGAAATCCTAAACAAATTAGTCATCATTAGCAATTTGGTTGGATTTTTAGTCTAATGATGTTTGTTTTTTCACATATCTTGTTGTTGTATTTTTGAACTTAAGCGTTAAATAAGCGCATTTAATACGATTACTACAAAAAGAAAAAAAAACATGAACAGAAAAAATAACGTTGAAAATTAAATGAAATTATATACCAGAGTTAAAATAACAAACGACAACAAATAACAAATCGCCCACTCGTATGAATAAACTACAGTGAAGAGTAAAATAATAGCTGAGGCAAATTTTAAAACGTATTTTAAGTCAAATAAACTATTTTTCTGCTCTCGCTAAAAAAAACATTTAATTTTGAAATGAAAGTCAAAAGCGTAACAGCGCATTTGTGACATTTTTCCATAGGAATTCACAACAACAAAAAACGAATGTAGCCAGTTATAGCCAGCAACAAAATCCTTCAATGGAAATATTCGCTTTGAACAATTTTTGCATGAATAAACTTGAAGCATATTTGAATGTTTTATTTTATTACGATTTTGTCTTTTTGTTTTTAAATGGCCAAAAAAATGTTTATAAATGTGGAAAATGGCTAAAGAACCCATACATGTTTACTCACATGCTTCTGTATTTGTGTGTGAATGGTTCGTACGGCTATAAAAAGGATTCACTTGAACAAAAGACGAAGAAGATATTTTGAACTTTTCATTATGTTGCACTCAAACAATGACATTTGGTCATCGGACAATTTGTCTATGAATTGTTTTTGAAATGTTATCGAAAAAAAAATCTGTACAAAGATGAAAAGCTGTAATGGACTTTTTCATTCACGTTTGTATTTAAGCCAAAAGATGAGTTGTTTTTTGTTTGGTAAAGAGCTGTGTTCTTTTATACCTTTTGCATGACGACACATGTTAACGCCTCGTTAAGCGTCATAATTACGATATTAAGCTGATTTTTTAATAAAAAAGTAAAACAATTTTCACAACAGAGACTTTACATGACAAATCCAATTGAAATTGTTCAACAATATTTATTAACTTTTAATTTAATACTTAAATTCCGTATAAAAATGAAATTATTTATAATTATTTTTGTTAACAATGAATCTATAGATTACGAGCATTATTCCAATGAATTATGAAAATTATAACATCAAAGTATTGTCTTTCGTGTTGCCAAGTTACCACTTTAACTATGCAGGCCACATATGGCCAAAGGATTATGCTTCATAATTGCATAATTTGCTAAACTGTGGTTGGATAACAACTTGACCAATTTGTTTCTATGAAACCTTAAAAAAAATTCTTTTTGTACAATTTTTCTAACCCCATCCCTTTTATGCTGCGAAGCAGATGTGTAAAAGTTCATCATAAGTTTTGTGTTTTCTGATTAATTGCAGTTATTTGTCTGAATCTGTATGACAACGAAATCAGCCACAGTACCAATTAGAAGAGCGTGGGCAATCAGTTGATGTAATTACATGTAATTTTGTCATTTACAGAGAAATGCAAAGAGTCATACACAGACCAGAGATAAAGAAATAATTGTAGCCTTAATAAATAACAGGTGATGCATACAGTATGGATATAAAAGAATTCATAGCATACATTTTGTGTGATATTAATTTTATAGGGGGAAAGGGTATATATAAGTTTGTGATTCCTTGTGTAATTTCTACATACTTATATTCTGGATCTATATACATAGAGACGTTTATTAAGCGATGTCCGTCTGTCCGTCTGTGTTCGGATTGAAATCAGCATTGCCAAGGTACCAGAAAAGATACAGAATTTGAAGCGTACCAAACTGCCGGGAATAGTTTCGAAAATTTATCTAATGCAATTCAGCAACATCAGACCATTCTATTCGATGCTACGGGCAAAAAACTACGCCCACTTTTATTTTTCACTTTGTTTCTATTTCTTTAGGTTGTAATGATTTTCTTTCGCGACCAGTAGATCGCATGAGTTAATACAGATGTCAGGGGTCAATAATTTCCTACCAGGGGCGACTTTTGTCTGCTTTTAGGTTGGTAGGGTTTTTCTGCTTTAATTTGTATTAAAGGCCCTTATAGATATTATTGTATTATAGAGGTAGCCTATAGAACCACAGAATACCCACTAGGAACCAGGAGCAGTCAATAGTCACATTGAGCTGGTCAATACGACCCCATAATGTACTTTAGCCTGAACATTCTAACGCATTTATATCATTACAACAAAAAAAAATAAATTTTGAAAAATTATACAACTAATTTTCGGTACAAATTTTACAAAAAAATTTTCTATAAAATTTTCTATAAAATTAAAAAAAAATTTCTAGAAAATTATTACAAAAAAAAATAGAAAAAATTTTTACAAAAAAATCGAAAGAATTTCGATAAAATTTTTACAAAGAATTTTCGATAAAATTAAAAAAAAATTTCGTAGAAATTTTATAGAAAATTTTTTCGTAAAATTTTATAGAAAATTTTTTCGTAAAATTTTATAGAAAATTTTTTCGTAAAATTTTATAGAAAATAAATAAATAAATAAATAAATAAATAAATAAATAAATAAATAAATAAATAAATAAAATTTTATAGAAAATTTTTTCGTAAAATTTTATAGAAAATTTTTTCGTAAAATTTTATAGAAAATTTTTTCGTAAAATTTTATAGAAAATTTTTTCGTAAAATTTTATAGAAAATTTTTTCGTAAAATTTTATAGAAAATTTTTTCGTAAAATTTTATAGAAAATTTTTTCGTAAAATTTTATAGAAAATTTTTTCGTAAAATTTTATAGAAAATTTTTTCGTAAAATTTTATAGAAAATTTTTTCGTAAAATTTTATAGAAAATTTTTTCGTAAAATTTTATAGAAAAATTTTTTCGTAAAATTTTATAGAAAAATTTTTTCGTAAAATTTTATAGAAAAATTTTATAGAAAAATTTTTCGTAAAATTTTATAGAAAAATTTTTCGTAAAATTTTATAGAAAAATTTTTCGTAAAATTTTATAGAAAATTTTTTCGTAAAATTTTATCGGAAAAATTTTGTAAAATTTTATCAAAGAAATTTTGTAAAATTTTATCAAAGAAATTTTGTAAAATTTTATCAAAGAAATTTTGTAAAATTTTATGGAAAAAAAAATTTGTAAAACTATCGAAATTCCATCATAAGTTTTGTTTTTCTGATTAATTGCAGTTATTTGTCTGAATCTGTATGACAACGATATAAGCCACAGTCCCAATTAGAATGGCGTGGGCAAACAGATCATGTAATTACATGTAATTTTGTCATTTACAGAGAAATGCAAAGAGTCATACACAGACCAGAGACAAAGAAATAATTGTAGCCTTAATAAATAACAGGTGATGCATACAGTATGGATACAAAACAATTCATAGCATACATTTTGGGTGATATTAATTTTATAGGTGGAAAGGGTATATATAAGTTTGTGTAATTTCTACATACTTATATTCTGGATTTCTATACATAGAGACGTTTATTAAGCGATGTCCGTCTGTCCGTCTGTGTTCGGATTGAAATCAACATTGACAAGGCACCAGAAAAGATACAGAACTTGAAGCGTACCAAACTGCCGGGAATAGTTCCGAAAATTTATCTAATGCAATTTAGCAACATCAGACCATTCTATTCGATGCTACGGGCAAAAAACTACGCCCACTTATATTTTTCACTTTGTTTCTATTTCTTTAGGTTGTAATGATTTTCTTTCGCGACCAGTAGATCGCATGGAGTTAATACAGATTTCAGGGGTCAATAATTTCCTACGAGGGGTGACTTTTGTCTGTTTTTAGGTTGGTAGGGTTTTTCTGCTTTAATTTGTATTAAAGGCCTTTATGGAAAGCAATACACATAGAGGTAGCCTATAGAACCACAGAATGTCCACTAGGAACCAGGAGCAGTCAATAGTCACATTGAGCTGGTCAATATGACCCCATAATGTACTTTAGCCTGACCATTCTAACGCATTTATATCTTTACAACAAAAAAAAAATTTTAAAAATTTTACAACAAATTTTCTGTAAAAATTTTACAACAATTTTTCGGTAAAAATTTTACAAAAAAATTTTTTATAAAATGAAAAAAAAATTTCGATAAAATTATTACAAAAAAAAATCAAAAAAATTTTTACAAAAAAATTCGATAAAATTTTTACAAAAGATTTCGATAAAATTAAAAAAAAATCGATAAAATTTTACGAACAGTTTTCGATAGTTTTACAAATTTTTTTTCCATAAAATTTTACAAAATTTCTTTGATAAAATTTTACAAAATTTCTTTGATAAAATTTTACAAAATTTTTCCGATAACATTTTACGAAAAAATTTTATAGAAAATTTTACGAAAAAATTTTATAGAAAATTTTACGAAAAAATTTTATAGAAAATTTTACGAAAAAATTTTATAGAAAATTTTACGAAAAAATTTTATAGAAAATTTTACGAAAAAATTTTATAGAAAATTTTACGAAAAAATTTTATAGAAAATTTTACGAAAAAATTTTATAGAAAATTTTACGAAAAAATTTTATAGAAAATTTTACGAAAAAATTTTATAGAAAATTTTACGAAAAAATTTTATAGAAAATTTTACGAAAAAATTTTATAGAAAATTTTACGAAAAAATTTTATAGAAAATTTTACGAAAAAATTTTATAGAAAATTTTACGAAAAAATTTTATAGAAAATTTTACGAAAAAATTTTATAGAAAATTTTACGAAAAAATTTTATAGAAAATTTTACGAAAAAATTTTATAGAAAATTTTACGAAAAAATTTTATAGAAAATTTTACGAAAAAATTTTATAGAAAATTTTACGAAAAAATTTTATAGAAAATTTTACGAAAAAATTTTATAGAAAATTTTACGAAAAAATTTTATAGAAAATTTTACGAAAAAATTTTATAGAAAATTTTA
This sequence comes from Phasia obesa, assembly GCA_949628195.1. NCBI lineage: Eukaryota > Metazoa > Arthropoda > Insecta > Diptera > Tachinidae > Phasia > Phasia obesa. The sequence continues at coordinate 148,729,323 of OX451217.1, read as the reverse complement.
CGAAAAAATTTTATAGAAAATTTTACGAAAAAATTTTATAGAAAATTTTACGAAAAAATTTTATAGAAAATTTTACGAAAAAATTTTATAGAAAATTTTACGAAAAAATTTTATAGAAAATTTTACGAAAAAATTTTATAGAAAATTTTACGAAAAAATTTTATAGAAAATTTTACGAAAAAATTTTATAGAAAATTTTACGAAAAAATTTTATAGAAAATTTTACGAAAAAATTTTCTATAAAATTTTACGAAAAAATTTTCTATAAAATTTTACGAAAAAATTTTCTATAAAATTTTACGAAAAAATTTTCTATAAAATTTTACGAAAAAATTTTCTATAAAATTTTACGAAAAAATTTTCTATAAAATTTTACGAAAAAATTTTCTATAAAATTTTACGAAAAAATTTTCTATAAAATTTTACGAAAAAATTTTCTATAAAATTTTACGAAAAAATTTTCTATAAAATTTTACGAAAAAATTTTCTATAAAATTTTACGAAAAAATTTTCTATAAAATTTTACGAAAAAATTTTCTATAAAATTTTACGAAAAAATTTTCTATAAAATTTTACGAAAAAATTTTCTATAAAATTTTACGAAAAAATTTCCTATAAAATTTTACGAAAAAATTTTCTATAAAATTTTACGAAAAATTTTTCTATAAAATTTTACGAAAAATTTTTCTATAAAATTTTACGAAAAATTTTTCTATAAAATTTTACGAAAAATTTTTCTATAAAATTTTACGAAAAATTTTTCTATAAAATTTTACGAAAAATTTTTCTATAAAATTTTACGAAAAATTTTTCTATAAAATTTTACGAAAGATTTTCGATATAATTTTGACAAAAAAATTTTCGATGAAATTTTACAAAAAAATTTCGATATAATTTTTACAAAAAAATATTGTTATAATTTTTCAAAACATTTTCCATAAAATTTAAAAAATTCTATTTATTATAATTCATCATAAAGGTAAAAACCGAATGTATATTATTGTGAAATTGGGAAACATAAACCGAGTAGGGGAATATTGAACATTTCTATGGTGAGGGTATATAAAATTCGACATGGCCGAATATATGCCAATATTATTACTAAAGGATCTACGAGTGCGAGTAGCTTTTTTAGTTCGGAAACCTGTTCAGCTATATTTACTATCCACAGGCAAAATTTTTAAATAAAACAAAAATTAAAAACAGATCATATACACAGGAGGTAGAATTAAAGCCATTATAATAGCATACTTTTTGGGTGGTATAAATTTTATTTCTATGAAAAAAATTTGGTTTTAAAATTTAAAAAGCTGCGTAATACAATTGGTTGTATATACATATATTAGTACTAAGAAGGGAGGAAATAATATGAGTTAATTTAACTTAAAATAAAAATATTTTTCAAAAATTTCTGTTAATAAATTTTTGGGCTTTGAATATATTATTTGTAGTAAATCAATCCTTTATTTAAGAGCAAATATTTTTTACAAAGAACAAGTCATTTATACAGGCGTTTCATATAAACAAATACCATAGCATACTTTTGGGATGTTATTGTTTTTATTACTATAAAATTAATTGGTTTTAAGTTTTGCAAAATTGATATAGGGAGAGGGGAAAAACTTAGTGACTTATTATAGAACTCTTACTTTAAACTTTAAATTATCAGTAAAAAACATTTCTAATGCTAAAAAATTATAATTTAAAATTTCCCACATCATATTATCGTATTTGTAGTTAGGCAACCTTATCAACTACATTAAAATTTCCAGAGCAAGAGTTTTATTTTCCTATTCCTTTAAACCTTTAGTAATGAACATCAATCAAATATAATGACTTATCAAATAATAAATATAAAATACGAATAAAATATTTTTTATCAACTAAAAATATCAAATAACGAACTTTCAAAAACATTTTTCATATAAATTTAAAATAATGATGTGTGACCACATCTACAAAAATAATTTAAAGAAAAAAAGTTTGACGAAAAAAAAACAAGTAAAAAGACAAACACTCATATGTGAAATGGACAGGGGATCAGATTACATTGTTAAAATACAATAAAATAAGTATGCCGCTTGGCAACGCACTCCCAGCATTTCTAAAGCCATTTAAGGAGTTTTTTTGGGATATGAATAATGGCGATTACGTTTGCGAAAAACATAAATGTAAACTAAAGCCACACACGTGTAATATTAAGAAAAAGTTGTTTTCTTTATCGGAAAAAAGGATTTTTTCAGAAAGTTTTAAAAATATAAAAAACTAATTGTTCAAAAAAATAAAACCACACATGACTTTAGTAAAAACTAAATAGAAATGAAATACACACGTTCAAAGTGGTACCTGTTAAGGATCTACTGATTATTATTGAGGTTATCGTATCTGGCAAGATGTGTGTTACTTTATTATGGCATAAGTATGAAATATGGTTTTTTGAGTTTGTGGAGTTATTATTGCAAATTAAGTCAAAAAGTATTTGTGGTAAATATACGAGGGTAATTGGAGAAGTTTCAGCAAAAATTGTTGTATTTTATTTTTGTAAAAAACAACAACATTCGGAAATATGGTAAACGTATTACCAAAATAAGTGCTGTATAGCGTTTGTTAAAAATAAGGTCTTAACAACTCGTCATTTCAGGCACCAGCATGATACGAATTTTGCAAAAAGTTCTCGGGTTATTCGCTATTAAGGTCTAATTGACTCAGCAATAAAGGCTACTCCTTCGCAGTTGGGGCCCCTTACAAAAGCTCTATACGGACATCGACTTTGGCCAAACAACCATCTTTTCTGTGGCGAAGCTAATGCCCTCACAGAAAGTGATAGTTTGGTATGGAGTTTGTAATGATTGCATTATTGGCACACTTTGTCACACTCCTAGGGTTCCTGAAAGACTAGTTAACTTTCTACAGGCATTTTGAAGAAGAAGTTTAACTAGTTTTTAAGAAACTTCTTAAAAACTTTGTTTGCATGCTGTAGGGTACTTAAAAGAAACTTTTCAAGACAAACGTTCAAAGAAAATTGCAAAACATCCTGTATTTAAAAGGGTGGATTTATGTGTGTCAAGATAAGGCAACAATCACAACATAAATTTTCACAATTTTCAAATATTTTGACTAATTTCTTTGTGTTGGGATTTATTTCTACAATTTTTGATTAAGGCTGTAACCGTGTGTTTCCTCAACAAAGAGTATTCTGATCTTGACCAGAATTAAATCTCCATTTACTGTGGTGTGAGTTGCGTATGTGTAAAGTTATTAAATGAAAGCGTGCTTTGTAAAGGATTTGTTGAATTATTTTGCAAAAATTGTTAAGGATGATTTTTTTTTTCTATATTTTCTCTATAAAGAGATTTGTACAATAGATTAGATTTTTGTAGTTTTGCTTTTACACATATGAATGTGTGTTTTTTTATTCATTTATTTGTTCTGGTAACCATGTCAATGGGTCATATGTGTCACATGTGAACATTATTTATGAGCTAAATGTCTTCTCTATAAATGTGTTTGTCATAATACAGATACAATCGTCATTTGTTGGTTCGTTCATTCATTTATTTATTTGGGCAAAAGTTTGACTTCAAAGCCAAATGATTTTATGGTTTTGTCACATCGAAAGAGGATTTATTTATTTCATGTTGCATAGATTTGTTTGGAGCAAATGTTCAATTATAATAGTTATTTTATGTTGTTAGGATAATAAAGGATTTTGGCTTTATTTTTGAATTGATTCATGTGTCAAGATTAGAATAATTGAGTGCTTGAATGTGGCGTAATAAACATTTTCTATGCTTCAAAATGATTCTATGAAATAATTATTTTAGATTATTTGTTTTTTGTCCTAAGGTATACAGGAAAACCTAATTGCCACTAAATTTAATGTTTGTTTAGAATTTATTTATGCAAATTCTTTTTGTTTCGAAAATCCTCATTAACTTTAAAATTGGCTTTGAGGTAAACCAAGCAGCCCAAACTGCCATTAACTGCTGTTTGTCATAAAAGAAATCTATCAGCTTTTTGAGGAATTAAATTTTTTATTTTCTTTTTTTTTTCTTATTTAGCTGAAATTGACTTTGGCCCTTGTGTTTTCGGTGTTTCCTTTTACGTTACTGATGCGACAGTGTTAAATGGTTGCAATATGTCATTTGGCTAGAAACATAAATTGAAAAGAAAGAAAGATACTCGCTCGTTTAGTGTGATGTTGTGCAGAACAATGGCAAGATTTTTGCATATCTTTTTCAAATATCTGTTACTAAATACAACCATAAAAACACACACACATTCGCAAAGAACGAGAGAGAGATAGAGAATACACAAATAAACCATAAAAAATATAGGGATGTTCACAGCTTGAACAAAAAGTAAAAAACAATAAAATTTGTTTGAACATTTTATTTAAAAAAAATGAAATTCACAATAAAATATGTTATTTTATTTTATTTAAGCAGCCATTAATTCCATTTTCATAACTAACGGCCTTTAAAATTAAATTAAAGATATAAACTGTGACTTGCCCTAATTATACACTGTTCCTTGTTTAATAGCATAACATTTGTTTGAAAAATAGCCCGGATGCTAATACGTTTGACTTCCGTTTGACGGATTACTGGTGTTCCAATGATGAAAATGATGAGAAGGTTTTTACAATGTTGTTGCTGTTGTTGTTATCGTATATATTTTTTTGATTACAAAGTTGATAGATAGAATTTTTCGTAAAAGTTTTGTAGCTAAATTGGGAAAATTTGAATATAGATTATTGTATACGGTTGGTTCAAAAGTAATTTAATTTCTAAATTTGATTAAAGATAAAAAAATTATGGCAATAAATTACTAAAATTGTATAGGTAAAATTAAGACTGATTAAGTTAATTCTCAGGAGCTTTATCTAGATATTTCGAATAACGAAATTATAGGACTATTTAAAGATTTAAATCCCGTATAAGCAACGCGATAAAATGTGTACATTCTACACTATTTATTTGCGTCCTCATTCAATATTAATTTTGAATCCTTACAGATTGTAGAGTCAGTTTACTGTTGCCCGTCTGAACGTGTTTGGGTTGATATGGATTTTCTACTGAAAATCATTGAAATCGGTGGATTTTTAACTGAAAAAGTTGCCCAAAACATTCAGTTGTAGGGCTCCTTTTACATTTCCTGTGGGTTCTTCCATAGGGAAAGCAATATTTTGTGTTATAACTTTCCCTCTTAAGTATTAAGATCTTATATATAAGGTTGTACTCTTTTCGCAACAGATTTTATACAGTGAAATTCGTTCGATAGTCGACAGCATCACGCAATTAGTTGTATTGCTATCTCGTCAATCTGTGTGATTACTACTGTGTGTTATTTGCCGTGGCATTGTTAGGAGCCAAATTAGAAGCTTTAAATTTATCTCTCATATCACTTTACAACTTCACATCTCTACACGACCTTGTCAACGCTTAATTGTTGTGCTTGAAAAAAAATAATGCAAATAAGTATAACAAACAATTCCCCTTTGCTCAAGACTCTTTTAACTAGTTCACTATTTGTTGGCAACATAAAAATCAAAGGACAACTATACCTTCGTAGCTTTTTGCTGGTCTGCAGAAAACACCCAGAGTGTTTGGTGGGAATCGAACTCGCAACCTCCAGACTGATAGACTAGTGTTCTACCAATTAGTCCATTAAGGCACAGATATAACTTGTACACCACACTGCATGTTTATGTGTTTACCCTACATTACCCTACAGCCGACATAGCAGTGTTTGGAAAAAAAAAATTATTTTTTACACTTAATTAAAAAGCACGTTTAGTAATGCTTATTTAAGAACGAGTTGTAACTATTGTGTCTATTATTTATAACATCTCTCCGGATATCACATAAATAACAGATACATTAGAAAAAAATTAGTTGGCTTTGAAAACAAGGGATTTAAAATTTCGAAAATTCACAACTTTTTTAAGTTTATGGGCTGACACCAGGATTGCTTAAATTATCAAACAAAAGTCAAAACACGGAAGAAATTTTTTTGCACCAATTAAGGTTTTAATTAGTTTTAAATTAAAGTTCAATTAATTTTTTAACTGATACAAATATATATTTGTTTAAAACAACAAAAAAATGATAGTTAAATAATTGAATCAATTAATTAAATTTTAATCAGAAGCCAAATAAAACCTTGAAAAATTAAAATTATAAAAGTTTTAATACCCAAAATATAAATTATTGAAAATATTTATTGTCTGTGTAGTAATAGGGTACTCATCAAATCGATTTGCATCAAAATGAATTGTGTTCAATTTTATCAACAACCTAAATGCAATAAGTGTTGATAGCAATAATAACTTCTTTGTGTACGTTAGCATTCTTTCGCTTTGAGCTGTTTTAATATTTTCTATGGATATGCAAATAACTGAAATGATTTTGCATCAATAACAGCAACAGGATATAAACCACATTTTCATTTCCCCTACAACTACCACTCTTCTAACCGCTCAGCTACTGTATCTCTAGAACAATCTCTCTTCTTTTTATTTGTTGCTTTTTTGGCACAATTTTTTATAGCCGTCGTATCGTCCTGAACATGAAAAACGACCGGAAAGAACATTTTATGGTTGCAACGTTGCCATAAAAGATAAAAAATGTGTTTAAACCAAAATAAATAACAAACACAACAGAAAAAGCAACAACGAAATCATGAAAATGGTGTTAATGATTGGCATGAATAGAATTTGCACTTTTCATTTTCATTTTCGTTTTTTTTGCAATACAAAGCAACTTGAATGAACAAATTGAAAAATCTTACTTAACTTAAGTGATGACAACGATGATAATGTCTGCACCAGCAATAACAGCAGCAGGAGCAGCATCATGGGCTAAAGGAAGAAAACCTAAGGCCATGATAGTAATTTAGATGATGGATTTTATTTAATGACACAAATACCTGCAAAAAGAAAAATTGCTACCAAATTAGAAGAGTAGAGAACAGGGGTGGCAGGAAAATTTAGCAATTTATAAAAAATTCAAATTAAAGAAGGCGACAGGCAGGAGAGAATGAAAAGTGACAAAATTCTAAAATATATTGCTAAAATATGAAAATTACTATTTCCTTCAGCGAGTGCAAAGTGAAACACTTTTTATTGTTTTCTTTCTTTTAAATCACAAACAATTAATGGATTTGCATAATTTATTGTAAATCATCCAAATTACCTTAACAAAAATTAGAAAAGGAAAACAAATTCAATCCATAACCAAATGGTCATTTTACAAACTCAATTTAATATTGGTGCGGTCGTTAGCAAAAATTTATGCAAAAACTATTAAATATTTTGGGGCTTCAAATTGAATTATGTCGCTTGTGTTTTTGTTAGCAGGCCACAAAACATAACAAAACAACAAATATGAAATTTAAAAATAATCTTGTTAAATTTTCTCTAAAAATGTTGCATAGTTTTTGCAATCTTGTTTATTTTTCAGCAGGGGAAACATTTGGAAAAGGGTTAAAATTGAATTTCACGCATATGTGCTTTTATACAATTTAGCCAATTTTCAATAAAAAAAGAGTGTTACAAAAAGGGTTATGAGATACTGGTATAAAACAAAATATCCAATAGATTTTTTTGAAACACAGCTGAGGTGAAACAAAGAGCACTGCAATGTTGAAATATTGACAATTTTGGAAGTGATGCAAATGTTATCGGTTAAATATACATCAGTTTTTAATATGAACCTAAAAACTTTCATCAGCTAATGAAAATTTGAACTTATGACAGTATTCATTTGATTTTTATTGTTGAAATGTAAACAAAGCTACATGCATGTATAGTGTACGTGTTAAGTGCTAGCATACATTTTTGTCTCTATACTCACGAGTTTACGAGAACAGAAAAAGCTCAGCATAGATTTATCTAAGCTCTTGCCATAGTTTAATTCTGCAAACGCAAAAAGGTGATAGGAGATTTCTTATTGTGGGCTAGATTGCATAATTCTCAAGGACTATTTAGAGAGGAATACTAACTGTGCAGCAGCCAGGATAAAGTGTTGAATACTTCAGGTATCCATTGATGAGATAAAAATCGAAATAAATGATGTCTCTATTTGTTAGAAGCAGTGATGGCAAAGTTTATTGTGTATAGAACTCTAGCTCTGTCTAGCAACCACATAATGAAGGTGAATGTCATGCACTAAGACAAAGGACAATAGTCTAAGTAATGAAAGAGAAAGGCTACTAAAGTAAGAGTGCAATATTCGGCCATGCTGAATCTTGTATAACCTTCACCATAGTAATGTTAAATATTCCCTTATTCTGTTATATTCCACATATTTTTTTTTTTGGAAAAATTTTATCGAATATTTTTTGTAATATTTTATCGAAAATTTTTTGTAGAAATTTTATCGAAAATATTTTGCAAAACTTTTATCGAAAATTTTATGATAAAATTATAACGAAAGTTTTTTGAAAAATTTTATCAAAATTTTTTTTAAAATTTTATTATTAATTTTTTAGAAAACATTTTGTAAAAATTTTATCAAAATGAATTTGTTTAAAAAAATTTTATCAATTTTTTTTTAAATTTTATCGAATTTTTTTTTTTTTTGGAAAAATTTTATCGAAAATCTTTTCTTAAAATTTTATTTAAATTGTTTTCTCAAAATTATGCAAAAAATGTTTTGTAAAAATTAGGACCTTCCTGAAATCTATATTGCATTGGAATAGTTAGACTAAAGCACATTGGCGAAGTCATATTGACCCCCCAAAGTTTCTGTCGACTGCTCCTGATTCCCAGTGGGCACCCTTTCTAAACAGGTCTTTAATACAAAAAAACTCTACCAACCAAAAGAGAAAAATTACAACCGAAAAAAATAAAAACAATGTGAAAAATATAGGTGGGCGTGGTTTTTTGCCCGCAGTCTCGAATGGAATGGTCTGATGTTGCTGAATTGTATTAGCAAAATTTTCGAAACTATACCTGGCAAATTGAAGGGCTTAGATTTTCTGTATCTCTTCTGGTGTCTGGGAAAATTTGAATTCAAAAATAACTCAGACTCAGATGTGGTGGAAAATTAATATTGCAGAGATTACACACGGAACGACAACCCTTTCCATCTGTGGTGAGGGGTATAAACAGGAGTATTTCTGTGCTTCAGTTGCACCCCTATACGAATATTATTTTTAAACAACCTAAATATAAACTGACAATGATTTTGCGAATAAGTGCTGGCAAAGTATTGAGTAGTGAGTACAAAGTATTGAGTATTTGATTTGACTCAAAAGTAACTACTCGATACTTATATTTTTAGAAACAAATTATATAGAGAATTAAACGACTGCATTTAAATTTTTATTAATATCACTATTAAGTAAACAAATAGTATTCTAAACAAAAATATTGAGTACCCAATTGAAAAGTATTGAGTAGTATCGAGAAACTAAAAGCAGAAATTGCCAGTACTACTGTGCATATATACAAATGCTTAAGCTGGCTAAAACTTACGAACAAAATTTTATAATGGAATAATATTCTAAAAACCTACAAACGATCGAAAATAAAATAATTGTTGAAATGTTCTGTTTATAATTATGTTTGTATAACATAACCATATTATTGTTTAAAATATTAATTTCTAAATAAAATATAATACTATCATAATTAAACATGATCAATACGATAACATAATGATCATACTTTGTCTTTCGGTGATCATATTATGTTTTAAAACTACCATGTAAGTCATATCTATCTAATAGGAAAAAGGACAATATTTTTTTGTATAGTGCTATTCAACTTCCCACCATTGTTTCAAATCAATGCACTGTTTTTTATAACTTTACAACTCAATCATCGAATTTTTTAACACGTCACATATATAAAAATCACCATGATAACATAAATTCAATACAATATTCACATTCTCACCCTTTACCGTCTCAATAAAAAAAGGAAGAAAAATAAAAATTCCCTAAAAAATCAGTTTTCATTTTATCCTTTTATCACATCACATAAAACATGTGATGTGTTGATGATAAAATTGGAGGAATAACGATGATTCTTTTTTTTCGTTTGATAGCAAAATCAAAGTGACATGCAGTATTTGTATTCCAATATAGATTGTGTTAAGTAGCCACAGGGCTTTTAATATTTTACGGTTTATTTTGCATGTTTTCCTTTTGTGCAAAAAAAACAACATACAGAAACCAACAAAAAATAAGGAAAACATGTTTCATGTTTCATTTTTTTTTTTTTTTTTTTTTTCAAAAAATATGTTTAAGGCATTATGTTGTTAATATGTTGGCAAAGAAAATAAAATAAAGCTGTAAAATAAATTGGGACACAGCACACGACTTTGAAAAGAGCTACAAATATTTGTAAGAAAGCATATCACTTCTTGATGAAAATAATTGGCAGCTTGAAAATATTCTACACAATAAGTATTTATAAAAATGATGTACAAAATTAATCGACTTCAAGTTTGATTAAAAAAAAGATATTAAGAAGGACGTTAACGAGACATTGCTAGATTACTATATCCTATAATCAGAATTAAACTTAGCCCACTATTCAACCTCCATCTCTGCACATATATCGCTTTATGATCTTTAACGGCACGTAGTAAAAATTTCGCGATTGAAAGGTATTTCATATTCGTCCTTTAACTGTTGCCATAGTTTTTCCATTATTATTATCCTTACATGTTAAACAAAAAACTGTATGTTGCAACATAATTATTTTATTTAAATAAAAAAATTGAAATTTAACTACATTCCCAAAAAAGGATACGTTTTTGTTTTTAATGAAGCGCCACAGCACAGCAATTTCTACTTTGATGTTTGGTCTGCAGCATGCACTGGAACAAGATGTATTAATTATATTAAAAAACATATTTTTATGCAATTTAATAAAAACAATTTATATGTAAATTAAATAAAGGATAAACATCATTTTATAAATAATCACGCCAAAGGACTTTAACAATTAAAAATGGACGAAAAAAATATTACATGGGTGAGTAGATCTCGGCGAAAATCTAATTTATTTGGTAATTTCTGTAGAACAATAAAAATAAATTAAAAAAATCTGGTAGAAATACGCGGAAAGTCCAGATAATTTAATATAAAAGATAAATATATTTTAGGAAGCTTTTTTGAAAGTATTGGAATTAAATCTTGTGACAAAAAGTCAGTTAAAAAAAATTAATTTTTAAAGTTCATAGTCTGGATCAGATCATCCTCTTAATTCTGTACATAAACTTATTCAGTAATCTGGTTTGAGCCACATCGCACTCGGTATATCATTCATTGATTGCATGCGAAGAATGATATACTACAGAAATTTTCTTAAACGTGCAAAAGTATAACCCTTTGCCATTCAGCCGTTACCGGTATTGGTTCCCTTTGTTGGGTGTCATTTAAAGATTTTCCGCTTTCTTAGACTCGTATATATGTTTTGTAAACACCCTGAAATGAACTGACTACACAGAAAAAAATATTTTCACCAATTAAAGATTTTAATTGGTTTTAGATTCAAACTTAATTAAATGATTAATTGATTCAATTATTTGTGTATTTTTTTTTTTTTTTTTTTGTTCTATTTTAAACAAATAAATCTTTGAATCAATTAAAAAATTAATTGAACTTTAATTTAAAACTAATTAAAGTCTTTAACTGGTGCAAAAAATGTTTTCTATGTAGGACTAGAAAGAATGCGTAATGGAAAAATATAATAGAAGAAACCCAAAATAAATGTAACAATTTACAAATAATAAAACATTTTCAAAATCAAAATGATTTTGAGATTCTATGAATGACTTTCACACCCTGAGGGGTATTAGCTGCATTTTAAATATAAAAAAATAAAGAACAAAAGCAATTGCTTTACAAGAAAAACAAATAAAAAAGTAGCAACGTGCGTTAGAAAGCGTGTCAAAATTATCAAAACAAAATGAAAACTCAATAGTTTTTTGTTACCGTTAAAAAAGGAAACAAAACAATCCCACTCTGCTTTTAAGTGCCCTGATGGTTGTTTTAAAGCTGCTTATTTAACTTGTTTTTGGCAGATTTATAACCCAGCAAACATGTAAGTTTGATGTCAAAGTGGGTATGATTTAAAATCAAAGTCTTTCTCAAACGTTTAACCCCTGAAATTGATTTTAAAATACTTTTAAAGTAAATGATTTCTCAATAAATAAGTAAATTTTTTTTCAAATTCATAGATATTTTTTCTAACTTTTTCTCAAACGTTGTTCTCAAATAATTTTCTCGAATGTTTTTCAAGTAAAAATGATTTATGTTTAAACAAAAATATTTATTTTTATTTTTTGGATTGTGTTCTGTTATTCTTATTTTGTTTTTTAGTAAATTCTGTTAAACAACAATAACAACAAAGGGCAATAGTAGTAAAAATACAAGGAAGTGACAGCATAGATTCGATTCTGGTATCAAGGGGTAGTTTGGCGAAATTGGTGACCAATTTTTATTTATGGGCCTCGAAAGATTCGGAAAATTAGTGGGCCCTTCAATAAAGTTTTTATATAATATCTCGTTCAAACTAGGTGATAGTGTTTACCTTTAACATAGCTGAAGATTCGGTGAAAAAATTTTATCAACATTTTATGCCAAAAAATAATTTATTCCTTCTTTTTTTGAATAAGAAAATTAAAATAGGTCTTTGTGATTAAATTTTAAAACTAATATTTTTTAAATATTCTTTAATGAATTTAAACTTACCTATTAAGGTATAATTCAAATAGAAATCTGAAAAAGGCCTGTAAATAATATTTAATACCGAATTAAGAAAAGAAGCTGTCAAACTCAAACCTGTAACTAAAAACTGTAACAGGACTATTTCTGAACATGAAATATTTTTTGAAAATTTTGTTGCTGGTGCAGTTAGTAATCGAAATAAAATTCAAACTATCAATTTTCAGAATTTTTGTCTGTCTGTGTTTACAACACGTAAAAACTGCTGGATGAATTTTAATAAACTTTTGTTAGGAGGTACCTTAGTATCTCGGTTCAAATATAGGGTCCTTTTTTCGCAAAAATATCTTATCTCCAAGAGAAAATTGAGAAAAAGTAAAGAAAGTACGCAATTTTACCGGTTTAAAGGTACCGATTTAAAGATACTGCACCTTTTTTTTTGTCAGCGGGATATTTTAAATTCCATTTAAGGAACTCTATATTAATTTTAGAATTTTACATAAATTTTAGATGTTTAGCCAAGAATGGTTACCTCCATCCTTGAAAAAGAAGACTATAAAAGTAAGAATCCTAAAATTTGATGTGGCTAAGGTAAAGGTAAAATCCAACAAAATATTGTCATATGAAGTAGCGAACACAGCTAGTATTAAGTAATACAAAACTTTTTTTATCAAATGTTCGGCTTTTTGTTTGCTGGGTATATTCGAAACATTGTGAACAATTTGTTATATTTAATTTGCAATTATTGTGTTTATTCATTTGTTGATTTGATTTGTTGCTGTTGTTGTTGGTAATTATTGTAAGTCTTTACATCCTTTTTGCCTTAAAGGGAAATTTCTTTTTTCCAATTTCAACTGATTTTCACTTCACTTACTTTCCAAAGAGTTAATTTAAGACATTGTTTTTCACTTTTTTTTCTCTGCAGAGCAAAATACGAGTAAATAAAGCATTTGAAAGAGAAAAAAAAGTACAAATAAAGCGTGTTTTGTTGTAAGCGGTTTTTGTGGCATTCTTTTGTTTAGACACCGTTTTCTACAGGATTATTGCTATACATTCATTTATTCGCTTATTTTAACGCGTGTGCTTGCCAAACTTTTGCTTAAGTGTGTCTTCTCGTGTCTGCCACAAAAGAATCTTTGCAATTTTCAATATTTGTTGTTTTAATTTTTTGCTCTAATGCGTTTGTTAGTTCTATTTTAAATGTTGGCAACAACAACAACAACAAAAACCTATTGTTGCTGCTCTTTCTTCTTGATTTTGGTTGATGTTTCAAAATAATACTCTATTTTTGTTAACTTAACACTTTCCTTCAGGCGTTTTTATGTTGGTTTTTTCACTTTGCTTTTTAGAAGTTTTTCTATTAAAACGTCTTGATGTGTGTTGTTTTAATTGTTTATTTTCATTGCAAGTGATTATTTGTAAACATTTCACTTACAGTTAAAGTAAATATTCAGTTAATGTAACTAATTATAAGTTAAATTTGTTTAAAAGGGTTAAAGATGATGAGCAGTTAGAAGAAAGTGGTGATGCAGAGATAGATAGATAAATGCATTAAGTGACTTAGAGAGATTTTTTTTGTTCATGGTAAGATAGAATAAAAAAACTTTAATAATCTAGGGGAATTCTTAGAAAAAAATCAATTAATTATTTTATACGATAAACGGTGTTTTATATTTCATTAAAACAAAGAATACATCTCATACGACTCTTCTGACCCGCTGTACTCTTTATGTGTCTTCTGCCTATCACTAACTTAGTGGCATTCATAAACATCACTAATTTAACCCACTACATTATTACATGTTGAATCTGGAAGACTACCTAAATTTCTTTTGTAGCAAAAACCGTCTGATCGAATGAAGTGCATTAAAATCTTGCACCGTGACCTACTATTATTTTTTTTAATTTGTCAATCTTTATAACCTTATTTAAAAGAAACACAAAATTACAAAAAATTTTGATAAACACTGACTAGCTTTAGAAACCCTTTTTAAATCTCCGACCAGCATTTGTCTTAAACGTAACTTATTATCTCCGAAACACTATTGGAAATCTCAATAAACTACGATTGTGATTTAGATATTCCCAAGACACGAACATTAACTGCCTGCATCTGTTCATTACAGCTTCTCGCCAAGCACCCCTGAAAAAATCATTTAATAGCGATATCTTTTCAGAATTTCACCGGAATGCCGTATTAGCACAGCTTCATATCACCAGCTAAGAACTGAACAATTTTATTAGTTGATAAGTGATTCAAGATTTTATTTAACAAAGATTTGTTACATATTTCTTAACAGCTAAAAATGAATACACTTAAAATTAGTTTAAAAGTTTTGTAAATACATTTTTAAAATCTACCTCGGCAAAAACCGACTCACAACCGGTTAATAATCGGTTAAAAACCGGTTCGCAGCTATTTTTACCGTTTAAAAACTAATTTAAAACCTACATCGGCAAAAACCGGTTGACAACCGGTTCATAGCCGGTTCACAACCGGTTAATAATCGGTTAATAACCAGTTCGCAGCTATTTTCACCGTTTAAAAACCAATTTAGTTTTTTTTTAATGATTGCAATTCAAACTTTGTTCTTAGCCTCAACGTTATTCAAAAAGTTAAAAATGTGTTATCAGATATCTTCTCAGAATTTCACCGGATACGTGATTCAAGACTTATTTAACAACGATGTGTTTCATATTTCCTAACAGGTAAAAATTAATAACCTTAAAATTTGTTCAGAAGTTGTTTAAATACACTTTTAAAACCTGCATCGGCAAAAACCGGTTCAAAACCAGTTCATAGCCGGTTCACAACCAGTTAAGTTTGTTTTGCCGTTAAACAACCAGTTAAGTTTGTTTTTAATAGTTACAATTATAAATTTTGTTTTAGTTTAAACGCTATTCAAAACCAGCTATGAACGCTTAAAAAAAAACACAAAATTATAACACTAAAGTGGTGACTTTATTTTACCGATTTAAATACATAAATAAATTTGTGTTAAAGAACGCTTTGTTAAGATAAATTACATATTTTTTTTTTGTATTAAACGATCTTATCCTTTTTATGAATTGTATTTTACATAATCGACCGTATTCTGCAAAGTAATTGAGAATTTATATTAATTACATCATATAAGATTTCACAAATAAAATTTATATTTGTTTTCATCTTTTATTCTTCATACTTCATTTAGCAAAAGTGTTGATAAATGCAAAACCAACATACGCTCAGTGAAAGAAAAAATTGACAAAAAGTATACTTCAAAAATCATCATAAACCACTTCACATACTTTTAGGCTTAATAGCCGTTTTTTGTTTTTCCAAATGACTTGAAGCTTAAAAAGTGAAAAAAGAAGCAGAAAATTAAATAACATTCATATGTAAAAAATGCGCTAAAGGAAAAAACAACAGAATTTAACAACACAAAAATAAAATAAACTGTCTCTCATACTCCTTTAAGAAATTTACAACAAAACATCTTCACATGTCTACGTATGAGGACACACTCATACTTATACTTAATTTTTAGAAACTGATTTACTCCTGCTCAAGCTCTTATTTTTTTTTTAAATACAAGAACATAAGTAAGCACGTGTCCTAACATTACAGAGTCACGTGACCACCATCATGTTTGTCTACATTACGACCGATCAATCAACAACAAAAACAATACAGTTTGTAACTGTTTGTTTGTGTGTTTGTGCGAATATGTGTAAAAATATCAACATTTTAATGTTTGTCATGAAGAGCATACTTGTAGGCTCAAAAATACAACAAATAAAAAAAGACAAAACACAATCAAATCAAATTTTAACACACATGCACATTAGCAGAAATTTAGACACACACACACACACACACACATGTGCAGCGAATAACTTTTTAAGTTGTTGCCTTTTTATTATTATTGAAATGGGTAGTAAAATTTGATTTGATTGTCAATGTTAAATGATAAAAAATGAATAAATATAAAAGCTAAACTTAATTCTGCTGGAATATAAAAATGTTTATTTATTATTTTTTCTTGAATACAAAGGTACAGTTGTGCCTGAATATTTGATTAAAATTTTTACACTGTTCTGCTCTACTTATTTTTATTGATGAATGAATATTAATAGCAATTTGAAGAAAGGGAAGATGACAAGGGTAATTTATCATACAATTATAAGGAAATGATTTTGGAGAGAAAAGGATGATAAAGTACAAAATTAAGTATTTTTTAGTCAATGATTGATATTTTAAAAAAATAATAGATTCAAATTTTTTTTTATAAATTTTATATTCAAAATTGTTCCATATTCGAATTTAAAATTTTACAAATGGGACTTTATGTAATCAAATAGCCTATTAACTTCTTCTTCTCGAAAAACAAATCTGTTTGGAAAAATTAACGAATAAGTCTTCGTCTGCGCACTTGCAAAATTTGAGTCTGCGATTCTTGGTCTCGTAGGTGCGGCAGAGAAGAAAAAATAAATGGGTTTCTAGAAGAGATAGTTAAGAAGAATTAAAATAATACGACAAGAAAGTCAAAAAGTATTTACAAAAACACTTCTTTTAAATGGAATTTTTTTATTTTTTCCACAAAGTCTTATTCTTCCTCGATACACTTCATCTAGCACTTCTCTGAAAACGATTTCGGAAGGTATACACAGGTCAGAGAAGGTAATAAGCCAGCTAAAAAAATTTGCCAACAGGAAACAATAGCTGGAAGACAGTTCTAGAGTTTAAGGTGGATCAAACCGCGTAGTTATGTCAACATCCAAGCATACAAAAGATTTTTTCTGAGGCTTAATGAAAAAAAGTTTTTGTTGATATCTTTGCTCAGTTGGCACAATAACAAAAAGTTATTATTATTTATTATAATCTAAGACCATAAGGACCGCGACCCGTAACATCTTGTCAACCCGTATGTTCACTAAATAATGCAGAGGCTACTAATGAATCCAATAACACTGTTTATATGATCTGAAGTCTCATCGTTC
Organism: Phasia obesa; assembly: GCA_949628195.1. Classification (NCBI taxonomy): domain Eukaryota; kingdom Metazoa; phylum Arthropoda; class Insecta; order Diptera; family Tachinidae; genus Phasia; species Phasia obesa. The sequence goes on along the minus strand of OX451217.1, from coordinate 148,711,656 downwards.
AGAGCATAAAACCTACATAGTCTAATCTTCGCATTGCCAAATTTATGAATAAGACTGAACAGTAAACCATCTCGTAGGTATATTTTGGTCAGATCCTTTAAGGAGTACCTCGAGTTAGTGTAATAAAATTATCAGTGCTGCTAACAACGAACAAACTTCGATGCGATCGAGTCGACCGGTCAGCCTAGTCATTTCCTTTCATATTACACTCATGCCTGGGAACTCAACACAATGTTAATTTATTATGAGTGTCACGTTACTTTAGACATATAACCCAGTCGTAAACTACCCCATGATATTCTTAATCTATACATACGAGTATAATAGAACGGTAGCTTTTTCCTGTGTGTCTATCTGTCTTTCTGTGTTTGCATCACGTAAAAATTTCTGGATGGATTTTAACAAAATTTTGTGTGGAGGATAAATTTTTTCCCAAAAATATCTTATTTCCAAGTGAATGTGGAGCAAAAACATTAAAAGTACGCAATTTTACCGATATGCATACTTTAACATACCTTAAGGCGGTATTTTTAGAATTTTAGAATTTTAGAATTTTGTATAAATTTTAGAATTTTATCCAGTCAAAGCAAACTCGAACAAAGAATTGTCAAGATGCACACAACGTGTGTGGGCACAGCTAGTTAAGCTAGTTAATAAAGCCTTTTGAGCATCGAATATCAGATTAACCCTCTGCCGTCTAGCTTAAAGGTTATTATGGCTAAAGGTTAATTGGGCATTTGACCATCAGTATACCTAGCTTGGTTGGATTTTCATGTCACCCAGTATTACTGTACTGTACTTAGATACCCTACGGTTAAAATCGAATTGCGCTATTGCGCCTCCTCTTAAACAGTTATGCGCAGCATTACAATTATTGCATAAATTGGACAAGACTTTATGATCCCAGTAATATCGACAGAATTGTGGGGATAGGCCTTATCAAAAAGAGCCGTGTTAGTTACATGTTTATGCTTTGGTATGGTGTTGAAGAATTTCTTGGATTGACCACCCAAGTTGAATTAATAAATAAAAGGGGCCTTTAGGGCTTTCCAATAACAAGAATTCAGAATTTGAAAGAAAAGAAACATCTACATGTTTAACAACTTACTACTAAATTATTAACTGTTTAAAATCCAAAGAAGAAATTAAGAAGAAAAATTAACTATTTTAAATGAATGTCTCCCGCCTCATTTTCCGCCCTTTCTTCACCAGAAATTTTATTAATAAACTTTTCAATCAAGTGTTCTTAATACACGTCTCTATGCATATCTACCTCACCTAAACAAATCAAACAAATCCTTACTTTACTTATGTAAATTAAATTTTAGTACTTTCTTCTTACACCTCTTACATGATTTTAATTAAGAGAATCCTTTTACACAACCTAATGCAGGCTGTTTTTTGAAGCCAATAATCTAAGAAATTCAATTAAGCTTATTTAAGCGTTAAAAGCCAATGTTGCAAGTATTGTTTTTCTACTTTGTATGCGAATGCAACCCTTAGCAAACGGCATTGAAAAACAAAAAGCTGTAACATGCTAATGCAACATGACTCTTAAACATAATACCTGGCTGCATTATGGTACTTAGATGCCAAGAGAATGGGAGTAATAGAGCTGGCAAAAGCCAACTTAAATTAAAACGCCTAAATGTATGTTGTGTATAGGAAATCATATCAAGCACTTTATGGCAAATTAAAAGAACGTCATCATCACACATTTTTGGTAGACAAAGACTTTTTTTAACCCTTTCCCCGCTTTAAAAAAGCATGAACAGAAATCTCTTAATTGTATGTATTTTTCTGTAAAATAAGGGGGTGTTAAAAGGTGACACTTGTGTGATTTACATAACCTAAAGCTCTACTCACTTGCATTAAACAAAACGGACTGTTCTTATCCTTGTGCTGAAAGGTTTGTTAAATGCATTGCATTTAGATTTTTTTCTTTTTACTGCAGACATTATTCTTTTTGTCAAACTCGAACAAAATTATGCATGTTTAATCATGACAAAACATGCCTTTTACAGGCATTTTTTGCTTCGTTTTGTTTGGTGTATGAAATCATTCACCGAATTTGGGTCCACCACATTCGAATGTTTTGTGGGAGGAATTGTAAATTATATTTGCAATTTACGAAATGTTGCCGTAATGTGTTTAAGAATTCTAAAGATTTGTCATTGTAGTGCTTGCATTTATGCAGTTGTTTAATTTTCGTTTACATTGTTATGCAACGAAAAACTTGTTGTCGTCACTCTGACTGTGCCACTTCATTTATAATCAATCTTTTTAGCATACAAATTAATTAGATGCGAATGCATTTTTAATTGTATTGTTGCACTAGCTGCTACAGCTGCCGCATGAGATGCATTTCATTCAGTCTTTCAGTTTTGTATGAAAAAATGTCGTTTTAATAAAATTTGTTACGACACAAATTTATGATGACGCCACAGTCTCTGTTGCACGCATGCATGTTGTAGGAGTATTTATCAGTCAGGACATGTGTGCTGTGTGCTGTGTGCATACAGGATAATAACTTAATGTTGGAGTTAAGAAATTGATCGATGAGTAGAAGTAATTAGTAAATTAATTTACTGCTTTCTTCTTGAAAAAAAGAACAAAATATTCTTTTAAAGCGGTTTGTCAAACTTTAATTGATATTGACGCATTAATTGCTGACAAGAAAAAAAATTCAACCATTTACTTCGCCATGTTGGTTACGTTTAATTTAAATTGTTATCTATACATATCATAACTGTAACAGAACCATTTTCGGTATATGAAATATTTTTTGAAAATATTGTTGCTGGTGTAGTTAGCAATCGAAATGGAATATAAAATAGCAATTTTTAGAATTTTAGTCTGTGTGTGTTTGCATCACATAAAAATTGCTGGATGAATTTTAATAAAATTTTGTGAGAAGGTACATTGTCATCTTGGTTAATATATAGGATACTCTTTTCCGCAAACATATGTATCTTATTTTCAAGATAAAATAAAAAAGGAGCAGTGAAAGTACTTAATTTTACCGATTCAATAGAACTGCAAACTTTACAGCACCTTTTATTTTTTCAGCAGAATAATTGAAACACTATTTACAGAACTCTACAATAATTTTAGAATTTTATCCAGGGATGGGTACTTCTATACATATATGGAATCTGCGTAACTGTAACATTCTAGAAAATTAATTGAAACTACCATGTATGTAGATAGATATGAGAATTGCTGACGACGGATGTGGCGATCTAGTTATTCTTTATCTCTTTATAATAAAAAATTTAAGCCTAAGCAATTAAATAATTCATTTAAAACTATATTTCAAATAAAATTAAAATTTATATAAACCAATATTATAAAATTTTTTTATAACACAGAACATTGTATTTAAATTAAATAATAAACAACAAAAAATATTTAGTAAAAAGCAATTTACCAAAAATGTTTACCAAATTTCAAAAATTTCCTACACATATCAAGTAAATTTCAAGTTTTCAGCAATAAAAGGTTTTAGTTGGTTTCAAATTAAAAGTTAAATTAATAATTAATTGAATCAATTATTTGTTTAATTAGGAACTTTTTTTCTGTTTTAAACAAATATATATTTGAATCAATTAAAAAAATAATTAAACTTTACTTGGTGCAAAAATTTTTTCTGTGTAAAAACATTTATTATTTCACAAGGAAAATTTGACATTTAAAAAGTGGTGTCTATCTCGCGATTTGGAAGAATTTTACAGTTTTATTGTTTTTTTGTATACTACATTGTTTTACAGCTGTTAACGAAAGTCCTGCTTTATTCACAACTTTCATAAAATGTTGCCAGAAAGATTTCATATGTTTTTCTACGTTTAAGAAATGACGGAATTTTGTAGGCACACACATAAAAAATACAGACATATTGAGAACCTTCCTACTTTTTTGAAGTCGGTTAACAAAAAAACACCCACCGACAAATTCTTTCACCAATAATTACTTTCAGCAAAAAAAATTGTTCACCCAGATTTTCATAGCGCCTTATCCAATAAATTAAAAATTTTTTTCAATCATTTTTTTTTTTCGCCACAACAATTTTGAAGTCGAAAAAATATTAATTTTATCAAATCCAATTTTACTCAAGGCTGAAACCCCGGTTACTAGCTAATGCAGCATTCCTAGTTTATATTAATAACCATCCTTTTGAACTTCAAAGTGTGTTGCGGTAATTTAACGCCCACTAGTTAATTTAGTGCCCAACCAACTGCTCATCATTATTAATCAAGACAATAAAGAGTTGTTTAATCTAATTAAATCCTTTAACGAAGAGAAAAAAATGAACAGCAAAGAAAAAGAAATCTCAATTAAATAAAATGAAATTTTAGAATTCATTCTATACGAGGACAACCAATATAAAGCAAACGAAAAAAAAAATATTTCATTACCAAATCTAATTAGCTACATAATGCTGCATTTACCAGCATCTAATTACACTGTTGATCCTCTACTCCTCTCGACTACTTAAGCAAAATTAACAAATTGTTTATTAAAAAATAATCAAGGAAAAACAAAAGGCAAAAGTTAAAGAAAGAAACAACAATAACTCACCAACTGAATGAAAGGAAAAGAACAAAAAAAGTTAATGCCACATATGAAGAGAATACAAATAGAAAGAAAAAGAAAAAAATTGCTAACATCATCATGGCTGCTTAAAAATTAAGGAATGAAAGGATTTCTACTGAACACAACAAACATCTCCAAGCGTTAGCTCAAGTGGCTTAAAAGACTGCAACTACCCAAGCAGACAACCACATCAGGCATTTTTAGCAAATCTATAGAAAGAAAGGAAAGAAACAAATCGAAGAAAAAAAAACCAACAACAAAAACAACACAACAGGACTCATTTTGTACTAAATTGCATTCAATCGAGCGCATTTATTGTCAAAATTAACTCATGAGGAAAATTTCATTATTACAACAAAATACGAGTTGAAAAAAGGAAGCAAAATTAGATTGCAAGGATATGTGAAGAAGGAGCATGTACAATATACAATCCTTGCAATTTAAACACATACAAAGACATATTAAATGCGTTTTACTTGTTCGATACTTCTATTTCTTTTTTTTTTTTGTTTTTCATTGTCTTTTATATTATTATTTTTGAAAATGTTTGTCTAAATGAAAAAATATAATCCAAAATCATGAAAGCATTTAAAGAAGGTGGTGTAGTGCATTGGTTTTTTTTGTTGTTGCTTAAACAATAGCAATTGGTTTTTTGCTAATATTTGTAGTGGCAGAGGTAGAACATTTATTTTATAAATATTTTGTTGAAAGTAATAAAGAATTGATGGCTGTAGCTTTGCATGCATCATTGATTGTTTTAGAGCATGCATTCAGTGCCACTTGCAATAGCATCAATTGCACATGACATTGTCAGTGCAAACATGTTGAGTAAAATGATTGACATATGAAGGTGCACATACACTTACATATTTTGTGATATAAGACAAGAGCATTCTGTATTGTTACAACTTTTTTTGTAAATAAAAATATGTTCAGCAAAAAAATTTTAGAAAAAAGGGATTGATTAAAATATTTGATTCTACAAAAAATCTTTGAAGTTAATTAGCTTTAAATGTGAGGTATATTGTTGGAATATTAACAAAAGAATTGTTGCTTACATTACGATTTTTATGTTAAACGTAACAAAATATATATTCCAAAAACTCATATATGAACTCATTACAAGCAAAGAAATACTACATTATGTTCTCTTTAACAATATATGGTTGCGATGTAAAAATATTAGTTTTTGTAACATTAGTTTGGTCACGATAAACAATTTTTGTTTAAAATTACATCATTAAATGGTTACAGCGGCTAAAAAGTACATCATAGTTTGTTTTAAAAATTTTTGGTAAACTTAATACCGCAACCAAATATTTATAACGATTCCAAAATAATATATTATTTTTAAACGTAATTTATTAATAATAAACAAAATGTATTAAGATTATTCGTATGTAACCAAAGAATGATTAAAAACAAACATTATTTGTTGTGTTATTAGATTTTACTAACTTGCGCTTTAAAAGAAAATAATAATAAAATCTTAACAATTTTTTTCTTTGTGAATTTGTGTACATTTTTAATAATTATTTATTATGTAAATGCAATATTATGTTTTGGTATTTTATAAATTTTTATTTTTTTATTTATTTGTAATTTAATACAACCTGATGAATTTTTTATGAAATCTTTGTCATATAATTTATACATATAATATAACAGCAACTCATTTCATGTGTGTCTGTCTGTCTATCTACGTTCGTATCAAGTAAAAACTACTGCATGGATTTTAACAAAACTTTGTGAGGAGGTACCTTAGTATCCTGATTCCAATATAGGATATATTTCTCTGCAAAAATATCTTATTTCTACGCCGATTTTTAGCCGATTTAAACGTACCGCATACTTTAAGGCATCTTTTATTTTTGAAAGCGGGTTATTTTAAACACGGTTGCGCAACAGATGGCGCTGTTATAAAACAATAATAAAATATGAATTGAAACCGGGATATGTTTAAAAATAATGCCAAAATATGAATTATTTACTGCCAAATCGCCAATTGAATAAAATTCGTATTTAATTTGTATTTTTACTTTGTGGAATAACATTGTTATTAAAATATTTTAAACACCTTTTACAAAGGTTAACAATAATTTTTGGAAATTTAAAATTGTATATAAATTTTAGAATTTTATCCAGCAATGGGTACCTTTATATCAAGTATACATAAGAGCTTTAAAATTTTGTGTAGATTACTTTCAAAGCAAATTAAACAAAATATTGTCAGGACACACACGACGTGTGTGGGCACAGCTAGTTAAATAATATTATAAATAATTGTGGGTTTTTTTAATTTTTTATTTATTAAATAAATGTTACAATAAAATTACAAATTATATTATCTTAAGTTTAATTCAGTGAAGCCAATCCAATAAAAAGAAAATTATACAGGGTGATAGAGAATTAAAAAATAAGAAGAAAAAATGTATAGAGGAGAAAATCCTTGCACCCGGGCGATGCAGGTAAACAGAAGTACACGAAGCCGGTGTTGGTTGGACCTGGCCAAAGGCGGACTATACAGGAAAACTGTATTAATAGGTATTTCCATATTCAAAAATGTTGTGTAGAACCACAGTTTTATGTGAAAAGATCAGAGGCACATAACACGGAAAAAAAGGGTTACCGTCAATTTTTTTATTATTTTTTAATTCTCAATAACCCTGTGCAATTTTTTTTTTTGATTGGTAAAGCTTCACCAAACTAGACTTGCTCCATTATATTCTAACTTAATTTACCGAGCATAGTAACCAAGACCTTCCTTGGTTGTACTGAAACAACCAGAGTTTTTGGTGGGAATGGAACCCACAACCTCCAGACTGACTACTAGCCTACCGGGGCAACCAGTTTATTTATTAAAAATATTAAAATAAATGGATTTATCCCCCATATGACATTTCATAGTTTTAAATGTTTATTTTTGATCACGGTATAATAATTTTCTATTATATTATGTTCATTTTTTCTAATAATTTGTTTATATTTATATCAGGTTGTCAGGATTGACAATAATATGGTTCTAAAATAACAATATTGTTATTATGTTTGATAACGTTATTAAGTTTAATAACAGCCATATAGTTAAATTTTAATATGTTGTTTTTAGATTATGGTTGCCTCAATCATGTATTTTCTTTGCTTGTAAGAAAAGCCCTAACTAGGAAATAATAAAATATAAACAATAAAAATAGAAAAACTCATGGCCCTAATTTAAAGTAAGCAACAGAACGAATGCATGTGGTTAAGGGAGCACACTAGCTAATGACTCATTAAGGCCGCAAAGTATAATAGTGACGAAGGCGCATAATATTAACGGCTTATTATGTTAAAAATGCAACTCTAAAAGTGAATTTTAGAAAAAAATAAAGCAAAATGCTTTTGGTATAAATTGGTACTATAATTCAGACTTCTTTATTTAACTAAAATCACTGTTTATTTAACATATTCTAACAGCTTAAAAAGTCAGAACTCATAAATTGTTCAATAATAATATTTTTAAGCCCAATTGATCTAATACTTATTGCTACTGGAACAAACAAAAAAAATACAATTTTTAATTTTTACCAACAAACAACTACTTATAAAATTTGCATTCTGTTTAATTTATTTTGTAGCAGCTTAAATGCAGCATAATTAACAAGCCATGTCAGTCCGTTGTGCAGCAAAGTACATGCATATATTTTTTTTAACAATGGGAATGACTAACAGAACAACGGTGGGTTAAATTATAGCACAACAAACCCTAAACATAATTATTTTATTAGCAGCAAAATAAAACACAGAACTGAAATGAAATGAAGTGATGTTTTAATCCAGCATGAAATATGGATCAAGTTTAAAACGGATGAGAATAATAAACTGTTACCTATTATTCTCTTCCGTACTGTTAATAATTCAAATACTATGAATATTTTAGGTTTCATGTTTAAACAAATTTGCAATCGGAATTATATTTCAGTTGCAACATTTTGTCAACAATAAATTTCAATTTGTTTAGTTTAAATCATTTTGTATTTAAGTAACTTTTTTTGAATTCCTGCTTCAAATGCAAACGTAATTTTTAACTAAATTTTATAACAATTCCCTGGCAAATCCACGAAAATACTTACGAGTAAATATTTTAAAACAAATGTTGTTTTTATTGTGAAAGGATTAAAAGGAGAGGGTTTTATAAGCAAAAAACGAGAGAGGGAGAGAGAGAGAGAGAAGTAATTGAAGGTTTAAAAATCGCCAAACGAACAACATATGCTGGTTTTATGTAAACGAAAAATCCTCATAAATCAATTAGTCAAAACAAAGTGGAAACATTTGCAGATTTTGGTTTAAATTACAGTTGGCAAATAAATAAAAAAAAAAAGTTGGAAACAAAAATTGTACAGGGATTGTGCATGTCAAATTGTAATTTGGGCTAAAACTCGAGGGTATTTAAAGTGTAACAAGAAACCAGAAATATGGTGATTAAAAAATTGCTATTATGATTTATGTTTCTATCAGTGAAGGGGTGGTCAGGGAATTTCAACAAGAGGCAAGTGTGAGAAATAATATAACACAAAAATGGGGAAAAAATAAGTCCTTCAAAAGTTTTGACTTCAGTAAGAAGTCCAAAGCAATTAAAATTTAAACCAATCAGAAATCAGTTTTCTTCAATTAAAGTGGACCTTTTGTAAGGTTATGTCAAAATGTCCTTTATTTTTTATTCTTAATGGTTCTTATATGATTTTATGTAAGAGGCACCAGGACTAAAAAATAAAATAGCCAACTTCCGTTTAGTAGTTTTTTTTTGGTAATTTTTTCAAATTTTTTTTTTACAAATCTACACATGAAATTATTTGAGAAGCAACGCAACACTATATAATTACTATGATTTTTAAATAGCTTGAACGTAGTCGACAAGGTATTAAAATAAAAATAAAAAGTCATGGATTTTGCGTCTCTGCCAAAATTCTGAAATATTCCTTTAAAAACATTTCCTCTATTCAGCATTTGTCCCTAATTAAACTTATTTGTCATGTGCATGCACTGTAACTACATTTAAAGTACTTCATTTGAACTGACTTCTAACCACTTGTTATTGTTTTTTATTTTTCCCATTTGTCTCTTATGTTTATTTAAGAAAGCTTATCAAACTCCCAACTCTTATGAAAATGAAAATGAAAACAACAAAAACCAACTAACCACTCCCTAACTAAATATGAATCCTTTATGAAGCACAACAAAACACTTTGAATGTGTTTTTTTTTGTATGACTCTGCTCCCTGAAATGAAAATTTTCCTAAGTACAACTACAAGTGACCACTAGACCAAAAAACCCATTGATTGTCATCGAATTTTATAAATGTAGTAGTGTAATGCTAGAATGTCCTTAAAAAGGATTGCAAGTTAAGTACGCATACACGAATACTTACGTTTTGTGTGTAGTTTTTGTTTCGTTACACTAGATTTCGAGTAAAATTTTGTTGAATAGAATTTTAACGTTTGTAATGTGAAGGGGAAGGTCTGCTAAGTAGAAGTGAGGACCAGAACAAGATTGGTTATAATAGGTTGGGGAGAAAGAAATTCATTATTATTCCAGTATGTGGTTGTAGTGATCGTTTACGAGATGTAAAGTATCGATTAAACAATTTCAAATTTATGTTCGTTATCAAGTGACATTTCACACTAAAAAATTCTTTTCATGTTTTCTGTTTAGTCCATTTAGTTGTGAGTTACAGGGTGTTAAAAATGCAAGTCAACAAAGAGAGTAATCGGATCATTTTACAGGTTTTCTTTGATAAAGGCGAAAATGCGAACTAGCTGGCTGAAATTGTGAATGGTGTTCATGGTGCCGATATTATAACAGCTAATTACGTTCAATTTTGGTTTCCTCGATTCCTTTCAGGAATTTTCGATGTTAAAGATGAATCAGGAAAAGGCAGGCCCGCCGTCAAAAATGTGGATAAAATCATAGAAATAATCAAATGACTACTAAAGTCGTAGCATGACGCGGGAGGTAAAGATCAATTTTAAAAGATTTGCGCAAAGCTGGATTCAAAAAGAAGTACTTCGCCGATAATGACCAAGACAGAACAAAACATCTGGCAGTGTTTTGGAATGTCCCACAATGACTGAGTATTTTCAGAACTTTCCATATTGTTCTCGAACAGTTCAGAATGTTTCGGGATGTTGTTCTTATACGGCTAGTGTTCATGCTGTTACTATTAATGTTGGGGGAATAACCAAGCAGACCACTTTCTTAATGGGTCCATTTTTTACTCCCATCCGTTCTCAATGATTATAGGTAAACGCTTTGACTTTATTGAATTCAGACTATCGACTGCTAACTGTCAGACTTCTTTATCATCACAGAGTCCCTAGATTAGATCCAGATGGCATGTATCCACATTTAACAAGCTTCTGTCCGTGGTCATAAGTGTTATGCTAGCAAGCTTTGGACATTCTCACCGTTTCGGCCTCTTCCAAGCACAATTTGTAAGTATGTCCTTTTTCGATTCTCATCTTAGCCAGAAGATACCTGAAGTTTTTTCCATGGCCTATCGCTAACGCAATTATTAAGCTTAAGGTTCTCCTATTATACATGTAGTAGCCTTCTGTAAGTTACCCATTGTAAGACCTTCGCTCGCATTAGGACTTTGCTCTTCATACGCAAAGCTGACATTGCAGCCATCGACCTAATGAATATAGAAATAAACTTTTCAAAAATGAAATGATTTTTATAAATATTGTTTTTAATGCTACAATCATTCAAAGAAATATAATAACTCTCCTACGGTAACTATCCCCTCTGCATCGTATTTTACAAACTTTTTTCTGTAAAGATACGTGGCATTAGTGCAGGAGAATGTTACAGTTGATAAATCCCAAATGCCACTTTGTAATACTACATGCTGTCCAACACAAACATAAACAAAACATATACTCGACATGTGTGTTTTCAAAAGTTAAAGATGACTGATCCAGTAGAATTGTTTTGAAATTGAGTGGCCAACACTTGTTAAGGTGTGATACTAAAGAATCGCAAGAAAAAAGTTCTTAAAAAAATGATTTTCCATTTAAAGTTTTTTAATTTAATTTGTTTAATTAAAATTAAAAAACAACTTGTTAAAAAATTCATTGAAGCAACAAATTTAATTTTCTTAATTTTATTTTTATTTTCATTTTATTTGCCAAAAAAAAGTTGTTCTCTTAACTATTCCTCCTGTAACTAAATTAAATTAAACTAAAAGCCAAATCAAATTTATTTTAGCAATTGAAATCTAATAAGGCTAAAATAAACATGTACTGGCCAACAGTGAGTTGCATAGTCATCAAGCAGCTTTACTCAACATCCAACTTGTTTGTCATCATTCATTGAACATAACACGGACATTTGAAGTTAGAAAAAATACAATTTGTAAATCAATTGAATTTAAATAAAAATAAACAGGATTTTTTATCGTTTAATACAAAACTCAGGATCACAATAGAATAGAGTTCACTCTACCTCTACCGTTTGCAACGATTTTTTGGAGCACAATTGTTATAGAAAAAAACTGAAAGCAGATTCTCATTAAGCACGTTAAATCCCTAGTAGTCATATCATCTTTTTAAAGAAGGATTTCTTAGCAGAACAGTGTAATAGACATGTTTCAGCAATCGTATTTCATACGGAATGAAAATGTAACAATAACCTTCGCTTTTAAGTAGAGTGTTAAAGTAAAGCAGTTAGATAATTTTCTAACTAATGCATATTGTCATATCACCTTATATACGAAGGTGGTTTAAAAGCTATGTTTTCTGGATATCACACATACATATTAGTTGAAATATTATTTTCGAAAATTTTCTTTTCGGAAAGAGAGATTTTCAATGGTAGCGCTGCATTGTCTGTCTTTTGAAGGTGTGTTTGACAAAATCTCTTTCTCAAAGTTGAGGAATGCTCTCACTGAGCGTGGGGTTGAATCCATTGTTATAAAACGGATCAACTCTATGCTTATGTCTAGAGCTATAAATGAAAATGGAAGGTGAATTATCTAGTCCAAAAGGATATTGCATCAGTGTTAACGAGTTTGTGGCCTTAAGTGGGGAATCTGCATATTGGATTTACACAATGATGGTGCGACCCATAATAACTTATCCATCTGTGGTTTGGTGGCCAAAAGCCTCTAAAATTACAATGAAGCGTAAGTTGTATATTTCGTGCAATGAGCTCCGCTATAACACCATGCAATTGAGGCAATATTGGGATTGCTGACGTTGAACGTTTTCATTGATCAACGGCTGCAATGTCCAATTTACGTATGAAGAGCGGTGCCATTTGGCATAGCTTTGGGCCGAACATTGGCCATAAGAGCATTCTGGCATAAGAGCTCAAATGCCGATGGAATGCATGTCTACATGTACAGAAAAAAATTTTTAGTTAATTTTTTAATTCATTCAGATATATATTTCTTTAAAACAGAAACAAATTCCTAATTAAACGTATAATTTAATCAGTTAATTATTTAATTAAATTTTAAATCTGAAACCAATTAAAACCTTTAATTGGTGAAAATTTTTTTCTGTGTGAAAGTATACGAGTATACGAAAAAGCGCATAGTACACTAATTGCGGAAGGCGTTGTACACAATGGGTGTATGGAGAACGACATCAGCATTTTTACTGATGATTCTCGGTAGAGCAGGAGCAGGTGTATACTCAGCTGACCTGTAGCCTTCGTTTGGTGGATTACGTCTCCGTTTACCAGTTAGAATTGTTTGCTGGATGCGTTGGATTATCTGCTGGAAAGTCGGGTGCATGGAAGCAACACTCTTATTGTACTTGAGAACCAGTCGGTTATATGTAAACCGCTGAAATGGTTTTAAAACTTAACAGGTATGCCTCGGTTAATGAGGTAACGTTGATGTGGTTTAAAGAATACTTAGGTGCAGCTGGGAATGAAGCAGCAGAACAACTAGCAAACTGCGTTAATGACAGGTCCACCAAACTTCAAATATCATCTACCCAAGATGAAAATGTAAGAAGATGATACTTGCAGACTATGCCTGGAACAGGCTGAGACGGAAGCGAACACAGTATGTGAATATCCAGCACTAACTTGCATAAAACTTAGGGCCACGGGATGAAACTTTTGGATAAATGTGAATGCCATGGGGGAACTAAGCCTTTGACAAAAGCTAGCCATTACTAGAGACTACGCGATGAAGGTTGCCGAAAATTTAATTTCGGTTGATTACAATCATTGACCATATTTGTAGTCATATTGCAGCGAAAAGAGCGAACATTTTATATATGTTTGAGGTCTCACCTAAATTTTCAGATGTGATATTTTGTGCACTTTGTCATATAAAAGCAAAAAAATTTATTTATTTATTTAATTATTTATTTATTTATTTATAATATATCTTATAAATTATTAACTTCTCTTATATTATTTCTTTTTTATATTAATTATATTATTATGTTAATTACTTTTTGTTTATTATTTTTAAAGAATTTGTTTGCTTTATTATTCAAGCGCTTTCTTTATTTGAAATAGTTTGTTTGATCTTATTGATCACAAAGAGTAAAACAGATGTATGTCTTGTGACTGATATTTAATATTTAAACGTGATTATCAATTGTGTTTGCACTAAATTATTAATATTTTATTTTTATCAGTTTGTTTATTTGATGCATTTTATTATAAAGTATATAAACACCAATCGTCAGTATCGCTTACAACATTTAATACAACGAGTTCCTGAGAGTAGTAAGCAAAAATGAAGGTTATTAACAATATTAAATTATTTGTCATAAGTTTACTATTTTTGGCTGTATCCATACAAGCGCAATCTGGAAATAATGTAGGAGATATACGATCTGAAAGAACTGATGGTAAAGAGTTGATCAAATTCGTTTTTAATTCAATTAAATAAATTATTTTTCATTTTTATAGACAAATGGCTTTGTGACATGATAGAATGTCCTGTAGATGCTGATCGTTGTTTTGCTTCAAAATCAAATGAGGAAGAACGATCAGTTTTGAAACATGTTAATATTTGCTTTTCCACGGACAACACAATTTTGGCACAAAAAGAGACTTCATCACCAATTAATCCTAACAACAATGTACGCCAGTATGTCAATTTCTATCGCAATGGTGGCGTCTATACTTCAGCCGATAAATCTGCTATAAATAAAGATGAGAAAACATTCAACGAAGATATGAAACGTATAAGGGAACATGTAGAATCAGAAGTTAAGAAGATGCGCGAAGACATGGAAAGAATGAAGCGTGATTTCGAGCGTAGGTTTATGAGAAGGCATTGAAAGTCTTTACAGATACATATGTTTGTATGAAATGTCATAATAAATAAAAATATTCTTTTGCAACCAAAAATTCGAAGTCCTTCACTTTAATGCTTCATAACAAGAAATTACAAAGAAAGCGGCGTAAATCCATATGCCAAAAAATGAAGATATCCATTCAAATAATTGCATTAATTTTAATTTGTTTAAACAAATTAATTTATTGCAAAATAAATAAATAATAATGTGGTACCAAAATAATAAAACAGTTAAAAAAGGAAATCAAAAGTCTCAAACTCAACTACTTTTTAAAACTTCTTGTGTCTGAAGGTTCTGCATAGTTTGCACCTGTGACGTGGACATTTTTAATAAGTATTTGAAAATAGCTCGCTATAACAAAAAGTATGAAAAGTAATAAAAAGATAAAGGCTGTCGCCATAGAAGAGGTGATTGTGAGGTATGTGTTTACCCTTGAACCTTAACAACAAGATAGTTTTTGTTTTTGAAATCAATAAATAAAAACATAAAAAACGTGACAAAATTTAAATCTTATACTTTGTACTTCAGACCTTAAACTCCTTAAAATTTTATTTGAAATTTAAATCAACATGTAATAATGGCAGTAAAGCAAATAATTTGAAATATTAAGGTTTTGTACTCTCTATTTATCAGAAATCATACCTCTAAAGTAACAAATGTATCGCTAATGGCAATCCCGATAATTTCCTTGAACTGACTCGAAGAACACAAATCGCTAACGGAAACATCCAATATAAAATATGTAGTATTTCAAAATATTGATATCATTAATTTCCATACAACTTAACCCTCGTATTTTAAATAGAATAACAAAACATTTCCAGTATATTGTTTAAAGTAGAAAATATCATACAGTTTTAGACAAATTGCCAAAGATACATGAAGTATTGACTAAATTTGCCAATAAAGTATAGCTACAGAAAAAAAACGCAGGATAACTGCAAATGAGAGATGCAGTGGAAACAACAAACAAAATAAAAAAAACTAAAATACTCACAAATAATCAAAATTAAAATGAAAATACCTCACGGAAACGGATGTGGCTGAGTGAGCAACATATTGTTGCATACATTTACACTCACATACACACCCAAACATATACTCAAGGATATCTAAATATATGATTTGGACAAACACTGGCAAAAGCCACAAATAACACAAATACTTAATAGGACGAAAAAACGAAACATACACTTTACTGGTTTTTAAGAGATGGGGCTGGGAAATTTAAAGGTAAATCCGGTTAGAGAAAGGGGAGCAGATAAATAAATCTCTTTTTAACAATTGTGCAACAATATTATTGACAAAAGGCTAAATGCAGTCGTGTGAGCACAATTGTAAAATATTCAACATTCACACCATTGTATGTGTGACACATACACATTGTGCCTGTTGCAAATAAACAAACCAAATTTACCTTCCACATAATGATTCTCTGTTGCTGTTGTTTTTGTTATTGGCTTGCAAAATCTATTTTGAGGTTCTAAAATTTTTTTCTCTTTTTTATTTGGATTTTTTTTAGTTTTATCCTCTCGAATGACAGTTGTGTATGTGGTATCGTACATTGTTGCACAGCTTTTATGCAAACAACATATTGATGTTGATATTGTTTGCAACAATGACCACAGATGTAGACCAGAACTTGAACACACATACACACACATAAACTTTTGCAAATAAAGTATTATTAATCCACCATGATTGGCAGCATAACGAAATGTACAACAACACACCATTTATATCTACAAATGTCAGTTAGTGAGAGACGTTGGACATGGAAACCTTTCAAACATGGCTTTTTATTCATTTATCTTGTTCAAATCTACTGTGTTAAATTCTCCTACACTCACACTTCCACATCCACCTTCACACACATACTTATTTACATAGATGAAATGTTGTCTTGTTTTTGAAAGAGTGCTATTGAATTTTTGCCAGTTCTGTGCAGGCATATGTCATCGACACATTGGCGCCAATACAAAAATCTATACAAAAAAAGGACTTTAGTCCTTCCTGGCCTGCTTAAGTAGTAGTGGTATATTGTAGAGAAACAAAAAATCTAAATGTGTTTGTTAATTCATTACTTTGAACTGAATTTTCAAATTTCTATGTATGAATTTAAGGTTTGTCTATTAATCTATTAAAACATGTACATACATATGTGCATGTGTTAGATAAGTGTTGTCGAATGTAGTATGTATGTGAATGTGAGTTTAGCATTAAGAGTTTTAATTAAAAGCAACTTAAAAGCAAAAACATTTGTTACCATCAGCAAAAAAAAATAATTCATTCACTCACTCACTCAAACACACAAAAAACGTATTTGTTTAAAGGATTTATACATGTGTTTTGTATATTTATAGGGAGTCCTTGTCCACATCTTGGCCATAAGACGATGTAATGAAATTTGTCAACAGAATCTCAGCAGTTATTTAATGAGAGATAAGTGTCAAACAAAACAAAAGCTTGACTAAATTAGTCATTTGCTTTTGATGCATTCAATGCAGTAATCCTGCTGCTGAAATTTTCGAGAGTTGTTCAATTTGTTTATTTTGAACATGTTCATGTTGCAGGATAGAGCGACACGATAACTTTAAAAACTTTAAGATTTCTATTCAATTGTATTTATATCAACTGCTTGTTAAGAGTTAAATGCACTAATTTGGTTTTTATGGGCTCGAATATCATCAAATTCAAGGCTGTGGTTGGGCCTTATACAGTTTCATGTTTCACAAGAACGTATGAACAAATTTGGAACTAGCACCACACTCTCCCATAACGAATGACATTATTCGATTCTTAATTGAGTACTAAGCACCCTTCAAAGTTTCAAGACTCTAACTATTGAAGAACTGCAGGTAGGCGATATTAATTACTCACTTTGTTTGGGGGTACCACGTCCACTATTCCAATCCAACCTGTGTTTCCCCGAACTATGTATATATTATTTCTGTAGCTAAATAAAAAAAGTGGGCGTGGTAAATGTTTATTTCCGTAAAAACCTAAATTGAGTTATGATGAAGATTAAAAAAAAAAATTGGGCCAAATCAGTGTAGCCGTTCTTACACATCATGTCACGGGTCTTGTGTACTTTCATCTAGACAATGCAACTGTGCATAAGTGTTTAGTGACTATGGCAAAAACCATGATCTCTTACCCCATCCAGCATACTTTCTAGATTTAGTCCCTTGCGATTATTTTCTGTTTCCAAATTTTAAGAGATGGCTGGTCGGTATGAGAATTGTGTCAAACGAAATGTCATCACTGAAACAAAGAGTTTATCATTAAGGGCCTTGAAAAATTCCAATAGCTGGAAGAAATAAAAAACATATATAGAAAAAAATGTTTGAACTAATTAAAGGTTTTAATTAGTTTTAAATTAAAGTTCAATTAATTTTTTAACTGATTAAAATATATATTTGTTAAAAACAGTGTAACGACGTCTCTGTTAATAAATTTCAATAAAATTTCGACTTTTTATAGTAAACTGAGATTTTTGAGGAATTTGTATTTTTTAGTTTTCTTTTAATATGAATTTTCAATGTTTGGTAAAGTTTTATTTTATTCAATCGCAATCATTAGAATCTTTGCTGAGAACCGGTTATTCAAAAACCTTAATGTTTCAGTTTAAGGTGCCTAGTGTATATTTTATTTGATCTAAATTTTTTCTGTGATTATACAGTTCATGATTCATGAGACTGTATTTATCCGTTCGTATGATCCAATATTATAAATTGCAAAGGTAGAGTAAATAAAATTAAACTCAAAGTCATAAAAATAAAATAAACATTTTAACGTCAATGTAAATGAAAAGATCAGTTTACAAAAGTTTATAAATTATTTTTCGCAAACACATCACCTAATTGCATTTTATGTTTACAAAAGATTTTATAATTTAAATCTAATCATTCCGTTTTTACAATGTACGAGTAATCAGCAAACTTTCAAATTACCCATAAAACAGTTCCCATTTAGTCAACTTTAGACGTTTCGTCAGATTTTATGACTTAAAAATTATTTGCAAAATTAGATTTTTCCTTTAGATTTTTTACGACCTTTTAATTTATGCAAAATAAAACAAAGCAACATTTAAGAATGTAATTACTATTATTTACTCCCTCTGAGCAATAAGTTGGAAATTTTTTTATAGGGGGGCTTGACAAAAAACCCATAAAACACGTGCTTAATTTAAAGCATGTAAAAATTTTGCTCACTTTTCGCACAATACAATTTTACACCAACAGCTGTTAAAAATTTTAACTTTCATGGAAAAATCATGAACATAAAATAAAATAAAAATATTTTGCAAATGAGTTAAAGGAAAAAGTAACAACATCAGGGAAAAAAAGCCATAAATGTCCAACTTTGAAGAGTTAATAAATATAATTTTGCATAAAACAAAAAAAAGCTAAACAGAACAGAATAGAACAGAACAATATTGCAAAATTATCCAACAAAGTCGTAAACTAAATAAACGTGTTCACGTCAGCGGAGGGGTGAGTGTTTAAATATACGATAGGATGCCTTTTAGTATGTGAGCAAGATAATTAGTTACGCTCGAAAGGAATTTTTATAATAAACGCATTCCAAACGTTTACAACAGCAAATGAGTGATAAAAAATGCAATAAAATCTTGTTTTCGAAAACTATTTTGCATAGAAATCATTATTGTTACTTTTTTCGTTTAATAAAGTTGATGAGCAGCAGTAGAATAATGGTTGTTACATCAACGATGATGATGATGATGTTGCAAACTCGTAAATGTCACTCTTCGAAGTGAAATGTTTATCACATTTTTTACATTGTTTTCTCAGTAGTCAGCAAAATATTTCACTTTACAACACGTAATATAAAACAAGATACAAACAAGTGCTAAAAAATATTTGAGTCACACTTTAGGGGAAGGTATGCTAGCACTGAGCTGTTAAATTATTTCATAGATTAATACGAGGTTTTTCTTGTCATTAATATAATTATGTACATACTTTCATTCGCTAAGCTCTCAGTATTCCAGACCGTCCCTCAATGTTTGACAAAAAGTTTTTAGGTCCATATTGACCGTTTTAGACACACAATTGAAGTTATTACTTTATTTGCTATAACAACAAGCATTAAATTAAAAATTATAATTCAAAAGGTGCCCCACATGGTACGTATGTGAGTTGACATATATGACCTTATCTTTTCAACTATTAAAGACAGACACTAGAACTTTATACAGAGTGTGTATTACTATATCTGAAATAACACCTAAAGTTAAAGGGTGCCTCCCTAATTGGCTTAAGTTGACGCATTTTTCCTTATCTTTTGAACCGTTATAAAAGGACACTTGAAATTACACAATATGTGTGTTTTTATTTCCGCTATAACAACAAGTATTAAAACTAAAGGGATTACCCACAAAGAACGTGTTTTTTATGCATATAGCTTATATTTTAAACCTATAATTTTTCCGCCATAGTCCGCCATAGCGACAACTACAGAAAATAAAATTATATTGTGGCCCCATACAAGATGCAATTTTGGCGCAGCTTTCGCAATTTAAAATTTTAGTTTGTCCTTGAAGTCCCAACTTTTGTTTTAAAGTAGGATTTTTTGCACGAATTATTTATTTTGAGTATTAAAAACCAAACAAAAATTTCAATTATAAAAATCGAAAAACTGACAAAACTTTTCAAGAAAGTAGATCTAAAAAGAACAAGTAAGACTGTTATATTCGGCCATGCCCAATCTTATATACCCTTTACCATAGTAATGTTAAATCTTCCCTTACCCTGTTGTTTCCCAATTTCACAGTAATATACATAAATTCTGTCTTTACTTTTATTATTTTCAACTTCATTATAAAAATATAATAAATTTTTGTAAATTTTTATAGAAAATTCTTTTGTAGAATGTTATAGAATTTTTTTTGTAAAATTTTTAGAAAAATTAATAGAAAATTTTTTTATAAAATTTTATAGAAAACTTTTGTGTAAAATTTTATAGAAAACTTTTGTGTAAAATTTTATAGAAAACTTTTGTGTAAAATTTTATAGAAAATTTTTTTGTAAAATTTTATAGAAAACTTTTTCGTAAAATTTTAAGAAAATTTTTTTGTAAAATTTTATAGAAAATTTTTTTGTAAAATTTTATAGAAAATTTTTTTGTAAAATTTTATAGAAAATTTTTTTGTAAAATTTAATAGAAAATTTTTTTGTAAAATTTTATAGAAAATTTTTTTTTTAAATTTTATAGAAAAATTTTTTTTTCAATTTTATAGAAAATTTTTTTGTAAAATTTTAAGAAAATTTTTTTGTAAAATTTTCTTGAAAATTTCTTTGTAAAATTTTGTGAAATTATATAGCAAATTTTGTTATAAAATTTTAATGAAAATTTTTTTGTAAAATTTTATAGAAAACTTTTTCGTAAAATTTTAAGAAAATTTTTTTGTAAAATTTTATTGAAAATTTCTTTGTAAAATTTTATTGAAAATTTCTTTGTAAAATTTTATTGAAAATTTCTTTGTAAAATTTTATATAAATGTGGCTGGTGCCTTGCAAAGTTGATTTCAATCCGAACATAGACGGACATCGCTTAATCCACTTCTCTATGTATAAGGATCCAGAATATATATTTAATGGGGTCGGAAACTTACACAAACTTATACATTTATACCCTGTGGTGTAGGGTATAAAAACGTAAACTTAGGAAGTGGGATTTGCCTTCACTGTACGAGATAACTCATATACGGTGCATTTTTAGTTTTCTACTAGAGAATTTAAGAAAAACCAAATGTAAATTAGGTTCTAAAATAGGGTTTTTAGGTTCTAAAAAGTCACATAATATTGTACATATTCCACGCCTACCTCCTGACGGCAATAAAATTCGTTTAAAAACTGCAGACATATTTATTTATATTCTGAGAAGAATTCGGGATACGAATCTAAATAGACTAAATAAAAATTATTTATTTAAGTAAATTACACAAATTAAAACCTTATTAATTTTTTTTATTATACTTTTTCACATCTGTTGCTTGGTATACCTTCCGTTGTATTACACAGTTTTATTGTGCAATGTAAACGATACTATATTTTGATTTTTATGACATCTCGATAGCAATTGATAGAATTCATGTAAATTTCGATCTATTCAAATAGAGTATGAAATGAAAAATAAAGTGAATTTTCTATGTTCTAGAACTAATGTAACAATCGTATGTGCACATAAGGGTTGTTATTCACTGTAAACAACCAAATAGAAATTAGTGAATATTGATGAACAATTTTGTACAACATTTATACGCTTTTGCAATTGATTTGTATGCAATTTGAATATCTTCACAGTACAAATACGACAAAGAAGTAGTCAATTTTAATTTGGCCTTTAGCATTATTTTTATTGATTTGTACATTTTTCCGCTTTGTTATAACGCCAACTGTTCATACTACAAACAAATTGAAATTGTTTCCCCCTTTCATTTGCGTTTAATTTGTTTACCCTTCCTTTACTTGAAGTTTTCGCAATTATTCTATTTTCAATTGTTATTTGGGCGCCTAATAGGTATGCTAGAGAAATGTATGTATGTATGTTCAATTTAATATAATCATTGAAGTGGAAGTTATGAGTGTGTTAAGGTGTCAATAAAAATCACTAAAATATGTATTTTTCTATAATTCTTGATTTTGGTGATGTGTCTTGTTTTCCTACATTTCCAGCATAAACGCCTACTGGCATGTGTTTTTATTTAAAAACGATTGTTAAGTATACATTAGGGCGTTTTAATAGAGTTTTGCATCCGTTAAAAACAAGAGTGTAAAATTTATGTGTTAAAAAGATATTGGAAAAGCATGACAATATGCAAACATAAATTCAACAGTTAATGGCCCAAAAAGGAAAAATAAATGCCATAAAAGAGCAAAAGGGTTCCTACAATATGCTTTGAAAAAAAGCTAACACGAGAAAGTATGCAAATGGTTATTGTGTAATTTATTTTAAAATATTTTCTAAGAATTTCAATTAAAAAAAATACGTTTTCAATTTAAATTAACCTGCTCACTCTCTCTATGTAGTTTATTTTATACTGATAGCAGATATGCTTTTGCATACTTAAGCAAATTAGTTGAAATCCTTTCTCTTCCTCCTTGAGCTAAATAAATTTATAATTGAATACATTACCTGCTTATCGCTGCGAAATGAAATAACGTTACAAGCATAAAATTACAAGATCCTCTTAGCAGAAAGGATTAAAGCATTTCAGCACCTGCATACCACTTAAAATGCAAGTAACATTCATATGCAGTATTCCTCACACATCCTTTTTGCGCTAACGTACGAACGTTTATCTAAGCACATTCTCTTGTTTGCACACGTATTGCAATGCACTCACTAAGAAAACTTGCAAACAAGATGAAGACGTTTCGAGCGTTAATGATTTACGTTTTCTTCATTAACTCGTTCCTTTGGAGAAAATCGAATATTCGCTTGCTCATTCGATTTTCGCTAAAATCTTTGTTTTCCAATTAAACAACGCGTAGCCGTCTTAAATTTTCATATGGCTGAATTGAAACTGCATTACATGCAGGAAGAAGTAGGAGGCATTTTGTATGGCTGTTACTGCCGTGCATTGATAAACAAATCATTTATATGCTGCAATGCAATTATTTACATTTAATTGCGTGTTAAGTTGCAATTCAACCGTATTGCTGGTACGAAGTTTATACATACAGTGATGAAAACGTGACTAATATTTCATTTATTCTGTTGGCCGTCTTATCTGCTTTCCTCCATCCACTTACTTATTCCGTTGTATATTTATCAGTTCATTTAATAATTTTCCATTTCTGTGTGAAGGTGTGAAGTATTGTTTAATATTTTTCTTTTTATAATTAATTAGTGGCACACGAACTTTATTCAGGCGTTCATAAGCCCCTAATTTATGGTTTATTTACTTTTTTTGTCATTCTTTTGCAGGCTTAAAGTTTTTGAAATTTATGTTCGTAATTAAATTGGGAGATTAGATTAAGTAAAGAGTTTTATAAAAGAAGTTATTAAATGAATAGTGGTTTACAAAATGTTGTGGTTGCGGATGATAGACGGCATTCAGCCTTTTATATATAATTTTACATACAACTTGATTATAATAATTTTCTAAATATTTTGTTTATTAGAAACAACGAATCTGCTATAACCAAGAGTCTTATAAAAAACCTATACCACTTAAAGCTTGAATCCAAAATGTCTTAAATTTGACTCCTTGGAAGAGAATTTGAAATTATGTAAAAAATTTATTAAGGCCTTAAATGGCTCTGTTTGTCATGACAACCAGTAAGGCATAATTTTTATTAAGGGTAACCAAACTAAAAATCTTCCTGCCATTTGAAATTTTGGGAATTCAAATCAAAAGTCCACAAACCCCAATTTCTCGGATATCTCTCTCTTTTTTAGTACATTGCATTGCTTGTGTAGGAGCCTATGTTCTGATTCAATTAAAAACTGGTTTTTATTTTATAATTC
Organism: Phasia obesa; assembly: GCA_949628195.1. NCBI lineage: Eukaryota > Metazoa > Arthropoda > Insecta > Diptera > Tachinidae > Phasia > Phasia obesa. The sequence continues at coordinate 148,687,257 of OX451217.1, read as the reverse complement.
TGAAGGACTTTATATTTATCTGCTCTACACGGCTATATTTAAAAAAAAATCATTTAAAATTTGTTGAAATTAATCTTCGTTATAAAATTACAAAAGATTCAATATAACAAAAAATATTTTAAATTTTGTTATTTTTTTCCAAGCACGTGTTCTTTGTTTCATAAATTTTCAATATAAAATCCCTTAAACTGTTTTCCTTAAGCTTATGTTTACTTAAAAAAACTCATTAATATATTTGAGATTTATAGGACCTGCAAAGTAAAATGTTGCATATTTTTCGGCAATTTCCTTAAAAGAATAAATTTAAAAAACACAAAATTGAATAAATTTACATATGAACTGGTGGAGTGAGTAAAAAAAATCTTATTCTTGTTGCAAAAATGTAGAGAAAAGTTTTTTTGAAAGCGATAACTGCATCAGTATTTACGATTTTGCATGACTGTGTGTGGTGGTGCTAGTGGCAATATATTGTTGCAAGTGTGAAATATCTCTCGTTTAAACTTAAATTGTTGGCACTTGACTTTATTTCTTTGCTGTAAGTCTTGTAACCAACATGAATGAGGCTGCTGTGTGCGAGTGTGCCTGAGTAAGCAATGTCCTGCTTAACAATTGTTACACACAGTATTTTGTGGTAAGAATTAATTTGAATGAAAAGTCCATTATTGTTTCCGTTTTATATTGTGTTATGCTTCCATACATTTTGTTGGACATTTTGGCAGACGTGATGCAGCAGTGGAAATTCTACAGGCGCCAATTTGCCACATGACTCGACAACGAATGCTTTTTGGTTACTAAAAATAAGATTTAAATAATTTTCAGTTTAATCAAAATGGAAATATAGAGGGACGTGCATAAGCACCTTAAGGGGAACTTAAGTTTAGGTTGTGAGTTTAACTCAAGGGAATGTTAAAAAAATAGGTTGGTTTCTAAGCTGTTAAAATTTCTTGAGTTTTCGTTTGACACTCCATAATATTTTAAATCACTATTGATTTTATTTTTGATTTTTTAATTGCTTTTTAGCCTGGGGACCTTTACTTTTTTAAGTTAAATAAAATATGCTTTGATTTTCGAACTTCATTTAAAATTAAACAAATTAAAATTTACTCATATCTAAACCACACTCAAGTCCTTAAACTGGCAAACAAATATTTACGACAGCGACATCATTAGTATTAATAAACAGAGATCAAAGGCAAACAAGACAAAACAAGATTTTTCGAAAGAAAAAAAAATTATTTAAAAAAGACAAAAGGCCAAAATCATAGAAAAACTGAAACGTTTAGTAGGTGAGTCTTACATGAAATTGAAATGATAAAAAACAAACAATTGGCGGCATAAAAACGAAAAACAATACAAATACAAATGAAATATCGTTTGCAGGAGCAGCTCTATAGAAACTGAAATGCATAACGGAAACAGTGAAGAAAACATAAAAGTGAACAAACCGGAAAACAAATCTTTAATGAAGCATAAATGCCAAAGAAAATACAAACATATTTTGTGAAAAAAATATCAAAATAAAATGAAGAATATTACAAAGAGAGAATCAAACACACACACAGTCAAGATATTAACTGTATTGTGGGGCGGCTGAAAACTCAACTTTAGCCAGTCGAGTCAAAGTTGTTGTAATTGTTGTTTGCCAAGTTGTTAAACAAACGTCAAAATGTGACAAACTGCTGTTAAGCATGCCATGTATGGGTATCATAACTTTTTCATTAAAGCGCGAAATATTTTTACAATGGTGCGATTTTTTTCATAAAAGATTGTGTAAGTGTGTGTGTGTGTGCGACCTGGGTGTGAGATTATTCAAGCATATTGTGTTATTAATTCTGGTTCAATGCTGAAAGCAACAAATTTTCAATTTACTATTTTATTTTAAGTGAAAATATTTATACACTGAAAAACCAGAAAGTAGACAATGGATTTAAATATTTTTTTAAAAGCCTAAAGTTAGGCAATTCAAGGCATTTTATTTTGTTTACTGGTTGTATGCAACTGAATCCTCTAGTCAATAGCTATAACAACAAAGCTTTTACACTATTGATTAGAAGATTTGTAATTTAGAATTCTTAAGCAAATTAACTATTATTTATCCACGAAGTTATGATTATAGCTTATCATCGAAATGATGTGTAAATAGCAAAGATAACAGACCAATAGTCAAAATCATAGGTAGAAAAAAATTTATAAGAAGTCAAGGAGTAAAAACATATAAAAACATTATTTTTGTTTATTTATTTCTTTATTTTTTTCAATAAATTCTATTTTGTTTCCGTACGCTTCATTCAGCGATTCTCTAACTTTTTAAGCCAGCTGCAAAGTATGATTTCGGATGGTGCTTCAAGTAAGAACTTTTATTAAAATGGCCTCCTTATTAAAATAGAATCTTTTTGGCTCATCATTTTCTAAAAAATGAAAACAGAAAAGGCCTAAAATTAGGATGGATGCGAAACTCATTTTTCCTTTTTAATATAAAAATTAATAACACTTGTAGGTTATATTGCTAGGGTCTATCAACGTATACGAGCCTCCATTAGAAACATTCAGCCGACCTGTATATTTAGAAATCCCTTCCTAGAGTATTATTGGTCTCCACCAGTATTTTTTTATTAGTACTACAGTTATAATTATATTTTGTTCCACTTTAAAGTTCTAATTTGGTTTTCCACCATGTTCTTTCATGCATATGTATAGTTATTTCTGTACTTTTCCACATCCATTCCTAGAGTATTATTGGTCTCCACCATTATCAATATCACTTATTTTAATTGGTACTACACCACGTTAAAAAAAGTGTGGCCATAATCCTCTACTCGTAAGATCTAATCTAGGTTCTCCACCAGGCTCTTTCATACAATTGTTTATTTACTGTTTGCATGTCTGTCTCTCTGTCTGTCTGTCTGTGTTTGCATCGCGTAAAAACTACTGCATGAAATTTAATTTTATTAGGAGATACCTTAGTATCCTGCTTCCAATATAGGATATTTTTTTCCGCAAAAATATCTTAATTTTAAGAGAAAGTTGGGAACAAGCAATGAAAGTACGCCGATTTTTTTTACCGTTTTAAAGGTCATGCATACTTTAAGGCATATTTTATTTTTGAAAGCGGGATATTTTAAACTCGGTTGCGTAACATATGGAGCTGTTCTTAAATGAGAAAATTCTCGTTTATTCTCTATTGTAAGTATATCCATCTTGCCGATTACAAAATTGAAATGCCTGTGACTTCAACAAACTTCACATACTCTAACTTCTTAGTTACACATTTTTCGTATATAGTTTTGCCCCCCACATCGTGGGCGTCCTGAGAATATAGTGTTTGATTCATACTTTTAAAGTGCTTCAGTTATGGTTGATATATTTTCTTGAGTGCCTCTATAGACCGATTGGTAGTGCGCTAGTCTATCAGTCTGGTGGTTACGGGTTTGATTCCTGCCAAAGACTCTGGGTGTTTTCTGCAGACAAGCAAAATAGCTTCGCAGGTTATGTTGTCTTTAAAAAAACATAAATTATCCCATTCCTGGATACAATTCTACACTTCTTATAAAGTTTTAATATTATTGTGGAATTTGCGGTAAATTTGCGTACTTTCACTATTTCTTCTCTATTTTCTCTTGATACTTTTGCGTAAAAAGTACCCTGTATTTGAATCAAGGTACTAAGGTACCTCCTCACAAAATTTTGTTAAAATTGATTCAGTAGTTTTTACGTGATGCGAACACAAACAGACAGCCAAAAAATTGTTGCTGTTTTGTATTCCACTTCGATTGCTAACTGCCCCAGCAGCAATATTTTCCAATAATTTACGGAAATGGTCCTGTCACTGTTTTATTATATGTATAGATTACAGATACTTTCCGAAATAACTGTTCAACTTGACGTCCTAAATGAGAATTATCTAATTTATCTTTAATTTATTTAAGAACATATTTTGTTTGTTTTCAAAATCATATTATATTTGAAAATTTAGTTCTTTTATTTGATTTTGTAGTCCTATTTACTTAACCTCCTACTTACGATACCAATACTTTTACTACCCAAATTTAAACTTTTAAGTTCCATATATTTTTCTTTAAATACAGTTTTGGATTTTATTTTATTTTATTTTATTAGATTTTTTTTTTCAGTGTAATGTAACACTTTAAAGTACTTATTATTAAAATATAAAAAACAACTCCTGGTTTTTAAATAAAAAACGCTTATAAAAGCAGAAAAATAATGCTTTTAACATTATTAATTTCGCAACTTTGATTTCAGTTTTTTTTTTTAATAAAAATAAAAAAAATGCTCAACAAAAGAATGAAAATGTTTATGCTTTTTTCTGAATTTTATAATGAATGAAATGTATAAGTGAAAATACATAAATAGTACTTAAATATAAATTGAAAAACCGCACATTATTAAAAAAGCCAAACACACATACACGTAGCACACATTAACACAAAAAGGTATGGCAAAATTTATAAAAAAAAATCGCGTTTAATAAAAAATTTAAATAAGAGAATTTAATAAAAAAAATCAATGAATTAAATTTAAACATTTAATATTAATAATTTTGTGATTTTTTCTTTTTTGTTTTTTTTTTTCTATAAAAAGCTTATAAAAGGCGGATAAGGAAATCAAAAGATTAAAGCCGATCAAAGCAACAATCACAAATAACAAAACCCTAAAAGAAGACTTAAAAGTTTTTAATTTCTTTTAAGGAAAAGGAAATGCTGTTTTGTCGTTGGATATTTATAAGGGTTAATAATACTTCTTTCATTTGATTTGATTTGATTAGATTTGATTTCTTTTCATTTTGCCTTAAACAAATATTGTTTATCATAATCAATCATTATGGTGCGTTATAGATATTTTAAATTTTAAAATTATTTGTTTTCTCTTCTAAACTTTCATTGAATTTCAAATATAAATACGAGTATAGAGGATTTTATAAAAAGTATTTATGAAAAATAAAAGAAAATCCCTAGAGGAAAACGATATCATGAGGAAATTTTATATCTTTAAATATGAAACCCTTTTTTGAGAATTTTTTTGCAGTTATTTTTTTTTGCAAAGTTTAAATCTCTGGCTAAATAAACACACATGTGGCTTTTACTTGGTGCATGTGTGGATTTTTTACAGGATTTTCTAACCAAATACAAGTCAATCAACATAATCATGTTTTCCCTTGTTTTGTTTTGCTTGTTTTCTTTTTTGCTTAAATAAAAAAAGATAAGAGGGAAAAAAAGAAAGTGACCCATAAATAAACATATTTTAAACACACTTCCTCTTTTGCGGTGGTAACTGTGGCAAGAGTTTGTACTTGAAAATCATACGAAGTCTATAAAGGAACTATTGAACTAAAAAAGAATTTAGATGTTCGCTACAAAATTAGGAAAAAGGTCATATGACCACATTACATATTCAATTTAAATTAATTCCAAAACATCTTTACCATTTTAAAACATATATCGAGCCTTACACAAACTGAGAGATCTTGTTTATTAGGTTTCATGTTGTTCGTCAGCTGAGAGATAGTTGCTACGTAAGCTTTCAGAAGTCTGCCCCTTATGTACGGCCAATAGAAGCTTGATCACTAGTGTACTAATTTTGGATATCAGCTGAACTCCAGCTTTAATACAGACATACCTGTGTTATGTGGAGCTTACCTCTGGTGGATTATCTTATTTAGTGTGGATTGGAACCAAAAAGATTGGAATGAATCCCCGTAGCGGATGGAAATATAAATTTCAGAGGCAACTTTGGTAAACAAATGTACGAGGGAACGAAATTGCAAATGGGAAGATTGAGAAATATGTTAAGGGGTGACAATTGCAGAATCTCCAAAACAATTTAACTGCAAAAGCGAAAGTACCTAAGAAAACCAAACAACAAGTTCAACGAAGACTCGATAGGGGAGGATAGATAAATCTTTAAGGTAATGAACAAGGGTATCAGTTAAAAATAATAAGTTACCTAAAGATGTTTAGATTTTAAAACTCTGGTAACTCCAAGCGAGTGTAACTATTAAACTTTTAAGCCGATGCGACAGAATCTTTTGGGGGGATCTGATGGATTTTTTGGAGGGAGGGGGTCTATACTTCTTACATAAAGACCGTAATGCTACATAACCTTTAGTGTTTAAAATTTCCAACTTGCTGAATACATAATATTTAAAATTTGAGGGCTAGATGAAAAGCCAATTTGAAAATGTGCACTAAGGATGAATGCAGCTTTCTTTCCAGCTAAGGTAAACTGAGTCTCTCCTTGTTCTATATATAGATTTTTTCTCATGAGTTATTTATCACAAGGAAGTCTTAACTACTTGCTAAACCTAGTGCGAAAAGTTATTCCAACTTCCTATTAAGTCAATATGACGTCGTAGGTTTACTAAAATGATTTGATTGACTAAAACTGTTAGGCCCATTATTATAACTTGCCTTTACCTAAAGTTAGGATTTTGTTGGAGCGATAAGTAGTTTTTCGTTATAAATAATGAGGATAATGATCATTGCTATAACTTGTCCTTATAGTACGTGATAGTTAAAAGTGGTTTTTAGCTTACTTTTAATAATGAAAAACTATTTATAGCTTCAACAAAATCCTAACTTTAGCTAAAGGGAAGTTATAATAATGGGCCTAAGACTTATTCACTGTTCTACCATTCAAAGTTGTATAGCAAGTAGGCAATAGAAGAGGATTTCTGACGAGACAAATATAGGGATTCATCGGCAAACGATGAGAATACGACAAGATGAAAGCCCCGGCTTACATTGACGAACTATGTTGCTGCGGTGAGATAAATGCTTCAGCTGTCATCCTCCAAATAAGTTGGTTCCCCGAGATGCATTTTTTGCCTTCTGTCAACCAACTCCGTCTGATAATCTTATTGCGTTATTTCGGCCAAAATACTTTAATCGACTAACTGATGTATAATATCATTAGTTATAACGATTCCACGAAATAACTACTTTATGTCTCGTTGAGCTTACTAGGGTTAATTATCTGCTTTTAAACTACTAGAAAAATTGTATTGCCATAATTAGAATTATAAAGCAGAAATTCTTCATATGATAAGAATTACAGTAATTAGCAACCTCGCGTTAATGTATAACTGTTATTACAACTACTTAATATCTGCTTTGCTTAAAGTCAAAATGGACTAAACAAAACTATATAACTGAGTCTAAGAATATGGTCTTTAGCAACTTAATTACATTAAATAATAATCAATATATTTGTCGGGTAAAATGAAGACAAGAAGAAGCATACATTCCATGAGAATTTTCCGATATGCATTTTGGTACTGTAGTGGAAATATTGCTGATATTAGATTGCAACCTACGTATGTGTAGAGTACTCCAAATTCGTTTACACCCTTTTTCATATTGTGCAATATTTTATTTTCTCTGCGTTTTCAGATGTGAGTAAATGTTTAAACCAATATTTATTTTTAGATTTCCCCATCAAAGGCAATCGTGTGTACTAGATAATTGAAAATACACATTGGTAATGTGTTTTTCTTTTTATTTTACAATTTCATGTTTTTCCTAAACCGGTGTCCTTTTTAGAAAAAAATTTACAAATCTAAAGCATTTTAGACTTAATAATGTAAAAACAAATAAAATCAAAGCATTTTAGTTAATAGTGTTTATCTAGAAAATATTTTAGTTAAAAGAAAGGGGAGGGGTTTGTGTTTGTATATGACAACCAGCTTGTTGAAGTAAGGCGTAATTTTTATTAAGGGGCTTAATAAAAAAATACTGGACCAAAGTAGAATCAATATGTTTTTGATTTATTAAAAGTTTTAAGAAATATTTTAAAATAGAATATTTAAGCAGAGTTTTAAAACATATGTATAAGGATACTTTTTATAATTTCATTTTTTACTCACATCTTTTGAAAGCCTAAGTAATCGTATATTGGTCAATAATCTTTATTAATAATCCTCGGCCGTCTTACAGTACCCTCATTTTAAAACACACTTAGCGTTTCCCAAAAAAAAAAACTTAAAAGAGGCATCAAATTGCTACCATTCAACTTTTAATATTAATAATATTTGTTTCATTGTAAGTATTTATTTACAATTTTGTTGAATTTTTTTTTAGTTTTCGTCCTGTTACTGTAACAATTTGTTTCATTTTTCGAACGTGCTCAAGTGTCGCTTTCTTTTATCTGGTTGCAGGGTTTCATGTTCAAGAGCATTATTTATCATGTTTTTTTATTATTATTTATTATTGTTGCCATAAAGTTTACCGAAATATAATGGTCATTATTTTGGTTTTAACAAACAATGATACTCAGAATTATTTATTTGAAAAAGGTAAGAGAATATTTTGAGTAGCTTGCGTCTTAAATAAGGATTTTAAAGTTGCATTTCAAGGTAAAAAAAAAACATATGGAATTATTAAGTTTTACAAATTAACTATTTAACAACTATTAGTTGATTTAATCAAAAATTATTTATTACTTTTATGAGGTTTAACTTTACTATTACAAATATAATATCAAGATATAGATTTTTTTGGTAAAAATTCTATCGAACATTTTTGTAAAAATTTTTATTGTAAAAGTTAGGACCTTTCTGCAATCTATATTGGGTTAGAATGGTCAGACTAAAGCACATTTGGGGGTCATATTGAGAGGGCACCCTTTGGGTCTATCGGCTACCTTTGTGTGCATTGCTTTCTATTAAGGCATTTAATACAAATCAAAGCAAAAAAAACCCTACAAACCTAAAAACAAACAAAAATCGCCCCTCGCAGAGGGTTTTTGATCCCCCGAGATCTGTATGAACTCCATGCGATGTACTGGCTAAGAACAACTTGAAAAAATATAGACGTGGGTTTTTGCCCGCAGCCCCGAATGGAATGGTCTGATGCTGCTGAATTGCATTAGCGAATTTTTCGAAACTATGCCTGGCAGATTGGTTACCTTAAATTTTCTTCTGGTGCCTTGGCAAAGTTCGCATGATTATAGTAAAAATTGCATACATAATTAATAATTGCTACATTTTAAAAGCAAGGATGGAACTAGGGATGAGCTAGTTTTATTTTAAACCGATACTTTAATTGTGATTAGTCTAAGACCTAACCTTAAGATGATTGTTTGGTGCCAGCTACTGCAATACTAGTCTATTTCTAGTAAAATTTTCACTTTTTTATCACTTTTAATTCAATTCCAAATCCTATTTACAATTTATACCAATGGTTACGATTTATAGCTTCTTGTACCATTTCTAATTTAACAAGTCAAGGGATAAGTACGATTGGAATGTAAAAGGATCCATGACTGAAGGCAACATTGACGATCACTATCTCTATTAAAATTAAATTTTAATGCAAAATTCATTGCCCATAAAATCAGCTATATAAACTTGAGCAATCTAAAATTGATATCAGCCATGGGGAGATTTAATTACATTGTAATTGCAAATAAAATTACAGTTATAGTGTAATTGTATATTCCCAATTACATATTACAAGTAATTGTAATCTAAATCAGGGACTAAAATCAATTAAAACTGCTTGTAATTTGCAAATGAAAATTTTCAATTACACATTACATTGAATTGTAATTAGAAATTTTCAATTGTAACTAGGCAATAATCATTACTTTCAATTGAACAAAATTCCATTATGTTTCTTAAAATTTTTCATTACATTCAATTATAATTGATTTTTTTCCAATTAAATATAATTTTAAATTGAAACATTTCAATTACAAATTACAAATAATTGTGCTTATAATTGTAAGTTTTCAATTACAAATTAAAAGTAATATGTAATTGAAAAAATCTCAATTGCAATTACAAAGAGTTGAATGTAATTTTAATTGAAAATTTCCAATTGCAACTACATATAATTGCGTAATTAATAGTGTAATTAATTACAAACTGTAATTGACATTCCCCAAGTCTGCTTGATACCGATTAAACAAAGGTCTTATACTACAAAATGATTGCGCTAATTGATGACGTTGACAACATTCATCAATTAAAAGTGATATTTGGTTTCTGAATAAAATTAATTAAGGTTTTAATTGATTTATAACTATTTATTTATTTGAAAAAAAAATAAATAATATTATTATACATTATTATACAAAGACCCAAAATTGAAACCAAAATACAATCAAAATATTTGATGCATAAATACCCACAACTGAAGTTAAGATCGTGTATTTGAAAACAAAATTCAACCTAAAATTAAATATTAAAATAACCAAGACTGATTTAGATAAAGTCTTAAGTCTTAAAGTTAGACTTAAGGAGCTAAGATTGATGTTAAGTTCTTTTTAAAAGCTCCAACAATTTAACCTTAAATTACCTGCAGTTTACTATTTACACCACCCATATCCGGCCGAAAATGGAATACAAGTCTCATGTATAGGCCGGCGCTCCAAAATCTATTTTAAAGCTGCTCTATTGCAAGTCCATTGATTCACTGGGCATTAGGGAACTTGTCCCCGAAACCCGCACGCTTTTACGTTTAATATACTTTTCGTTTAGAACGCATCCATTTGTTGTCGGATGGCCAGTGAACGGTCCATATGTGGAATAAACTGCTTCCAGAGGACTTTCCTGGCACTTTCAATGTAGGAAAATTCAAATCGAATGTCCACAAACGCTACTCCCTCTTTCCTCCTTCAGGGGTCATCCCCTGAGTGCTGGTCCGAAAAAAATATACATATATTAAATAGAGAAATTTAGTTTTGAAAGACTGAAGATAAATACCAACAGCAATTGAAGCAGAATATTGACACTACAAAGGCATGAAAGCTACCTTTCATCAAACCTTTAAAAATAAAAAAAAATCCATTTAATAAAGAACTACGTAACGTGAGTACAAAGGAAAATATTATATGGTTGCAGCAAATATTAAGGAAGCCCGTGAATGTCTATATTTTTTAAGAAAAACACTACCTTGAGTCTCCTGGCTTGTATATGGAGGCAATCGAGATTTATCTTTAAGCAATCACAAACACATTTCTTTTCAGAATTAAAATCATATGACCCTGCACACTATCAAATTTGAATGATTGCACTGTAGGAAAACTTGTAAGAGAGGATGATAGAGATATTTTTAGGAACAAAGCTAAACATACATGAGGGATCAGTGATAAACGGACGCACGTCACGAACTGGCAACACCTATTAAAATGCAACCCTGTTGCATACTGACTACAGACAACGTGGGACGCGTGACGAGACATAAACGGACGATTTAAATATAAAACTAAAAGACGCAACAGAACTAGATACAGTTTATTGTAGACCGCCGACGCAGTAATATGTAAATTTTAAAAACAATCATTTTAATGTAAATAAATATTAATCATTAATCAAAATTAAAAAAGTGATTTCATTAAAACCTACATACATTTCTCATAGAATAAGCGAAATCAGGGATGGAAAATTTTTTAAAAATATTTACTATGCCTCCATGACAGAATCTTATTCCTAATCAAAGTTGTAAAACCTAAATCTCAATAACACATATATAAAGTTTAGATCCAGGTAATCAATTTTTTATTAATATCATTTAAAATAAATTAAATAATTTTTTAAAATCTTAATCAGATTAAATGCTTTAAAGTTTTGACAATAAAATAATCAGAATTACAAATGAATTAAATATTATTAAATAAAATTAAACCTAGGAACCCCTTAGACAAAACTGCAACAGCCAAAGGCATTGTAAGCATCAAGTATAAAATTCAAGTTGCCACAAACATGAACAAATTTCCAAGTAAATAAGCAAAAATAGATAAAAAGGAAAATCCAAGTGATATAAAACAAATTTTTATGATTTCCTCTAAGTAAAATCCAGCTTTATCTATACCCCTCCCCTGACTAAGCAACATGCCATGCCACAAATATATTTCCAAGGTAGAGAGTGGTGGTAGTTCAATACATTTGTATGTAAGTGTATGCAAAGTAGTAAACATCATTTTAATGTTTATCGTCTTTTATTATTGTCAAACAAATTATTTTTCATATGATACCAGGACAGGACAATGCAGCTTAAGGATATTGATGCCCTGCTATTCTATTAATTTGCAAAGAAAAAGCGAACAGAAAAAATCTGAATTGTACCAACTAAGTTTGAGAACAAACTCAGCTGCTTATCAACGTTTTAATCATCATCATCATAATCATCATGAGCGTCTTATGGTAAGAAGAAGGTAAGTAATTTGATTAGCTTAAAGGTAGAGATGTGAATATGCCAGAGAGATAAAATATTTTTGTTAATAAAAAAATTAAATAAAGAAAAATCACAATAAAAAATCTTACAAGAAACAAGGGAGACAAAAAAGGAACGCTGAAGATAAATTTTTTGATAGAGATCAATAAATGCAAAAAAAACAGGAGTCAAAACAATTTAATGCATGAATAAAAAATTAGAAAATATCCTTGGGTTATTTATACCTCTGTTCTGTTGCTTCTTTGCTATGAAATGTATATTGAATTAAGGATTCTTATTATTGTTGGCTGTAGACAAAAATTGTGACATTGTTCTATTATTACTCAAAGAAATGCTGGAAGTAATAGGGAAATTAATTTTTATTCAAAAACACCCTCTAAAATATTTTGCAGATATTTAATAGAAAGCAGTGTTAGGAAAGAATTAGTTAGTTGCTAATATATTTATGCTGATAGGATACTAAAGCATTAATGAACTATTTTCTTTTATAAGTCATGAACAAGGAGTGTTCCTGAACTGCTTATTTATCGCTGAGAACTAGGAAGTCATGAAACGTTTTTTCTCCTTTTTTATATTAGGGCTCTCACGTAATCGTTATTTTAGACGAAGGTCTCCAAAAGCAGCCATTAGCTATCTTCCCCAACATTTACCTTAGTAAGATGATATTTGAAGCTTTTGTGTTCGTGCCATAATCGCTGTTATATAACTTAGATAACTCCGTATATAGACACTGGGCCAATTTTTTATTTTTTTATCAATGTTTATGGCGGTTAAATTTTTGTCTTATTTTTCCTGTTTCTCATTTTTAACTACAGTACCGAGGAATCAGTAAAAATTATGAAATTTTATTCTCAAGTTCGTTATATCTTTTAGTGATACAACACCAGTTGACTATTTCGCCGAAAATTTATTTAAAAAAAAAACAACTCTAACCAACAAAGAGAGAATTTGGACTGCTTCTTATGGAATACTCTAAAGCACCCTTAAATCTGTTCTTACACAGAAAAAATTAAATAATCACAATTAATTAAATAGTTAATTGATTCAATCACTACTTTAATTAGTTATATTTTCTGTTTTAAACAAATAATTATTTGAATCAATTAAAAAATTAATTGAACTTTAATTTAAAACTAATTAAAACCTTTAATTGATGCAAATACTTTTTCTGTGTGCACTTAATAATAAATCAATTCAATCTATGTACACTTAATAATAAATCAATTCTAGTATTTCAAAATGATTTTGTTCCTTTAAGTGCCTGCTTGCATTTCTGTGTAAGATAATTTAAATACTTTACTAAATATACAAAGAATCTCCAAAAAATAAAGGATCATTAATTAAATAAAATGATCTTATTGAACAAGTTGTGTATTTAAAACTCATTGGTACAGCTGAACGTATTTTATTAGGAGGAAATATTAAATTTTATTTTAAAAATTCATTTGTATTTTAGTTCAAAATAATATATTTAAAACAATTCAGAGTGAAACTTAAAACCAATTCTTGCAGTTCGACTTAGGGACCAACAGCATACCCAGAAGAGATTTGTCCTCTCTAAAATATCTTTTCTACGCCAATGTTAAAAGTACTTCCCTGTTAATTGTATTAATCTTTTTCTTCTTGTCTTTCAATGTTAGCTGTCATATCACTTATATTTATTTAACGCATTAAATATTCTTTATTCAGGCTCATCTACAATTTACCTTTTTCATTAATAAGCTTTTAATTTGCTTATTTATATTTCATGGGTTTTGCAAAAAAAAAGCACAAGAAAAATTTGCATACATTTCGGAGTGGTGGGTGTTTTAATTTATTTGTTTAAAATAGAAATTTTTCTTTGATGTTCATATGCTTAAATGATGATATGCTTGCTATACACACAAAAAAAATATAATTTTAATAAAATATTTATTTAGCTTAAAAGATGTCAAGCTCTACATTTCATCATTTGCTAAAGCATATTTGTACTTAATATAATTTGATTTAAGCAAACATTATTAAAAACTTGATAAAATATTCAAACAAATAGATAGACAAATTAAGGAAAAAGAACTAAAATGTAGGATATTAATGGAATGCAATCTAGTGGGAGATAGAGTAATTTAAATTATTAAATTCAACAAACATTTTCATGTAACAAACAGAAAATAATTTATATTTTGAAGTTAATGATGTAAAGTATTTTAAAACATTTTTATCTACAAATAACATCGTAGAAGTACTGAAAAAACCCCTACTTTAATACCAGTATACTTAACAAGGAAGCAGTTTGTATTGCAAAGACGAGATTAAATCGCTGTATCATTCGAATTTGATCTACAATAAAGCAGTCCTGAAAGCCTTGATTAACTTTCTTCAAAACCAGCCTTATATGCTTAGTTTTTACAGGAATACTAAAAATATGTGGCCTGGTGTTCGTTTACGCAAATCTGTGAAGCCGTCTAACCAAGTTCAATCGTATTTTGTGAGTGGGTATGGTTGGTTCCAGCTTGAGAGATATAATATTTTTGGAATCGCAATATTTATTTTTTAATGATTCTTTTATGTTTGCTCGTATGTATATGCTTGGTAGTGCTGGCAATTTCTACTACTTTTACATAGATCTGACCAAGATTTACGTCAGTACTTGGCTGTGTCGTCCCTAACCTACAGTGGTCTTACCACTAAGTGCAGTTTAAGCATATACTAGCGTATTTATTGTGAGTCACAATAAGTAGCAACTCACAGAACATGGAAAGCCAGACCCTTGCAAGGGTTTAGGGGTTTTGCAGACTACCAAACTTCTGACACTCTATTGGTGCCTTTTAATGAGCAGACCAATCGTACACTATCCCTGCGAACCTTTGTCCAAACCACTGCCACAGGACCTTACCTGTAATCGGTCACACAGATAGGCTGCTTTCTGTGCTGGTAATGGTTCCCGAAGTACCAGTCATTATGGTATTGGTCGGGCTTCGAAAGACCTATATACACAAACCTGTTCTTCCAGACTCAGGTTGCAGGAAACCCTGCGTCTCGTACCCCCATATATCTTGGAAGCACTGTGTTAAAGCATTATAAGGTCGTTTATGCCAACTTGTGCAACTACTGCAACTACTTTTAAATACTGGATACTACTCAATAGAATGACTCGATAGACTGATTGGTAATGCGCTAGTCTATTGCGGGTTGGTTTTCCACTAAAGACTCCAGGTGTTTTCTGTAGACAAACCAGGAGCTTTGAAAATAATAAAGTATGATGAAAAGTAATATTCTGAGCTGGCCGAACTTATTATTTTAAATCATATTTGAATTGCAAAATATATTTCACTTAGGCAATGGACGGTCTTTCAATTAATCACAAAAAGTTAATGTTGTGCTATTAGATATTCCCGATAGATTTTACTAATTTCCCATTAGTTTCTTGTGTGGGAGAGTTATTGAAATTCGTACTTTCCTCTTTTTTAATTAATTAAAATTTTTTTTAACTTCAAAATGTTCTCATCTTTATTGCTTTGAGACAGTTTTTAGCTCTTTGTAAACTTATCTAAAAAAATGTAAAAACATCTACTAAACCCCGTCTTCATCTATACATATAATAAAACTGTAACAAGACCATTTCTGAAATATTTTTTGAAAAATTTTTTGGTGGATTAGTTAGCAATCGAAATTGAATACAAAACAGCAATTTTTAGAATTTTTGTCCGTCCATCTGTCTGTCTGTCTGTGTTTGTATTGAGTAAAAACTACTGGATGAATTTTAATAAAATTTAGTAAGGAGGTACTTTTGTATCTCGGTTCAAATATAGGATACTTTTTTCCCGTAAAAATATCTATTGTCCAAGAAAGAATTGAGAAAAAGTAGTGAAAATAGGCAATTTATCGGATTTAAAGGTACTGCAAGCTTTACGGCACCTTTTAATTTTGAAAGGTAGTATTTTAAACACTATTTACAGAGCTCTAGAATTTTATATAAATTTTAGAATTTTATAGAATTTTTTTAAGTAATTACCCAGGGATGGGTAATTACTTGAAAACTTAACGAAGTGGCGGGCGCCGCTAGTTAGAAATATAATGAGAAGCATTGACACTAACATTATGTTAGTGCTAAGTGTAGACTGCCCATGGTTATGTTTTTTTACTACGTCTTAAAATGGTTGTTAAAACATTTGTTGTTTCTTTTACAAAATGTCAATGACTTTTTAGTTTTACAGTTCTATTTTATATAACATTTTTTATTTCTAAAAAACGTATGATTCCTTTTTAAAATTTCTTTTAAAATTTCTTTTAAAAACAAACTATGTTGGCTGGCATTTCAATATTATATTATACATGCCTGGTCATACAACCTATCACAATATTAGGCTGAAGTCTAGAAAAAAGCTTTGCAAATTTCAGGATGCCGTCGGCAAAACGAAATTATGAAATAGAAAATTTCGAAAAAAAAACACATTTTGTTCTTATAAATTATATTATATTTTTCTTTTATTTTTAGTATTTTTTACGTACTACTTAATTTATAAAAATTGTTTAAATATAAATATTTGTTAATACTTGTACTTTGTTATGCTCATTAGAAATAAAAAATAAAATATACTTAAAAAAATACAGCTTTACATTAAATATTTTTAAGGGGTTTCAAACAAGTTTACTTAAAACTAAAAATACCTACATAAATACACTAAGATTAAGTATAATTATTTTATATAAAAAAATTGTATCAAAAATTTTAGTTTTGTTATAAAATCTAAATATCTAAATCTAAACATTTAGATAAGAGTTGTAAATTGATTTAAACTATATTTAGCAAATTAAATTTAAGACAAATTTATTATAAAAGGAAATAATAACATAAATTTTATATGAAAATAATAAGCGTTCATATGCAGTTGAGTATAAAATAGACACTGAGAGAGAAAATTTGTTATGAAAAATAGTTTTGTTTAAATGATTAAAAATGTTTAAATATTTTTTTTTATTTCAAACATTTTTAATTATTTATTTAATATAGTTCTGTTTATACAACAGTTTATAATTTAAGTTTATTTTAATTTATTTTAGTTTAGTTTAAAAATTGACTATCACAATTGTGCTTTATTTAGTTTAATAAAGGATTTAATTTAAATCCCTAATAAAATTATGCCGACGGTGTTTTCATTAGGATGGCTGGCTGGCTTTCCATTAATAAACAATTATTTCCTTAGGAAATATATTTTATATACCACAAAATCACATCACAATACTGGTTTAGTTTCTCGTTTCGTTTTTTACTCTACAACTACTTTTTAGTTCCATTGTGGTTTGACTTGGCCATTGGGTAGGATTTGTATAACAGCTGTGGTTGATTCTGTAGAAGAACTGGAACTACTTGCTCCGTATAAAGAGTTCGATGACGAGTTCGAATTTGTCATATTCTGTTGATAGTGATCCTTTAAGGCTTTACACATCGCCAAAGCTAAGATTTTCCAAGCCATTAAATCTTGTTGATTACCAGCAACTTGATTGACTTGAGGACTATTTATAACCGGATGTTGCGCTGTATTTTGAGAATGCACTATAGGTCCATCAACTTGGTCTACTTCTTCCGATACTTGTTGCTGCTGTTCTTCATTTTCATAGAAAGGAATAGCCATTTTTCTCAATAAATTTTTTTTGTCCAAAAAAGCAGTAAAAAATATTTTCTCTTCTTTTGTACTTTTACGTAAATTCTTTCGTTAATTTTAAAAATTGTTTACACTATTTTACACTTAAGCAGTCTTGAAACTAATCACGTCTTTCCTTTAACAAATCTAACGTTGTACTGACTCGAGCTCTTTCTTGTCAATTGTATTTATACCATAATTTTGTGACTGCTTGACTATACGTTTTATTAAAGAAAATTGTAATTGAAACAATTGTGGTTGCAAAGAAACCACCAAAAAGTTTACCCCCTAAACTCATACTTTTCTCTGTCTCTCTTCTACCGTAACTTTCCTCTCTTCGCTCTAAAAACTTGAATAAAAACTCACGTGAAATTCACGTTTTATCAACACAAAAATAATATTCTTCCGCTTGTTGTATTGTCAGTCAGTTAATGTCTGTCGGACAAAACGAATACCACTTAACTAATCTTATCAACAACACCAAAAAACATTTGTTGTTGCTTTTTTATTTCGTTGTGCTACTTGTGATGACAAATGCCACCAAATAGTAAGTGAGAAATACTAAATACAATCATCACGTGTCTCTTGCTTTCAATGCAATTATCTCTCTCTCTCTCTCTCTCTTTATTACTCTTGGAGTTCCACTGTTTACTCATCCCATGACCTCTCTAATTCGAAACTGGCATTCGAATTTTATCATTTCGAATTATTGAAAGGAGAAACTGCATTTTATTACAATATAAAATTTGTTTTCTGCTTGTTAGTTAATTTTATTACATTTAATTCGAATTTTTTTCTAAGAAAATTTACTCTATTTCGATTTCGAATTTCGAAAAATATATTCTCCTCTTTTTATGACTCACACACACACTTCGAAATACTTGACATAGGTTTTCACACATACAAGCAACCAAAAAAACACAAATAAAAATATCAAACCAAAATAGTCCTTGACCAATTTTTGTATTGTTTCAGTCTGTGCGGTTTACCGCCAACAATGAATGTTCAAAAAAAGTGGTTCTAATTCATTTCCTTATAATAATAAAACAAAAATTCTTTTAAAACAATTTTAATTATTTCAGTGTTAATTACCCGGCGTTATTTGTTGATTAAGAAATTGATTTATTAAAATGAAAAACAGAGTCTCCTGGGAAAATTGTTCGCAAACTCATATGCAAATTGTTAGCAAGTTTTGGCAAAAAAACAAGACAAAAATACAAGCTTCTGAAATATTTAATCCTTGTGAGGTTATTAGACAACAACACCAACAACTGAAACAACAGGCAGTTAGCAACAATAATAATATTTAATAATGTAAACTGACATTTAATTAAGGTAACTTAACGACGAGTACCACTGCTAATAGAGTTTTTTGTTTCTTGGCTCCCCTCAAGTCTGGCGGCAGCAACAACAGATATAAATGAGTCTAATTAATAATGAAGCATTTGCCACATACAATACCAAAAGTTGCAAATTAGTTGTGGAAGTGAGGTTTTCTTGTTGAGGCTGAATATTTGGTGGAAGCTATGTATTTTATTTAAAAATTGAGTTATGGATGAAATTTTCTGGCTTGAAAAGAATTTATTGCATTTAAAATATTTAATATGGGAAAAAATATTTATCTAGCTATCTATTTTAATGTTTAGAAAATGTGCAAACTACAGTTTTGAAATAAGTTTTTTAAGACATCTGCTCTTTTAATTCGATTTGAGATGATATATCTAGCAGTGCTTCATTGTTTTTGGCAATAAATATAATTTTTTTTTTGTACTATGATGACAGAGGAAGAGAGGAGGTCCTGGCAATTAGCGCTGAGATACTAAAACATTGGCATCTAAATTTTTTTGTATAAGATTCTGTTATATTATGCTCAAAATATTTGTTTCGATTTGCATTTTTTTTTAATAATCCCCACCTAATCACGCCTTTGCTTCAACATTTTTTTTTGCATTTTTTTTTTTAATAATCCCCACCACATTTTAAGGTCTTTTATAATGTTGTAGATATGGTTTATATGATTACATTATAAAGAGATACCCATCTCTGGATAATACTCAGGATGTTGTTGGCTCAGGTTACGACTTTGTTTCGACTTTAACAAAGACTATAAAACATATCGCCAGATTTTTTAAACTTTGCAGGGCAGTTTTATTTAGCGTAATTAAGAAAAGTTTTAGTTTTTAAAAATTCGGAACAAGGACACGACTACCCATCGTAATCGCTCTTCAAAAAAGGACTGTTGATCCTGACAAATATCCTTTATAGAAATAAATGCTATAAGTCTTACAGCAATTATGGAAATTTCATAAAACTTATTAATGCCTATTAGTACAGAGGTGCAAATGGCTATTTTTGACTCACGGTCACGCATACTCACGATCACGTTCAATTAATTAAAAAATACTTTCAAAGCTCATCGCCACTACTTGAAATGCTCTCTTCATCATTAACGACACTTTCTTTTTGAACATATTTATAAATATCTTCAAAATCTATATTATTTTCATTCTTAATATTTCCTCTTGAAAACATAAGTATCCTATATTTGAACCGAAATAACTCATCGCAAAATTTTATTAAAACTCATCCAGTAGTTTTTACATGATACAAACACAGACAAATAGACAGAGAAAAATTCTAAAAATTATTGTTTTGTATTCCATTTCGATTACTTTCTTCATCAGCAACTAAATTTTTAAGAAAACATTTCATTTGTAGAAATGATCATGTTCTTTTTTAGTCCACTTGGTCAAACACAATTATAATAATTCGATATTCCAATATATGCATATCTCTGGCTAAACGCGACCTGCATCTAACTAATTAAACGCAATAAAAAATATATTTTCTGTTCCATATGTACAGTGCAATGATAATTGACTCAAAGATAGCAGAATTAATAAATCTTGTACCTAGAAACAAGTCCGTATCCGCTCAGGAATAGCTTCGAAAACTAAAGTACAATTCAAAAGAGATCTATATTGGTGTTGTCAATCTCTATGATGCATTTTTATTTTTATTATTTCGTATAATCTAAAACTTAGAAATTACAATTAAAAATGTTTCTTAATTTAGTAATGGTTTTAAAAAACAAATGAATATTATATTAAAGAAATTTTTTAAAAAATCTCTCAGGTATAACAATTTACATATTTTCCTAAAAGTATGCAATATATCATTTAAATTTTTTCATATATTATCATATTTACCTTTTTAGTGCAGTTTTTGATTTTGCTCTTTATCAATATTTATTTTTTCTATGCAAAAAACACTTTACACCATTTTTTACTTAACCTGCAACGAAAGAAAACATGTTAAAAACATTTGTTTATTTACAAAAAAAAAAGCACATTCAAATACAACAAAAAAAAAAGAAAATAGTTTCTTATATTCTTACACATATTCTTAAGATATAAATCTATACGTTTGTCTTCCCATTTGTGTACACAACTGTTTTGCTTGAATATATTTCAAGACGTAGTCAACACTATGCTTATTTAAACAAAATGTAGTAAAATGCTTGCATACTTTTAGGTTCTTAAAATAAATAGAAAATTATTGCATACGGAGAGGAGGTTGCAAAACAAATACAAATAAACGAAAAGAAAAGAAAACATGCATAAATGCTTTTCGTATTGCAAGAACATTTGAAATGTGTGTGTAAGTAAAACAATAGGAATAACTGACATGGAAAAGCACCTCTTCTTAAGAAACTATAAAACAATAGAGTTGCAGTTTGAAACATTTGGAATAAGTGGCAAAATGGAACAACAGCTTTTGTTTTCTTAGTTGCTTATTTGTTTTGTTTTGGGTTCTTTTATTTTCTAATATTAAATTATATACCTTATTATCAACATTTTGATATTGTATCGTTAACCCTTTAGGTGCGGCACCTGCCTTAAATGATCGAAAGAAAAAATTAATATTTCTCTTATTTTTTAATTTTATTTTATGTTCTTATAGCCTAATAATTGTGTAAAGACAGAAACTGAAGAAGATCTCTACAGTGTGGTTGCCCTTTGCAACCTTCCCAATAATTTTTTGTTGTAGACCATAGAACTTATCAAACCAATTATTTTTGTGATACCTCTTGGTCAATATATTCCCTACTCATTGAGCCCCACCTAATTGCTCAATTACCTAGAGTTTTTCTGGATTTAGACCCGCAGAGAGCAGAGAGCCACAACATATCCCTTCACTGAAGTCCTCAAAGTGTTAATTATGTTCTATGAAAGTATGATGAACAAGTAAAATTTTACTACCCTGCAGTTTATGAAGCCAAGTAACAATTGTTACTTTATGGTTGTTGCACGGTTGTTGTGCACCCAAAATACAACTGCATTTTAAGAAACCACGTCAAGTCAAGCCAATGTCTTAAATGCATTGACGGCAAACAATACAATGCTGATTTTATGAATATGTACCTTTTACATGTGTTGTGATGCTTTAGTTTTCAAACATGAATCCATTTTTATAAGTTGCAAGTAAATGTTACGCTTAACTGCTTGCAGCATTTGAATGTATTGTTGTAGATATTTATTAAGAAAGTAACATGTGCATGTTTTTTACAGCTTTATGTATATTAAAAATATAAAAAAGTACAATTTAAATACAACTTTTATGAATATGGTTTTCTATAAAAGATAGAATAGAGCTTCTATTATTATTGATATAAAATATGTATACATAGTTATTATATTTTATAGGAAAATATTTTAAGAAGCCGATAAAATTCATAACATGCTTCAACGATTTTCTATAAGAGAATTAATTAAACTTTAAACAATTTAAATAATTGCAATAATCGGCTTAAAAATCATATTTTTAAGTACTTGTAAATTTAGTGATTATTCTTGGCGATTTTTGTGAAACTACTAGTTCTTGTTTTGGTGATTTTGTACATAATAATACACTTTTATGAAAAAATAATTAATTAATGTTCATAATTTCTGCAAAATAAAAACCGAAATTTTACGAAAAATAAAGTCGACATTTTTACTGGCCTCTTTAATAGTGAAAGGCCTTATAATAGTGAAAGTTTGGATTTGTTTTGTTACCAAAAATTATACAGTGTTATAATATCCTGTGGTCTGCAAGGGTGTCCCGAATTTTTTCAAAACAAGGCGTGCAAATAACTTCAAATCGGGACTTCACTAAAAATTAATATTTCACCAATAAAATAAAAATCTAAATTTTATTCAAAACCCGAGATTTCCTTTGAGAGAGAAGTATTTGATTACTTTGTAGCTCACGTTATCTATACATATAATAAAACAGTCACTTATTTCATGTTTGTCTGTCTGTGTTCGCATCGCGTAATACAATTTTTTGAGAAGATACCTTAGTATCTTGATTCAAATATAGGGAACTTTTTTTCCAGAAAAATATTTTATTTTCAAGAGAAAGTGGAGAAAAAGCAGGGAAAGTACGCAATTTTACCGATATGCATACATAAAGGCGGCATATTTTAGTAGGGATGAGACCCTTTACATTATGTAAAGGGTCTCATCCAAATATATCAACCATAACTAAAGGACTAAAAAAGTTAAAAAAAAAACTAAAAAAAAAATTTGTAAGAATGCTGACGAAGTAGCGGGCATAGCCAGTTATTATTAAAAGTAACCATAGTTTATGTTACTAAAAAAACCGGTTTCAAATATTTTGATTGAGAAAGGAAATACTCTAGAAAACTTGTATTAAAAGCACTCAATTTTTTGAGTGAATCATATACAAATTTTCTAGATTAACCGCTCGTCTGTAATACAGAAACAGTACATTAATACTTATTTAGAATTGGCGTTGGAGTAAGCTGCAGTGTTAGAGTTAGCAGCAGTGTAGCAGTAAGCTGCAGTGTAGCAGTAAGCTGGACATTTTTGAAAGTAACAAAGAAAATAATGGCTTCCTGTCAAACAGGAAAAACCAAATTACAGCACAAAAAAAATGTCTTTTGCGATAAAATTTGTATTATATTCACAATTTTTCTTAATCTAGCTATTATAAATATAGTTATTGGCAACTGTCCTTTACCTCCAATTAGTACAAATCTGGTAAAGGTACACAGTGACCAAAACGCCCACTAGACTTGAATACTTGACCGGATACCTGAAATCAAAGATGTTAAACCAAAATCGTGTGAAAATTGCTACAGAGAATAGCCTAAACAAGAGTGACAACAGTGCTTTTATTTCTGTCTCCCGAACAAGCGCAAAAGTAATGGACTGGGTACATTTTACCCAGTCCTCAGTGTTACGGCCGGCCAATAAAAAATATCTAAAGGCATAGACAAATGAAAACTAAAGCAATTGCTTTTAAGAAAGTAAAATCTATCACAGTGTGTGCAAGCGATAACAAATATCCGGACTAAAGCTAAATTTAGAATAAACTGCAAAAGGAAGAAAAGAAAGTCAGTGAAAGTCGAGGTAAAGAAAGCTGATTTAAAAATTTGGGCAAAAAAGGGCTACTAAGTACTGTGATATATCAATTCGGTGGGATATATTACTAAAAAAAAGGATGAAACAAGAAACCTGGTGATGTTAAGCAACTCCAAAGCTAGGAAAATTCCAGTGACTGGAACACGTGCAGAGAATATCTCGCAACGATGTTCTGCTTCACTACAACGGGTAAACAATTTCGTTTTCCGATTCTCGGTAAAATTAACCTAGAATATTAAAATTCTTGATGTAGCATTATGTTCCGTAAGATATCAAAAAATTTAAATAAAATTAAAACAAAGTAAAAATTCCATTTATTTAAAAATTACGAAATTCTTTAAAAAAAAGTGTATCCTCTTAGACTCTGTGCGATAGTATTGTATAGTATACGAAACCACAAATTGCAATTGTTCGTAAGGCTTTGACTTTATCATAAAGTAAATCGTATATATATATATATATATATATATATACATATATATATATATATATACATATATATATATATATATACATATATATATATATATACATATATATATATTAATGTAAGGGAAATATCGAGAGGACCACTTTCAAAACGGGTTTCTTCGACCCCTTCCTTCCTCTACGATTATAGGCTACCAGAATATAATTTACGGCTACCTTACTTTCATTGAGTCAACCAGCCTTTAATCTTGACTTTAGTGATTTAGATTGTCGACTGGTAACTGCCGGAATTCTTTCTCATCATGGAGTCTCTAGTGATTTCTAGCATTTGTCCAAAGCTTAGTTCCCCAATGGTGTCTGCCCAAGATTCAAACACAATGTGCGCGTCTCAGCATCTTCCTCGATTTTCATCTTAGCTAGATGATACTTAAAGTTTCCATTACCTTACAGTAAGGCAGCTTATATCTGAGCCCCTTGCCGGCCTTTCTACCAAATGTTAAACTTATACTTTATGCATTTGTAATTTCAAAATTTTATTGCTGTAGTTATGGGGTTTGAGTGTGAAATAATTGTTTTAATCAAACATAATAATAATAATAATAATAATATATAATAATAATAATAATAATAATAATAATAATAATAATAATAATAATAATAATAATAAATTATACTTTCTTTAATTTGCTTTATCTAAATTTTCAATATGTACTTATGTGTAGTTATAATTTCAACAATCTTTGTTTAAAATGCAAATTTTTTTAATAACTTATGTGGCCTCAATTACCAAACCTTAAAAATCTCCAAGGAATTGTATTGGAACAAAGAAAAAGAATTTCTTTTCAACAAAACTTCTATTGAAACAAATTTATCAATATATTTTGTAGATGAATATATTTATCATCTTTTGTCTTTTATAATCAAATTTTAAAACTAAAAACCAATAAAGGCTGCAAGAGAAGAGAAAGTCTCGTTTTAAACTCTAGAAATGAGTATTTCATACAATCAAAACCCAATAATTCTTCTTTACTTTCATTGGATAAATTAAAGTTTTTATGACTGCAGGTAACAGCAACGACAATACACTCACACACACATACACACACGCTTAACGCACACTTTAGTTAAAGAAGTAGAGTAGAGTAACAAGAGTAACACTTGGCCAACACTTAAAACTAACGTAGTTAATTTATGGTTCGTTAGGTCAAGTTTCTGTTTTTTGTCTTCGTTTGTTTGTTGGTTATCCAAAGAAAAACTTATTTTCCTTTTTGTAGCTGTTGATTATTTGAAGACTGAACTGTTAAACAAAAAACATCTAGATCCCTTAAGTGCTTGTCTTCTTGTTCATGTGCTTCTCAAACTTCCACACCACCTACTTACATTGATGTCTATCATTTTGGCCAAAGTTTATTTTATTGACCATATAACAAAATTATAAGGAAATTTCTTTTCACATCTTCTAAGACCTCTAACCATTTTCTCTTTGTCAATTTAAATATTTAAATACTTTCAATTCATCTTCGTCATTTTAGGTTTATTTATGGTT
The DNA here is from genome assembly GCA_949628195.1 of Phasia obesa. Classification (NCBI taxonomy): domain Eukaryota; kingdom Metazoa; phylum Arthropoda; class Insecta; order Diptera; family Tachinidae; genus Phasia; species Phasia obesa. The sequence goes on along the minus strand of OX451217.1, from coordinate 148,661,036 downwards.
ATTTTGGTTATTTATTTATTTTTTGGCCAATAGTGTACTTAACTCCTTCCATAAACTGGTCAATTCTATTCAATTGAGCCCTGTTTTGTTAAATGCTTGGTTTGATATTAAAAAGAAATTACAGTTCTGTTTAGTAAGGATTTTCCACACCTTGGCATTTTCATACAAAAGGGTCTGGCAAAAAAGGATAATTTCTTTTTGATTTGTAGACTCCACACAAATAAAAGAAAACAACACATTCGGTCAGACTCATACAAGTGTATTAACATACTCATGCATGTATATGTTTTTTAAGCTTATAAGGGTCATCTTTTCTTTTTTTTACATTTTATGTTCTGTTTCGTATTTGTGCATGTTTTCATTTTTTGCCTCGTAAACTTCAAAATTTTATGTTGATACTTAAGTCCTGCTTTTAAACTTTGGGTTCTGGAGTGTCCTTTTTTTTGATTTTTTTTATAGCTGAAGCAACAATCTATTCATTGTTGCTTTTTGAGCGAGTTTCTGGTCAACAAACTTTTTTCAAAAGAAAGTTAATCGTTGGTTGTTTGAGGGTTGTTGGTATTTTGCTTTTTTTATGGTCTGTTGTTTAAAATTAAGCACATTTTTCTTGTAATGGTGGCAAAAAGAATTTTAAGAAAACACCTTTTCTATTACAAAAGATTAAATTTTGTACTAACCAGCATATGTATAGATGGGGAAAGTTGACAGCATAGGAAATGTTAAATTAAGTTAACGAGATATAAACAAAATCAAATATTAAATAGAAATATTAAAATTGTTATATACATATCCTTATCCCAATATAGAATATATTTTTTCCGCAAAGATATCTTATTTTCAAGAGAAAGTGGAGAAAAAGCAGTGAAAGCACGCCGATTTTCTTCACCGATTTAAAAGTACTGCATACTTTAAGGGTCTTTTATTTTCGAAAGCATTATATTTTAAGCAATGTTGTGCAACAGAGGGCGCTGTTTTAAAATAATGAATAACTCACTCTGTCTTTTACAGAGTCTTACAATAATTTTTGAATTTTATATTAATATTAGACTTTTATCCAGCTTTGTGTGGGCACAGCTAGTAAATATATAACTTTATTTATATGTTTGTCAGTAAGCAGTAGGTGTCTACACCAGTAGATCGATCTTTCTGAAACTCTCACAGTTGGTCAGATAACTAGATTACTAAAACAGGTTACGTAATGTTTTAATATTTCTAGTAGGCGTGGCACTTGATATACAAATAAATATTTATCAGCATGTAACTTAGAACTATAACAGAAAGAGTCAAGTAACCTTCTAATTAAAAAGCATAGCCAAGCAAAAAATTGTTCGATTAGCACAGTGTGCGTGGTACTCCCTATACAAATTTAAAAACTATTATCGTGTACCTAAGGAACTATAATATATAGTGTTGAAGATGTATACAACACCCTTATTGGAATTGGCACAGTGAGCATGGTATTACCTATACAAAGTGAAAAATTATTATGACGTACCTATTATAGGTAGAGCCGCCGTAAAGTTCTGTACAAGTACCACGCTTATTGTGTGTAGTGGAGCATAAAACTGGCTGGATTAGAATAGTGGGCGTGGTACATAACATACAAAGTGAAAAGGAACTATAATAGATAGCGTTTTGAAATTTTGTATTTTGACAATAACGTTTTCGAGTTAAAGTATAGGTCGGTCGTAGGGATGGGTACTCCCATTTTTCGCTGTAGAACTTGTGGAGCTATGATAATTTTGATATTTTTTGCATAATTTGATGGGTTTGTAATTTTTCTCAGCCAACTGTGAATGTAAATTTATATTATTTAAAATATATTATCAATAGCATACTTTTAGGATTTATAAAAATTCACATACAAACAGGTTTGTTGTAACAACTCTGCTATCGAGAATTTTTTCCTGAAGAAAAACCTTCGGGTGGTACAGCTGTTGTTGAGTTGACAATCTTTGGCCGAGTAAGACTTGGGTCATTCTGGAGCGAAGATACAATTTTCCTGGTTTGTTGTATGAGGTGTTTTCTCTTTCATTTTATAATATTACCTTTTACGTTGTAGCGGTCACAGTAAATACATTCTGTGAGAATACGAGAGATGGACATCAGATCGATATTAATAGAACCCCATTGACACCCTTTGATTATGGAATCGTAAAGAGAATGTAACTTTCTACGTAGAAAAAAGAAGAAATCATAACTTTTAACACCAAACTTAAATAATTGCTAAATGTATTTACTTATTGGAGAACAAATTTTCGAACTAGTTCTGCTGTATTAGAAGTTTGAAACAAATTAATAAAAAATAATAATACTAAAATTTTTAAATTCAAAACTAACTTGAAATTTGAATTTATATCCATAATTTTTAAATTTAAAATTAAATCTAAATATTATTACACATCAATATGTTTTCCTAAACCTATATTATCTTTTGACGTACTCCAACAAAATAAAACTCGAAATATTTCCAAATAAACAATTTTCGTTTTGTTTTATATGCCAAATAAATGAATATAAATAATGTCCGTGTAAATTCCAAATAAAAATATTCAGAGATCAGAATAAATTTGAAACAACATCAATATGTTGTATTGGGGAATTTTCTATTAACACCACAGTTGGAATTTATTTTCATTAATTTATAGACACAAGTCCTTATAAGACATTAGGTAAGAGCAAAAGTAATTTCTGATATTAAAGTAAAATAATGCATAAATTAATTATTTAGTTTTAAGTTTTTAATTATAAAGAGATAAATTTAAAGAGATAAAATAATTAAATTTTTATATTAAATTTCCATATATTCTTTCAATTGAAACTACCTTGTAGATAGATTCGATGAATGCTAATGACGGACGTAGCTGTCTAGAAAATGCCTTACATTCTGCTGGTGTCTAAATTTTTTATCTCTTTACAATTAAGAACTTAAGCCTGAATAATGAATTTATTTATCAAAAATAGTTTAAATAAAATTAAAATTCATGTAAAATAATACATATTTAGACGATACTAAAAACACTGAAACAATAACAATTTAAAATTGTTATGTAATAAAACTGGAGTGGCCTACACTCAACTTTACCATACCAAATGGAAACAGTTTTTTCATGGATATATTACATAAAGAAAAGTTCAAAGTATATTCGAATCGAAAAATTAATTATTTTCGGTTTGGGGTGTTAGGTAAACTACCCCTTGCCCCTTCCCGATTATGGCCAAAATTTATATAGCTCTTCATCTCCATAAACCAAAGGCACATACTGAATTTCATTTTGATATGTCATACGGTATGACCAGTAGAGCGTTTACAAAATTTGGGGGTAAGGAAACTACACCTTACCCCCTCCTGATTATGCCCAAACACTATACAGCTCTTCATCTCCATATACCAAAGGCACATACTAAATTTCATTTTGATATGTCAAACGGTACAAACTCCACAAAAATATGTAGCCTTTATTCAACCCCTGGGACTTCTCTACTAAAAATTCAGATCGTAATAACAACGCCATCTATCGGATCTAATCTATAAAGTCCATGACTAGGAGTTTACAAAGAAAATACTTCTTTGATATCGGTTGAATAAGTTCAGGATTTTAAATATACGAACGAAATCACGTGATTTTTATATCTTAAATTTTTCAAAGATTACATCACATCGATCTACTCTCAGCTTGGAGTGATTTTGGAGATACAACATCTAAGAGCACCTTTTGTCGTCTCCTAGCGATATAACTGAATATCGTGGAATAGAGTTAATCCAGATTATAACTATTTTTGTGCCAAACTTCATCTAAATCGCTACAATATTATTATTAGTATTTCCTAACAAACATTTTGTAATTTTTTTTACCTAAAAGTTATGAATGAACCTTTTCCCCAACCCTATATTTTAATATAAAAAATCATGTGTTATATATGGTCTTTAGATTTAGATGATTTAACAGCGGCTGCAAATCATCACTGTAATATTTAACGCGCCAGTTGATGTTTTATTATTAAACATGAAGTTTCTCTTCCTTCGCCTTCTTTCCCCTAAACACAATTGCACTGTTTTCTTTGTTTTTCATCCTAAAAAGAAAGCAGACAACTCAATATAGAACATTTTACACAGACATATTCACTTTTATGAGTTTATGAATTTAAATATGTTATAGACACAAACACATTCTCACTATGAATATTTATAACGAAAGGACTTTAGATGCCCTGTAGTTTTATAGACACGAAGTGACCGCCATTTCTTAGTCTTACAGTAGTCTTAGTTACCGTTTAGTCGATAGATGTCTTGTTAAAAAAGTGTTAAGACTATTTTATCCTTTTTTTGCCTTTTTAATCCAATCCCAATCAATCGAAAGTAAAATAAGTACGATGGTACAGTACAAAAAGTGTCATCACGTAAAAAATCCATCACACAAAAACATTGCAAGTGAGTAGACTGATAACAAGAAACATTTTTACACATTATTGTTCTACAGGGTATTGTAAGGACGACTAAAAATAAGTTTACATTCATCTTCCAACACATTTGTACATGTATTGCAATGAACGTGTAGGCATGTGTGATAAATTATCTTGTGTATTGGTTTTTATTTAGAAAATATTTGTTTTTAAATAAAACGTAAAGCGTATTATGTTCAGCAAGAGCAAGTGATTGCCAGGAGTAAGTGTTGATAGAGTTCTTAGTGTAAAAGTGTGTTGTTGGGTGTTTGGACGTGTTGATGGAGTCTGTGACAATGATGAGTTATTGAAGTTAAAAGTCATATTCATAAAAATTGTCGTATGTCTTAGGATTTACTTTTGAAATAGATAAATAAATGGGAAAGCATTAAAGGAAGGGGAGACAACGAGGGTTTATTTTCCAAGAAATTTATAGGATTTGTTATAAAAATTATTTGAAAATCTTTAGTTTTAAGTTTAAGTCTATATTTAAAAACAAACGCACAACGATGCATATAAAATAAACTTGCAAGACATTATACTCAACTTAAATAATGAAGCCTCTATATACAATGATTGATATTCGAACAAACTACTGTGGGCAGGATATAATATTGGGAAACCTTGTATTAATTTTGTTAAGGTACCAAAGAGTATCGTAAAGCTACCGAGCTACGATAAAAAAATAGGAAACAAAAGGTGGAAAGTTAAATACAAAGTCGTCATTTCTCTAGATTAACACAAAGACTGGATGTTTACTGTAGTCAAGCTGGAAGCTTTGCAAGGATACCTGCACTCTCCAAATATGACATTTTTAATGACGATCTTATATAAAATACAGCTGATCTTTCAAAATGTTACAGTGTTTATTGCTTGGTAGCAGCAAGATGGCGACAATTGAAACATACTTATTGCCTTCCTGCAGCACGGATGTAATTCTAGCTTAATTTTTATGGCGCACAAGTAAGTGTGGAAGGTTTAAGAGCTAAATGAGACCAGGATATGGTTCTCAACTATGAAAATAAAAGCGGAGAAGAAAATTTCATAACAACAGTGAAGAGCGAAATGATCAACAAAAACTTAAAAGTATATAAGACTACACTAGCTCACAAAGTATTATTTTTTAAAGATTACCAGCGAAATAGCATTTAAAATAAAAAAGTAAAGATAAGACTGGTTCTTTAAATAACTAAAATAACACATCACACAACTCTAAGTACTATTGTAACGATAAAATATATTAAAAAATATATGTATATAAAATTTAAAAGCAATTAAATCCATTTGATATTAATAGAATTTAAAACAAAAAATACATATATGATTACCTTTATTCATTCGATTCACTCAATCTCATTCAAAACAAATCATGTACAACAACACCCTATAAATACATTATTAATTACAATGATTGAGAATCCTGTGACTTAATTTGATTGAAATGAAAAATAAAACTCAGGAACTATACACTCCGATGAAATTCAATACCATGGAGTAAACGTATGCCAGCAGACAATGGTCATGATGTGTCCATAAAAGCTTTACACAACCTCTATAAAAGAAAAAAAATAAAACAAAAGAAACACGTCAAAATAAAACTGCCCTTAGCTGGACCTTTAAATTTAGTGGGGCGCGAAAAACATGGCAACATCAACAATAAAAACATCCAACAAAAAAAAATAAATAAAAAAAGAGTTCAATTTATTTTGCCTTTAAACAATTGCTCAGTGTCATAGCAGATTCTTGTCTGTTGGCCATGAATAAACAAGCAATGAAAAAAGGAAAAATCTGAAAAGCAAAAGCTTTTTGTCTAATGGAACTCATGCGTGGTTTTGTTCCCGCTGAATTAAATTTCAATATATTTTTTCACGATAAAAATAAATACGCGTAACACTCATTCAACGGCTTAACTTATGCATTGTACTCCACAATGATGACTGACTGACTGGCTGACTGACTATTTAGTGGACTCACTGACTGACTGATTCGGTGGCACTGTTTCGTCGATTTTATTTAAATCGAACATATTATTTACCTTATTTGAAAGCCTAAAAGCGAAAAACAAGAAGCAAACAGCGAAAAAGAAAGAAGTCCAGGCGGTCATTAAAAAGGCACGTGTTACACAAGCACGTGTCTTGCATGAAATGTAAAAGGATTCGTTGCTTTTCAATAAAAATGTACAAAAAAGAATTTTAGAAAATATCCTTGTTTAAATAAATATTTATAAAAGCGCATAAGTTACAAGAAAATATTCACTTAAAATTGGTTTGTAATTGTTTTTCAAGCTCATTAGAAAAATAGATTTGTTTGATGTCCTTTCACGCAACAAACTAAGTTTGTTTGCCTTAGAATGGGTTTACACTAACAACTAACAATACTTCAAACCACCGTTTACATTTGTAAGTCCTTTTGTTAAAAGTGTCCTATTGTTGTCTAGATGTAATTTATATTTGTGTTTGATTTCAAATGCCTGGCATTCACCATAACAAAAACAAATAGTAATTTTTCTATTAATTCATGTTTGAAAGTGATTTTTCTTCATTTGATTTTGGGTTAATGTTAATTTTCTAAGCAAATACTTGAAAGTGTGAGAGTATTGTGTTAAACGTGTCCTTTTTGACAGAAATTTTTTAAAATACACATTAATTTATTTACTGGCTCACCAACAATGTGTAGTATGTTAATTTGTTATAAATTGTTTTGCGACAATGGCGCTTAAATAAATAATAGGTCACGCTTTCAAGGGAAATGAAAAAAAAAATATGATTCCGTTAAACAACGATTTTATTTTTAAAAAATTTAAATGCTTAGTCTCCTTCGAAAGAATATTGAAAAAAGATCAAGCATATATTCTGATTTTGTGGTATGGAGCAAGAGGTTTAAGTAAAGCTAAATAAATGTTTCACTTGATTCCCGGTTTAATGATGTAATTGCCATCCTCTGCATACCCACAGAATCAGAGTATTTATTTGAAACATAATTTTTTATAATTTCTTTCTGTGTATATAATTTTCAAATTCTAGTGCGAGCGTACATTTTGGTCCTTCGAACCAGAAAAATAAACAACAAAGTTAATCTATTGTGATTTACACAAGAATATTTTTCCAAATAATAAAGCTTTTGAAAGGATATGGGACTAATTCTTGGTAGATTCTGTCCATTTTGCTGACCCTGAGAAGTGAAAAAAGCTCTCATTTAAATAAATTTGATTGAAGTTATAACCATCTAGCGTCATAATTTTTTAATGATTATTTGCCAAATCTTCCCGCTAGTATCTTCTGATATTTTATGTCGATCAGATAAATCTCTACAGTTTTACTTAAGAATATTTATAAAAATCAGTTTTACTTGAAGTCTTCGATGTGGCGGATTATTTCAGCTAGAAAATTTGCTCTTTTCCGCTGAACCATGTGGATTCCGTCTCTTATAATTACGATAAATCTGTTGTACAATATATCTAGCTAATAGGTACTAGCTACTAGCTATGCTCAACAATGCGTTTAAGGCGTTTTGGATTTTTGATAGAACGTGGAGGCCTATTAGTTTTTCTTGATCGATGTTTCTGTTGCGCATGAGAAGGTAATTCCAGAAGGGTTTTCGGTTACTTAGCACCAACAATATGCAGCAGCACTTAGGAGATGATAGCTATTTATGGGGATGGAACTATATAAAAAGGGTTTCCAGGATATAGTTTCAACAAGGTCATAAATTATCATAAAGGCCCATTTTGAACTCTCAGGAGAGCACACTTTATTGTAAATGCGTTGTGCTGAATCTAAAAAGAGTTATTCTAAGCAGTAAAGAAGCAGTACACTAAAATTGTTTTCGTCATACGAACGTTACTGCTATAGAACGAATATTAATTGCAGTATCCATGAAACAGTGAGACACATCCTCACTTGAATCGGTTTTGTATGCGCTCTTTCACTGATAGGCAATTTCGACCTTGTACGCGATGTAGGGCGGTACCTGGTTAAATATAGGTGGTAGAAATAGGAAGAAGAACAGATGGAGTTTCAAAAAACCAAAGAACTCGAATGCGCCTATTGAGACTTGCAACATGTGTTTCGGTGAAAAACATCAAGAACATCCGATTCCATAATAATTGCATATAAATCGACCTGACTGTCATTTGTTTTAATGTGAGCATACGACATTAGGCCTAATTAACTTCAGTTGGTGCATCCACCAACATATTTATTGTTCAAGCAAATTTAGAACCTGGTTCAGGAGCTGTTGACATTCTAAACTCCACCGTACTATTGACGGCATCCGTTGCCATGCAACAACTCATTTGTTTAAAAATTGCCTTGGCTGCGATTTATGTCCAAACCACAGCCATCACTTTACTCTACCCAAAGTTTCTCACCTATAACTGCGCACAGGTTTCAGTACTTGGACACTGGTCAGACCATTTCGGGAACTGATGCACCAATACCCAGAAGCGACCGCGTGATGAATTGAATATTTCTAAGACAACAGCCCAGGATAAGTTATAAGATCTCTTATTACTTCCTCATTGACCTAGTCAACAACCGGCTTCGTCTATAATTGGTTTATATTTTAATTGCAAATATTGCTGCCTTCTTCAAAAATTACCAGGGTTTTAAATAACAGGTTTTAAAGGACGAAGATCTGAATATTGAAATATGGTACAGTTTTGACATGCAGCATTTATATAACTGAAGTGTTTTAACTTTTGCTCAAGTAATTTTTAATTTACTCGCAGATAATTCACATTTTATGATATATCTTTTTAATACATATATGTATGTATATTTTTGATTCCTCCTCCCTTTTTTTAATTTATTAATTTAAATTCCAATTGCCGATTTATGTTTAAATGTTCAAAAAGCATCAAGCTCTTGTCGCATAAAATTTCCATTAAAATGCGGAAAATAAAAATTAAATATAAAATTGGCATTTGTTAAATTTAATAGTCTTTATATGAGTAAAATAATAAAAGCGAAAAATCTTATTTAAAAAAACGAAACATTAAAAATACTTTTCATTGCTTTTATACACCTCATGCATGCATCCATTCACTCTCTCTCTGTCGTCTGAGCAAAATGATATAACAAGCGTTAAATAAAATACCGAAATCCAATACAAACAATTTCATCCCTATTAAACAAATTGCTTTCAATGAAAGAAAAACCTTTTTGCGAAAAATAAAAGAAACCCGGCAACAATAACAACAATAATTTCATTTCACTACGTTTTACAATCTCTCGTAAAAATAAAACTGAAAACTTAATGTCTGCTTAAAAATCCATTTTTTTATTTATTCTCCTTTTTTTTTTTTTTAATTTGTTACGATATGAAAAAATTTAATAATTCTAATTTAAAATACATTTTTATTTCATATCTGAAAAATAATGCTTCATTTTAAATGGCCCAACGAGAGCATGAATGTAATAGGAGAGCTTCATAAAATCAAATCTAAACGTCTCAAATAATAATTTTTTTTTAATGTTCTACACTTTTACTTTAAATCGCTGCCTTAACAAGACTTCTTTTTTTTGTCTTTTAACCATAACAGGATAGATATGTGGCAATGGCCTGCCCACCACCTTGTTCAAATGTCATTGTTAACCAGCGCAAGGGAATTTATATTTTCTCCAAGTCATAAATAAGGTCTACAAAATTGTAAGATTAATGATTGTTGTTCAAAAAGAAAATTGCAAATGTAAATAAAAATGAAAATAAAAAATAAATAAAATGTGTAAAAATCCCATTTAAATTAAAAATCGTAAATGATAATAAAAATCTATTGGAAGCTGTCATGACAATAAAGTAATAAAAAACGATTTTTAACTGTGATAGGAAGTATTGTTTGCATCAGTTACGCTTAAACTCCACTTTGTAGCATTTGGACAAAACAAGTGAAATAGCGCTGGGTAATTTCGAGCAAGTTAAAATTTTCTTTTTAAACGATTTTCTTTTTATGATGAATATACATAGAAGTCCTTCGAAAGTTCATGCCATTCAAAAGATTAAATAGCTTGAATTTATAAAAATAAAGTATATCAGGCTAAAAAAACAAAATGTAAAATTTCTTTTACAAACAAAAATTTTCTGCACCAATCAAAGGTTTTAAATTAAAGTTCAATTAATTTTTTAATTGATTCATATATATTTGTTTAAAATAGAAAAATAAACCTAATTAAAGAAGTAATTGAATCAAATAATTATTTAATTATATTTTAATCTGAAACTAATTTAAACCTTTAATTGGTAAAAATATTTTTTTCTGTGTACTGACCATCACGATCTTTAAAAAAAAAAAAATTATAAAAATAATTTCACCACACAACCTTATCAAAAAAGTAATGACTTTCATCAGTCGATCAGTGAACTGAAGGTTTAACGGTTACACCAATCAAATAACAGCTGAACTCATATAATTACTATACAATTGACTCGTCGTAACTTAGTGTGCTGTAAGTACTCCACTGTTACCTCCTCGAGATGCCAGTTTGTAAGAGGTTTTCCCTCTAAAGAACAGGCTAAATTAAGTCGCGGGAACTCTTAGTTTTAATAGGCATACTTTTCTATATACAGCTCCTCTTTTTCTCTTTACGCGGAATTTTATGAATTCTAAACTCAAACAGAACCATGAGAATCCAGCAAAGATAGGCAAAAACACGCCGCAAGAGGTGGACAGGTAAATAAAAGTACTCCGGTTCTTATTAACCGGGAAATATAGATAAAGAAAATCTCGCAAGAAGTGGATAGCGCTTCTGAAGCAATAGCCCATTGACAGAAGGTTAAATAATCGAAGTATCGAAGCTAGATAAATGCGTTAATGAAAGGACAAGAAAAGTCAAGTACAATCTGCCCATGATGAAAATCGAAGAAGACAATACTTGCAGAGCCTCTTTTAAGGGGGCATAGTGTACATACCTTAGCCGTATTAGGCTAAGGGCCGCTCGCCGACACATATGGGAGAATTTTTCCATAGATAAATTTTGGCAATTGCGCGAGAACCTGTGATGAGGTAGAAAGTCGATAGTTACCAGACAGTATTAAACCACGTCGACAGTAAAAGCAAGTGATACAACGATACTCAATTAAAATGAGGTAACTTGAAATTACAAAACGTGTACCAAAATTTATTAAAGAACGAAGATGTTAGTGACCGAAAACGATCTCACGTTAGGGCTGGTGGAGAATTAAGTCTAACGAAAATCTTATAAAACTACCCTTATTCGCGGTGAAACATCATACGCCAGTAAGTGGGGCCTGGATACCTATTGTTCTTCAGTTTAAGACTTTCATGTGTAAGACAGGACTCGGCGCAAACGGACTTGCTTTTTCATATACCTTGGATGATCACTATGGAACTCTCAGCCTGGTAACTGGCGAAGAGATAAGCCCTGATTTTGATCTCCAGTAAAATAATATGGGAAGATCCAGAAATAGACTTAGGGGTGAGAATTATCCCACAGGAAATAAATATTACATGAGCGTGTCTTTTTAAGGTACTAAGCTTATATGTACATACTCTGCGTAAAAAATATCAGAACATAAAGATTGGCAGTGAAACCTATAAATGTGACATAGGAAATAACTTTGCTTGCAAGAAAATAGGCTGGTAATTATGTACGCGATACACAATATTGAAAACTTTATTATCTGACTAAAATGACAATCGTGGTAGATGATGTTTTTTAGACCTTCTCTGGTTGAGGATGGGACGACAGCGCATGTAGTTTGTAAAAATCTAGCATTAGTAGCTTCGTACTCATCACTGAGGAACGAAAAAAAAACCCATATGTTTACTCCACTCCAGACCTGCAGTCGTAAAATTGAAAATTTTAAAAGTATTTTTCGACATTGGCATTTAAAAAATATAAGTAATATAATCCCCAGATTCCTAAGATAAGCTAAGATAGTTTTTTTTGTTTCTCCCCTGTTTTTATTTTAAATAACACCATGACCAATAAACCCAAAATTTTCTAAGTTTTCCGCAGTTACATTCCTGCTGTAACTTACCGCAGTAAGTTACAGCGTGTTGACAACACTTGCAGAATATAGAATTTTGTTATCAAAATAAAGTGTTCTGTTGTGACATCAAAGCAACTACTTTGGCGTTTGATGGTCAAAATTAAGACGAATGGTTCATACGCCACATAACGTAAGATCTGTCAAAGACACATACGCAGTTTTTATAGCGTGGTGCACTAGAGATAGTTAATTCCGCATCATGTACAAAATTCGGTATGATGTCTCATTATTTGATTACGTGGCTGTGAGGGGTTAAGGCGACGCTATAGACTATTTAAGGACATCATATCATGCAGAAGTCGCTTAGTTTGCCCTCTGATATTTGCATTTTAACTTTATTAGCCTTTTTCTAGTGGAATTTCCCTAAAACGTAGGTCAGCGCTAATAAATCATAAATGAGGGGTGTCTCCTAGTTAAAATAAGAAGCTCTATATAGAGAAGTCGCGGCGGCCAGTAAAACGGCATCATATTTTCAATGTAATGTTATTGAAAGACTATGTAAATAAAGCAAATATTCATTGGCACCCCACATGCCACTTACAACTTAAAAAATTTGTCATATATAGGTAAAGAACGAAAATTAATATGTTGCCTTGTCCTACGCCTTACCTTGCATGGCAGCAGGTTATATTGCAAAAATTTGCACATTTGTATTATCAAATCTTTTATTTATTGTAGTGCATCCAAGTTTAGATTTGTCAGATGCATGTCTCTTGTTAGAGGACTTCTGTAAACCTGTTCCTATTAGAAATTCTTTGAATTTTTCCACGTATTTATGTGTTTGATATTATTAACTTCCAAAACATATGTTTCAGGTTCGTCATCCTTTGGTGTTGCTTAACATATAATCGTAGAAATAAAAAAAATAAAACAAAATGTTTATACACTAGAGACAGTTTAACTTCAATTTGTCAGAATCAGACGAAAGCAACAATAACAACAACAATAACTAAGTAATGTGTTGCAAAACAACAAAAAGTACTTAAGGAAAATGGGTACAGTGTCGAAGTAAAATGAAACAAATTTCAAAAATAAATAAATCATGTATAAATCTTTTAATTATACGATAAAATCTTTACCTTTCAAGTTGAGGAATTTGCTGATAAAAAGAGGAATTAACATTAGGATGATGAGCAATTTAAAATAAAGGGAAGGGGAGAAAGTTTCAGAAATAAGTTGGGTTGTGAACTAAATTGTGATGACCATTTATTTTGTTTGTCACTGTCTCCCTACTCATGCACTTTTAATCAAACATATGAATTTTTCGTAGTAAAATGTTCTCCTTGGAAATCCTGTTTGTTACATAAGCGAATATATTGCCAAAAACATACAACATAATTAGAAAGATAACAAATTTATTTATTTTTTTGTTGTGATAATTATTCTCTATTTTTTCGTTAAGCATCTTTTAAGGACAATGAGTCGTTTAAATGTATGTGTGAGTCTGTGTGAGGCTGTGTGTGTACTACATCGTTTGTTTGGTTGCCAAACATCAATTAAATATTTTTTGTCACTGGCATTTACACCTGAGCTCATTTTAATTACTCCGGGTAACAAACATGTTTATGGCAGAGGGGGTAAATATAAAATAAAGTCTATTAAAATATTTAATTCATGCGACAATTAAATTAAATCCTTCTAAAACAGATGTCATTACATGAACGTGTAATTAAATAAGTGTTTTGTTGTCTGTTTTATTCATGGCTGGCGTTTTTAAATTGAAAACTAACTAAATAATAAAAATCAATGATTTGGAATTGAAATGTTGGTATTTGCCAATTTATGCTAAAGCAACTTTATGATTTTAAAGGATGTGCCCCGCCCCTTAAAAAGCAAAAAAAAAATACACAAACGCATATTTTTTATTTTGCACAAAATTTGCATAATTTTGCAAATTTCGCCATCATATGCCAGTTTGTATTTTGTTATTATTACCATAACAAAAAGTTAATGCAAAAGCGAATGAAAAATATAAAATACCATGTTTACGGTGGTGTTACAGCACAGCACTTGTTTTTTTTCTCTTTTTTCTGTTTGACAATGGAGTGCGTAATATGCTTCCTGGCAACTGGGTAAAGTCTGCGAGCAAGTAAATGTAAATGTTTGTCTATTATTTGCATACAATTACAAGGATACGCAGGATATATGATCTCGTAAATAAATGGAGCGTATGCAAATTTGTAACTTGATTTCCTAATTTGCTACCAATTTGTTTCTTTAGTGATTTTTCGTTTGGTTTTCTTTTATATTATTTCCATTATTGTTTTGTCTACAGCAAATTTATATTATTTTATTTTTTTTTTTATTATTTCTCTCCTGTATTTTATTGAGCTGGATTTTTTTCAATTTAGCTGTTGGGTTCAATAAGTTAATTTCAAGTGCATTCCATTCTTGAAGTATTAAAATACAAATAACTGACAATATCCTGCCGGCTAACAGTGAAATGTAACACCAAAGGGGAGGTTGATAATAACAAAAAATTAACATGAAAATATTTTTTTCGAAATTGATACACAAATTAAATGTTTAAATATATAAACAATTTCGTTTCAGGCCTTAAGTTATTTTGGATTTTTTTTTTAATTTTAGAAAACAGTGATTGAGTAATATGAAATAAATATCAGAAAAAATATTATTAATTATATCAACGGTTTTCTTCTGTTAAATGAAATAACTGTAGTAGAAAATTAAAAATTCGAAGATAGGGAGCTGAAATCCCAACTATGATCAAAGCCCAACTATCAGGGGATCAGAAAATGCATTTCAGAAAGGCAGCTCTGAAAACTCAAAGTCAGTCCAACCAACACTCGAGGAAGGGGGTAGTTTAAAGCTGTAGCTGAAAGAGGTTGAGGCGGTTGCATACGTTATGTTTAGAAGTCCAGCGCTGACTGTTATTACACTGACAAGAAAAAGGTGCTTGTATACAATCATAGATCCTAAACTGTATCACTGCTTTGCTGACAGAACAGGTTACTTCAAATATTGCCTGACTGAGATTAGAGTCGAGGAGGAGGATACCTCGAAGCTTTAGATGACAGAGGTTAAGACTGTGTTTAAATGTCCAGAACGGACTATTATTACACTGCAAATCAAAGCTTGAGCTAACAGGAACTCAGCAAATCAAAAGCCATAAATCATTTAAGCCGGTATTCAGTATCAACCATTCATTGAAACTCGGCGATAAGTAAAGAAGTCGATTTAAAAAGATTTTCATAACGATGTTCCGCATAGCAGATTGGTATAAAAGCGGCTAAAAATTAAAAATATAACAAGAGCAAAAACAAGCAACAAGCATATAAATAAGACTCCGCAGACTGAATACACGCTGGCTGTCACAGGTTGAACTCTGACACAAAGGCTAATCTCCGGCCAGTATATCATTGTATTTTTGGTTCATATCTCGACTAAGTTGCATGCAACCACTGGTTAAATGATTTGTTGGCTTTTTGTAAAATTTACGAAACCTGCCTCCTTGTGGTTGCTGCTGATGTACTTTTGATGATGGTGTTGCATTACCGAGGGTTCGGCCAAGAAATAAGGCGATAGCTGCAGATGGGTCCAGCAGACTTATGGGTATGATGCTGGCGACTGGCGTTTACCCTAAGCTTGCACGCATAATAGATGACATGAGAAAGGTTACAGTAGGTGATGGGACTCCTTATGTAGAATATGAAATTAAAGAGAACTTTGATTCACCACGGTTCATTCCCGCCGTTTACCTGCTGTTCCAGATTTTGCTGAAGCAAAGTAGGAGCCAGGGTATTTTTTTACGAAAAGGATCAGTTTTAACCGCATGTCATCACGACACCTTCTGTACTTTTTTAGGGAAAGGTACTATTTGAAAGCAGGTATTCACAAATGGCTCTCATATACTTTGTTGCATTCCCTAGGGTTCGGCCAAGAAAGAAGACGATATCTGTAGGTGGATCCCAGTTCACTGTCAACGAACTTAAGAATATTAAAAGCAGAATTATGGATATGAAGCTAGCTACTGGTGTTGAGCCTGGGCTTGATCGCATAGTAGATGACTTCTAATAATCCTTTAAGGTAGTAGATGCGGCTCACGGCTTTTTCCCGTCGTTTCCGGTGCTGCTCCGATCCTACACGGGCTTTTCCAGCAATCGGAAGACAGTTTTACCCGAATGTCCTTACTACACCTCCCATACCTTTCTAATTGGTGGAGAAGATTTTAACATTTTCTCAGCAATTCTATTTTGAAGGTATAAAAATCCTATAAAACTTTTAAATACTTGAATCCTTAAAAAGGAAATATCAAATTGAAACTACATTTAGCAGGTGTTTTTCACAAAATTTTATGTCTTAAATCGTTAAATAAGAAAAGTCTAAAATCTATTTATTTATTTCTTTGTTTTCTCTGTAAAATAAATTATACTTGCAAAACACATTCAAAATGATTATGTTCATAAAATTATTTGTTAAGCTGTCATTTACACTTAGAGTGTAAATATTATTAAAATCATAAAAATTGCGATTAATTTTTTCCAATGCAGACCGTAAGCTAAAACACAAATGCTTCTAAGGGTGAGTAAAGAGAAGAATGGTTTGCAACTTTTATTTTATTTTTTTTTTCTTCTTGTCTTTGTTGTTGACTAATAACACTTTTTTGTTTGAATTTTTTAAATCAACCATTTACTATACAAATATTTTAAGCGTTAAATACCATCATAAAAATAAAATTTTTCTCGTCTTTTCAATAGTAAAAAAATCAGACTACACCTGTGACCACAATTACTTTGGCAAGGAAGTTTTAGAAAAAAAATTCTGGCACTTGTTAAAAGAAAAAACCTGATTTTGTTTTAATATAAATTAACATAAACTTTTACCATTTAAAAATAGAATATTTGTTGCCAGCAATTTTTTAAATGAAAAATTTTTTTAAGGCCAATTTTCTGACACTTTTTTTGGTCCTTTTTCTCGTTAATACCTGTTTTACTACGTGTCGACATTTATAATTAAATCTTTTACGTTTTTTTTCATTTTCTATGGAAAAAGTTTTTGGGTTTTGCTATTTAATAGAGATTTTTCTTTTTCTCATATAATTAAATAATGTTTTCTTATTTTGTATAAGTGACAAGGGTCTTAAACAACTCAACTTTCGTTAATGAATTTATGTTTAATTTAAAATAACCTAAGCAATTTCAACAGATGTGTTGCATTAAGAATTAGTTAAAGGAAATCTTGAGAATTAATTAAAAAAGTGATGGTATAAAGTCAATAAGATTGATTATTTTAAAGATATAAAGTAATAAAACGTTTTATAAAAACTTAACACTACGCAAATATTATGTAAGATAAAAAAGATAATTTCTACATATAGTGTTTGAAATATGAAAATTTTTCTTGTTGCAATAGTAAACTCCTTTTAAATTTACCCATCGATTTATACGTTTCTATAAGAAGTTACAACTGCAGTAATAATTTCTTCGAGCTTAGTTTTAAATATTACTTAATAAATTATTAATATTCTAAAGTCTACTAGACTCCATCTGTTCCCCTCTTAGTGCTATGTCGTACTTTACAATGTCTTTCTACTTATAAAATACTTACGACCTCCAACACTTTTCTTTGGAATATTTTTTTAATACTCCACCTTATCAATCCACCCAAAAGAGTTATTACTGTAAAACTAAATGTTTCTATAATAGATAGCCAGCAACAGAATTAATCGAGCTAACAACGTAAAAGATCCATAAGAGTTCTAAGTGGTACTCCACCAATACAGTTAACACAACCACAACTTAAATATGTGCTGTTGAAAACAAAATCGAATACAAGATACAGGCCTGTTTATCTTTCTTTAAGAGTTTTCTCACTCTCTCTCTCTCTCTCTATCTATCGCTATCGAAAGCGAGAAAAGACTCGAAGGAAGATAAACATCTCTGTTTAACCCTAAAAAATAATGACGTTGGCACGTGAGTTGTATATTACAAGTTTCGTTTTTAAACGCTTATAAGTATCTTCTTATAATGATCTTCTTTTTTATTAAAGTTATAAGTTCTAGATAATATATTAGTACATATAAAGAATTCTTTGGCTAGACTATAAAAGATATAAACATATAAAAGATTTAATTTCTTAATAAAAATAATTTCAAAAGCAAAAATATAATCAAATAGTTTGACAAATTAGTTGCTAGTTGCATATGTATCGCCTATACCCAAAAAAAGTCGGTCAATATTTACTAGCTTTTACTCAAGCAGGATACCAAACAAGATTTTAAAGAAACTACTGAAAAGTACTAAGAGACTTTATTGGAATCGTGCAGTTGCTGTAAACCAGAAGAAATTTTAATTATTATGTGCTGTTTATGTAACCCAATTGAATAAAACGTCTAGAAACGCTTTTCATACAAATTTCCTAGACGAATTGTTCAATTGGGTTACATAAACAGCACATTAAACAGATAATTAAGTCGTTATCGTACATCCTCACCCAAAGTTTCAAGACTATAATTCTCTAGGTACGCGATAATAATTTTTCACTTTGTATAGAAGGTACCACGCCCTCCACTCAAATTCAGTCTGTATTTCTCTATACAATTGATCTTAATATGGGGGTTACTGACGCAAAATTCTAAGGCGCTACCTATTGCAGTTTTATAGATACAGGATAATAATTTCATCATACCTATTATAGTCGGTACCACGCCAACTATTCCGGTTATAACTCATGAACCAATACACATACAGAGACCGTCACAGATTTTTGTCCTTTTTTCGATTAGACGCTATTTTAAGAAGATACAGCAAAAATAAGATTTTACTATAAAAAAATAGATTTTTTATGAAAAATATAGGTCGTCACAGATTTTTGTCCTTTTTTCGATTAGACGCTGTTTTAAGAAGATACAGCAAAAATAAGATTTCCTATAAAAAAAGATTTTTTATGTAAAATATAGGTCGTCACAGATTTTTGTCCTTTTTTCGATTAGACGCTGTTTAAAGAAGATACAGCAAAAATACGATTTTCATATAAAAAATAGATTTTTTTATAAAAATATAGGTCGTCACAGATTTTCGTCCTTTTTTCGATTAGACGCTGTTTAAAGAAGATACAGCAAAAATACGATTTTCATATAAAAAATTAGATTTATTTATGAAAAATATAGGTCGTCACAGATTTTCGTCCTTTTTTCGATTAGACGCTGTTTAAAGAAGATACAGTAAAAATAAGATTTTCATATAAAAAAATAGATTTTTTTATGAAAAATATAGGTCGTCACAGATTTTTGTCCTTTTTTCGATTAGACGCTGTTTAAAGAAGATACAGCAAAAATAAGATTTTCATATAAAAAAATTGATTTTTTTTATGAAAAATATAGGTCGTCACAGATTTTCGTCCTTTTTTCGATTAGACGCTGTTTAAAGAAGATACAGCAAAAATACGATTTTCATATAAAAAAATTGATTTTTTTATGAAAAATATAGGTCGTCACAGATTTTTGTCCTTTTTTCGATTAGACGCTGTTTAAAGAAGATACAGCAAAAATAAGATTTTCATATAAAAAATAGATTTTTTTATAAAAATATAGGTCGTCACAGATTTTCGTCCTTTTTTCGATTAGACGCTGTTTAAAGAAGATACAGCAAAAATACGATTTTCATATAAAAAATTAGATTTATTTATGAAAAATATAGGTCGTCACAGATTTTCGTCCTTTTTTCGATTAGACGCTGTTTAAAGAAGATACAGTAAAAATAAGATTTTCATATAAAAAAATAGATTTTTTTATGAAAAATATAGGTCGTCACAGATTTTTGTCCTTTTTTCGATTAGACGCTGTTTAAAGAAGATACAGCAAAAATAAGATTTTCATATAAAAAAATTGATTTTTTTTATGAAAAATATAGGTCGTCACAGATTTTCGTCCTTTTTTCGATTAGACGCTGTTTAAAGAAGATACAGCAAAAATAAGATTTTCATATAAAAAATAGATTTTTTATGAAAAATATAGGTCGTCACAGATTTTCGTCCTTTTTTCGATTAGACGCTGTTTAAAGAAGATACAGCAAAAATACGATTTTCATATAAAAAATAGATTTATTTATAAAAATATAGGTCGTCACAGATTTTCGTCCTTTTTTCGATTAGACGCTGTTTAAAGAAGATACAGCAAAAATACGATTTTCATATAAAAAATAGATTTATTTATGAAAAATATAGGTCGTCACAGATTTTCGTCCTTTTTTCGATTAGACGCTGTTTAAAGAAGATACAGCAAAAATAAGATTTTCATATAAAAAATAGATTTTTTATGAAAAATATAGGTCGTCACAGATTTTCGTCCTTTTTTCGATTAGACGCTGTTTAAAGAAGATACAGCAAAAATACGATTTTCATATAAAAAATAGATTTATTTATGAAAAATATAGGTCATCACAGATTTTCGTCCTTTTTTCGATTAGACGCTGTTTAAAGAAGATACAGCAAAAATAAGATTTTCATATAAAAAAATAGATTTTTTTATGAAAAATATAGGTCGTCACAGATTTTTGTCCTTTTTTCGATTAGACGCTGTTTAAAGAAGATACAGCAAAAATAAGATTTTCATATAAAAAAATAGATTTTTTTATGAAAAATATAGGTCGTCACAGATTTTCGTCCTTTTTTCGATTAGACGCTGTTTAAAGAAGATACAGCAAAAATAAGATTTTAATATAAAAAATAGATTTTTTATGAAAAATATTGGTCGTCACAGATTTTCGTCCTTTTTTCGATTAGACGCTATTTTAAGAAGATACAGCAAAAATAAGATTTTAATATAAAAAAATAGATTTTTTATGAAAAATATAGGTCGTCACAGATTTTTGTCCTTTTTTCGATTAGACGCTGTTTTAAGAAGATACAGCAAAAATAAGATTTCCTATAAAAAAAGATTTTTTATGTAAAATATAGGCCGTCACAGATTTTTGTCCTTTTTTCGATTAGACGCTGTTTAAAGAAGATACAGCAAAAATACGATTTTCATATAAAAAATAGATTTTTTATGAAAAATATTGGTCGTCACAGATTTTCGTCCTTTTTTCGATTAGACGCTATTTTAAGAAGATACAGCAAAAATAAGATTTTAATATAAAAAAATAGATTTTTTATGAAAAATATAGGTCGTCACAGATTTTTGTCCTTTTTTCGATTAGACGCTGTTTTAAGAAGATACAGCAAAAATAAGATTTCCTATAAAAAAAGATTTTTTATGTAAAATATAGGCCGTCACAGATTTTTGTCCTTTTTTCGATTAGACGCTGTTTAAAGAAGATACAGCAAAAATAAGATTTTCATATAAAAAATAGATTTTTTATGAAAAATATAGGTCGTCACAGATTTTCGACCTTTTTTCAATTAGACGCTGTTTAAAGAAGATACAGCAAAAATACGATTTTCATATAAAAAATAGATTTATTTATGAAAAATATAGGTCGTCACAGATTTTCGTCCTTTTTTCGATTAGACGCTGTTTAAAGAAGATACAGCAAAAATAAGATTTTAATATAAAAAATAGATTTTTTATGAAAAATATTGGTCGTCACAGATTTTCGTCCTTTTTTCGATTAGACGCTATTTTAAGAAGATACAGCAAAAATAAGATTTTAATATAAAAAAATAGATTTTTTATGAAAAATATAGGTCGTCACAGATTTTTGTCCTTTTTTCGATTAGACGCTGTTTTAAGAAGATACAGCAAAAATAAGATTTCCTATAAAAAAAGATTTTTTATGTAAAATATAGGCCGTCACAGATTTTTGTCCTTTTTTCGATTAGACGCTGTTTAAAGAAGATACAGCAAAAATACGATTTTCATATAAAAAATAGATTTTTTATGAAAAATATTGGTCGTCACAGATTTTCGTCCTTTTTTCGATTAGACGCTATTTTAAGAAGATACAGCAAAAATAAGATTTTAATATAAAAAAATAGATTTTTTATGAAAAATATAGGTCGTCACAGATTTTTGTCCTTTTTTCGATTAGACGCTGTTTTAAGAAGATACAGCAAAAATAAGATTTCCTATAAAAAAAGATTTTTTATGTAAAATATAGGCCGTCACAGATTTTTGTCCTTTTTTCGATTAGACGCTGTTTAAAGAAGATACAGCAAAAATAAGATTTTCATATAAAAAATAGATTTTTTATGAAAAATATAGGTCGTCACACATTTTCGACCTTTTTTCAATTAGACGCTGTTTAAAGAAGATACAGCAAAAATACGATTTTCATATAAAAAATAGATTTATTTATGAAAAATATAGGTCGTCACAGATTTTCGTCCTTTTTTCGATTAGACGCTGTTTAAAGAAGATACAGCAAAAATAAGATTTTCATATAAAAAATAGATTTTTTAGAAAAATATAGTTCGTCACAGATTTTCGTCCTTTTTTCGATTAGACGCTGTTTAAAGAAGATACAGCAAAAATAAGATTTTCATATAAAAAAAAAAGATTTATTATGAAAAATATAGGTCGTCACAGATTTTCGTCCTTTTTT